>PVKB01000030.1:1260524-1575977 GCA_004027205.1 Ctenodactylus gundi
CCTGCTGCGTGGATGACACACACAGCGCATCACATGGAAGAGCCAGCCAGGACAAGTGTAGGGCAAATGGGCTAAACCAACTAGCACCCGTCTTGGTCTGTTACTTACATTTCATACGTGGACTATGAACAAATGCTCTAACAAAGACATCGGACTAACCACCAATGAAGATGAAATGAAACCTACCTACCGGAAGCTGAACTTTGCCCCGGAAGTTATATCAAGACCCATAACCACTCTTTCCTGGAGCTATGCAGTCACGTTCTGTGTATGGAGGTGATGCCAGAGGACTCTATTCTTCTTAGAGATCTAATGGCAATTCCCATCCTCAGTTAAGGACTTGTTTTCTCATTTTTTTTTGAACTTCAAATACTTTCTAAATTGTGTTAGCCGAAGCATCGTATGTACATAATTAACTCCCAGGTCCCTCTGGGCTCATCTAGCTGAACTTGTGGAGCTTAACTGAGCAAGACATGTGCTGATGCCTCTCCCGACAGTGACGCCCACTGCAGTGCATACCTCTACAAGAGCGAACCGGGGAAATTTCTCTTTCAAATTGGCTTTCTAGTGATTGGGGCCGCTTCATTAAATGATTTCGGTCGTTTCATAACAATAATGATCTTGTTTTCCTTCAAATGTGGAATTTGCAATTCGGAGAAGTGAGTGTGTTGCGGGGAGGGGCCCTCCTCGTGGAAGTAAGGCCTGTTTTTTGCATCAATTGGATCCTTGAAATTCCCTCAGGGTAGCAGTGGTTTTCTGAGGGGACCGGGCTCCCCCAGGCTTTAATATACCTTCCGTGTTGAGAGCAAACCTAAGGCGCTCTTGCAGGAGCAAAATGCAACAGAGGGGTGGGGGGCGGTTGGAAATACATTGACTAGACCGTGACCCGCCTCTGCCCGCGTGAAGCCTGAGGCTGTGCTGAACGCCAGCTTCCTGTGGTCGGGAGATGTTTTGGGTTCAGAAGGGAGGCGGCAGGCATGACTGCACTTTCAGAGTTCGGGCCCCAGCTCTTCCGTTCCAGGCACAGAGGCCGGGCCCACAGCCTCTCCTGTCCCACACTTGACTTTCTGCGGCTTCTTTCGAGCCCCAGGCCTCGCCCTTTAACAAGGGGCACGTGCGCCCTGTAGGAAAAAGGACGAACCTTCCACGAGGAACCGCAGGGAGCGGGCCAGGGCGGCGTCCCTGCTGACTTCCAGCCTATTCGGAGACGCCGCTTCCTCTCGCCGCCCGAACGAGGTGCAGGTGCGCCGCGCCCGGCCGCGGCGGAGGGCTGAGCGGCGGCGGGGCCGCACGCGCGGGGCGGGGCGGCAGGCGCGCGTCGAGGCTCCCCACGTGCACCTGCCGGCTCGCCGCCGCTGCTGCGGGTTCGCGGCCGCGTGCGCCCACTGCCGCAGAGAGCGGCCGCAGCCTGCGAGTCCGGGCCGCTGACGCGGCTGGGAGGAGCCTCGCCGCCCGGCACCCGCCGCCTCCGCAGCAGCGCCGCGGCGAGAGCGCGCGTGGCGTGAGGGTGAGTGCGCCCTGCCCGCGCCCGCACCCTCGCCGGCCGGCCGCCGCTCCCGCCGCCCCGCCCCGCCGCGTGGGGCCGGAGAGGCACCATCTTGTCGCGGCCGCGCTCTCTCGGGGGAGGCGGGATCTGCCTGGCGGCGCGGGGAACCTGTTGGGCATCTCCGGGCGGCTCGGACCCGGGCGCGGCGCGTCCCGGCACGGCGGCGGCGCAGCGTCCTCGCGGGGTCGGAGCCGACGGAGCGCACCGCGCGGGCGGGGCCGCCGCAGCCTCGCAGGGCCCGGGCGGCGGCGGTGGCAGCTCCCCGGCCGGGTTTTTTATTTTCTCTCTCCCCGCCTCCCCGTCTCCTCCCCAGGCGCGGACCATGGTGCAGTCCCCCCGGCTCCCCAGCCCCCCTCTCCCGTGAGACCGGCTGCGGGGCGGGATCATGGATACTTGTCTGCCGGCTTCTGGTTCCCACGCAAGTGAGCCTGCTGTCAATGGAGGAGGACATTGATACCCGCAAAATCAACAACAGTTTCCTGCGCGACCACAGCTATGCGACCGAAGGTAACGCCAGCCCGGCCGCATTCCGCCGCGGGGGCCCGGTGCGCGTGGCAGACCGCCGGGCCGCGGAGCGCGGGGACTCCGCCGGGCCCGGGGCGGGGGCGGGGGCGGGGGCCGGGGCGCCGCACACCCTCCCGGGCTCCGCCGGGCGAGCCCCGCGTTCTGCAGCAGGTGGACCCGGCGCCCCGGGGAGTTAAAATGGCCCTTGGGGATTAGGCTCGTCAGGGCGCGGCTCCCAGCCGGGAGGCTGACCCCACAGAGGCAGACGACCCCTGCCTCCCGATGCCTCCGGGGGTCTGGGGAAGAGATCACCCCGGGAGGGGCCCAGGAGGCCTCGGAAACCCCTCCCCGAGAGGAATGAGGTGGGGGTCTCTCGGTGGCGGCAGGGAGGGCACGGTTTCCTTCCCTGCACATTCATCTCTCCGGCTGGCCCTGGTTACCTGCTTAGACAATCAAAATCCCAAAAGGCCCTTTGCGGCAGGGCGAGCCCCTGTCCCCTTAGACGTGCACGAGCAAGAAATAAAAAGGTGGCCGGGGAAAGGGTGTTCCGGCGGCGAGCCGAGGAGGCTGACACGTGGGGCGAGCGACGCGGTCGGTGGGGCCTTTAAAAATCACCATCACGAATTCTGCAGCAGTAGTTTCTGCTGAATCAACAGCCAGCAGAAAGCAGGAGGTTCAGCAAACTGAGCTTTGCCAAGAGGTGGAATTGTCCTCTCTCTCCTCTCTCCTCTCTCCTCTCTCTCTCTCTCTCTCTCTCTCTCTCTCTCTCTCTCTCTCTCTCTCTCTCTCTCTCTCTCTCTTTCTTTTCCTCTCCCCCCCCCCCCCCCCCCCCCCCCGCTTCCACTGACATTAGCCGAGCGCCTTGCAGCCGGGAAAGTCAGCAGGTGGATCTTATTCTGCCTTTTGTGTGGGAATATAGTGGAGACATTTTATTTCAGTGACAAAACTTTTGCATTTTTGCTTCATTTTCCACTTATAGGCCTTGATCCGTAGTCTCTAATGTAAAGTGTGCTATTAGCATACAGTAATATTCATGTGAGAAAAATGTGTGTCAAAGTGCTTTGAGAAAAGACTGCGGGATTTATTAAAATCATTCTTATTCCTGAATGCTAAAATTTCTGTAATATATAATCAAGTAAAAATGCCACTGGAGAAATGTGGTGGGGGGAGGAATAAAAAATTAAAGCTCTGAAGGAAATACAAAGACAGTCTGGGGGGAAAGGGAGCATCTTTTGTGAGCATCCCTGAAGTTTTAGATAAGGAGGATGCCCGACGAGATCGCATATAGAGTCTTTGTTCATCCTCATTGGAGAGCATCAAGCTCAATGTATCCACCGTGTTAGATTAAGTGGAGTTGTAAGCTCCCGCCTCAAGGAACTTGGGGATGACTCTTAGGATGCACAAACTATCCCTTGCCCATAATGAGCATCATACTTTCTGATTCTTTTTATTTGCATCATGATAGTGTGGCTGTAAGGTGTTATTCCTGTCTTTGTGCTTTGTCTCTGAGTCTATGAACAGGTAGCATGTGACTAACTATCTGAGCATGACATCCAAAAGAGAAGTTGTCTGTGGGCCTGTTGGCTTTGGGGGGAACATTCCTGTTTGCAACTACATGTTTTCTTCTACATCACGTTACAGAAGCAGAGGAAACTTACTGAGCCGAGAAGATGGCCAAATTGGGGCTGTATGTATGGGTCATTGCAGAATGAGGAAATCAGTTTAACATTCCTCCTTGCTTGCAAGGCCCTGAACACTACCTTTATCCCAGTTATATGACATTTTTGGAAATTCCGACTCTGGGTGGAGTATCTGGATTTATCTTGTCAAAAAGAAGGCATAAGTTCATAGCAAGGTCCTGGCTAAAATGATTCTTACGTGAAAACCAACTTCTCAGATTGCTGTCTCTCTCTCTACTTGGTCTCGGTAAAAGTGTGGGAAGGAAATGGGAAGCTAAGACTGTAAATATCAGGACTTGGGCAGAACAAGAACTTAGGCAGTCTTGACCTATTCGCTGCGGGGAATATCCGTGCAGTTGTGCTGGCCAGACGGGAAAGTCCCTCCCATCCTGAGAAAGGCCTGAGGCAGGAGTTGGTGCCCCTGGAGAGAGACCCCAGATCCAAATATCTTCTGTTAAAATTCTCTTCCTCAGCGTTCTCTGCCCCCTTATTAACTGAAACCCACTTCCTGAAGAATTAGCTTCTGGGTCCTTTTATAGATCTTGCTTCTCTGTTTTCTTTGATATTCCCACATTTTCTTCCTACCTGCTCAGATATGTCAGGTTTATTTTTTTCCTTTAAAATCGTCTTCACATTTATCTCTGAATTTTTCTTCCCTTTGCTCGGATCATTCCACACTGCAGTATTCTATTTAAAGCTGAAAAGATTTTGCTGTGTAGTTAGTGTGAAGGACTCTAAGCTCAATTTGCATCGTAAGTGGTAGCTGCAGGCTACTTCATCCAGCTAAGAGCAATGCAAATGCTAAAGGACACTTCTACCCAAGCAGGCTTCTGAGTCTCTCTCTCTCTCTCTCTCTCTCTCTCTCTCTCTCTCTCTCTCTCTCTCTCTGTGTGTGTGTGTGTGTGTGTATGTATGTGTGCTCCTCTCTTTCCTTCTCTCTGTGTCCCCCTGTCTGTCTGCCTCTGCCTTTGCTAAAGACAGCAAGACATTTTCTTTGATTTGTGTTTTTTATTCTGGGAGTTAAAGTCACTGCCCTTTCCTACCTCTTTCTATGTTCCTTTTTTTTATAAAGTTACTATCTTTGGGCATCATCTGCGTACTGAGCACTATGTTGACTTCTTTATGCCTAGCATTTTACTGTGCCTCAATCCTGCTAAGTGGTTTCCAAAAACAAACAAACAAAAAACAAAATAAAAACTGATGCGACTGAGGTTCAGAGATGGTGCTGATTTGCCAAAGTCACACATTCAGTAGGAAAGCTAATCTTCAAACTCAAGACTGCATCTGAAGCCCATGTGCTCCACTAGGAAATTCTGCATAACTTCATTTTCCTTTAACTGTTCCCTCGTGCTATTGGAATAATCACATGGTTTTATATGTGCGTCTAAGCAGAGTTTCCATCTGGGGTGTTCTTCACAGAAATCATTTGAGAGGTTGTAGAATTGTATGTTAGGAGAGGTATCAGGTGGAGTTGGCATGACCAGAAAAATAGTCAGATGGTCTGAGTGGCTTTTCCAGTTATGGTGCTCCAAGTTTCCTAGCTGAGGCATCGTCTCTCAAATCTCTCTGATTTCCTTTTGCATTTTTGAGCTTCTTTTAGGGTCTGCTAAAACCCTTTCTGTATTACAATGGACCAGTATTATAAGTTAATCTACTTTCAGATGAGAATGCAGAATAGTCCCATGTATGTGGTGTTTTAAAATCCTGTTCTGTTCTCAGTTGTAATGGCTGTAAAATGGAAGGAACAATAAAACCTATGCCTTAGAAAACTTGTCTGATACAAGGAAAGCCCTTCGAATAGTGTCGAGTGCAAAGCCAGTCCCCAGTGCCTGTAGGACACTGCAGCTCTGGTTACGACTTGAGCTTCATTTGCACAGCAAGCTCTCAGGTTTTCCTTGGATTGGATGTTATTTTGGGATGGCCTTGAGGAGAAGAGCTACGGCAGTAGGGCAGAGGTCAGTCAAAGCTATCACAGTTTTCTCTCAACTCTTCTACTTGGTGTGGCTATTGTCACTTTGTAATTTTTTAAATGTAGTTGCTGGTTTTATTCTCAGAGCAAGTAAATTCTATCTCCAGTCAGAGGCCACTTAAAAAACTATCCCGTCTCCACATAATAAGGATAAACAAGTTTGTGTTCCGTGTATCTCCTTCCAATGATTTATTCAGTTAACAGTTGACTATGTAGAAGTGATATAGCATGCCCAGGGCAGACGTGGTCTTTGTCTTCCTAGAGCTTTTAGTTTAGCAAAGGACGTAGAAATAGACAAATGATATTGCAAGAAAATAGAGTTACCAGTTATGATGTGATATCATGAAGGGTACAAGGTGCCTTGAGATTGTATATAAGGAGGAAGGTGAGTCTTGTTTAGATGGAGGGTTCTGAAAGAGCTTCTCGTAGATGTTTATAGACATTTAATGTGAGTACTAAAGGATGGGTTCTAAATGAGAATTAAAGACATTTAGGTTGAAGGAACTATAGTAGTCAGCTTTCCCAGCACTGAAATCTTGCCTACCACCAACGACTTAAATGAGGAGAGGCTTATAGGCTTACAGTCACAGAGGATTCAGTCCCTGGCTAACTGGCTTCAAAGCAGAAATATCATGGCGGAAGGCTTGGCAGAGGAAAGCTGCTTGGCTCATGGCAACTGAGAAGCAGCACAGAGCAACCAGACCAGAGAGGAAATAACCAGGGACCACACATATGACCCAAGATCATACCTCCAAGGCCCACCCAGACACATCGGAGTGTGTGTTCCTTCTCCTCAAGCCTATTAATCTGATAGTCCAGCTTAACTTTCACAGAGAAAATAGATAGGAAAACTCAGGCTAGAAAATAGTGTGGCAGATTGAAGAAATGATGACTATGGTTGAAGTGTGGAGAGCAGGGGAAGGAAGGATGAAAACGAGACTGACATCTGCAGTTTGCTTTGAAAGACACCAGAAGTGAGAACGATTGTAGGATAGAGGGATGGAAATCTGGGCAGAATGGATAGAAATAGGTAGGTTTATGCATATTAATTAAACATTTTATCTACTTTGCTATGTGTTTGAAAATTTTCCTCATAAAAGGGACTAAAGAGGTATTCATCACCCAGGTCACGTTGATCCTCGTTAACCACAAGGAATCTGGATTTTATCCAAAGACAGATCGAAAGCCATTAAAGGAATTCGATCAGGGGAGAAATATGATCAGGTTTGTTTTTTCAAAAGCTCAGTCTGGCTGCTGTATCAGGTTGGATCAAAGGGCCACGTGAGAAATGAGTAGGACTGAAAGGAGGGGTATGAGTACAAAGCCATGCCTGGGGCTGGGGCCATAGCTCGGCAGTTAAAGCACTTGCCTGGAAAGCTCAAGGCCCTGGGTTTTATTCCCCAGCACCACGTAAGCCCAGTGTGGGGATGTACATCTGTAATGTAAGCATTCAAGAAGCTGGGGCAGGAGGATTGTCATGAGTTCAAGGCCAACCTGGACTGCCTAGTGAGTTCAGAACCAGCCTCCTGAACTACAAAGTGAGACCCTGTCTCAAAAGGAAAAGGAGAAAAATCCAGGATGGTAGAGTGGTAGACACAGAATCTGATAGATTAGAGATGTAACATTAGGAAAGGCTGCAGTGGACCTCCGTGGTGTGATAGAGGCTAAATGAAGAAAGTTGTGTAGGGTTTTGCCAGAAGAATGGGTTCATTGAGGGAGGTGTTCAGGGAAACAGGAAACAGACTTTGGAAATTAGGGTTGGTTCACTGGGTATCAAGCAAGCAGTAGAATATCTGGTTCTGAAGCTCACAAAAACCTGGGTTTGATATATAAATCTGGGATTATACATTATCATACATAAAAGGTATGATGGGGTGAGGTGCCTAGGAGATCATCTCATTCTCAGAGAATTTGAGGTGATGAGTGAGAAATTACAATGAAACTGATCTTGGCTTGGTATAAAAATCATAGCAAAGAGTTCTTTATCATGGACAAAAGATCTTGGTAAACATAATTAACCAAATAGTAAAGTTATTCAAATAACAACACACTGCCATTTCTCAGACATATGGTATAATAAGAGTCTAGTCTCAGATTAGTTGAATTGAAAGCATCTCCAAACTTGAGATCTGAGTGACCTTTGAAATACTGGAGCTTCTTGACATCACAAGAATCAAAGGGAGGAACCCAGTGGACCAAGTCCTTAATCCCAACACCCCGGGAGGATGAAGTAGGAAGAGTGCAGCGAGTTCAAGCCCGGCTTGGACAAGTTAGCAACGTAGTGAGACCTTGTCTCGAAATCAGAAATCAAAAGTGGGCTGTGGATGTAGCTCAGTGCAAAGGCCCTGGACTTGATCTCCAGTACCATTAAAAAAAAGGTAAAAGTTGCCTGACGCTTTCTCATCTCACATAAGCTCAAGAGAAAGGAAAACTGTGTTAAGTAAATCTGGGAAAGTACACACAAATACAGATTTTCCTATGAAGAATCTGGGAGGCTTTCGAAAAATTAAAGGAGATGCTGTCGTAGTTGGAGAGGTACCTCTTGTTCCTTAAGTTGCTTTGATATTTGTATTCAAATACTGGATCAGAATGGTATTTCCAATGCATATGGATGAGTATTTGAGCTCTCAGGAAAAAAAAAAAAAACTCAAAATGGAAGGTGGGAAGAAGCAGCCTTATACTATTGTAAATGACCTTTCAGGGGATGGGAAATGTTCTGCTACTCAACATAATAACCAGAGTGCATTGAAAATCACTAGCAAGTATTCATTATTAGCATCCAGCTCTCTCGGGGCAGTCCCGAGCCCTTTCTGAGGGCTGGTCTGAAACGTACCAACGAACCTCGGGTGAATAATGTTAGGCTGCTCCTGTCAAAATATTGGTAATGCTCAATGAAAAGAGCACAGCTGTAGACTGGCACTTCTAGACTTTGGCATTTGCATTTAACAAGAACTGAAAAGTCTAATTTAGACCCTTAGCTGAGGGAAGAGAAGTAGGATAGTACAAGTACTGTAGGTATTTAGGTATTTTCCTAAGGGTTTCTAGAATATTTACTCATTTAATCATCTTGAGAGTAGTTACTTTAGCCCCGTTTTTTCAGAATAAGACATTCTGACGTACACTGAACCAAAGAAACACGGTCAATAAACACTGAACTGCAGGCATCCTTTTCTGTAAATGATGAGAAAAGACTGGAGCCCACAGCCAGCTGTTCTCTGGGCCCTACTCCTTGCCCATCCCTGCTGCCTGTAGTCAGGGTTTCTTGGGAGGTGGTTGGGAATGAAGCACGAGCCCTACGCTCTGCACACATTCCTTCATCACACTCGGGGGTGCTGGGTTCACGAGAGCCATCCTTTCCCAGAATCGCGATGTGTGGATGTGCTTCTCTGGGCCCTTGTTCCACTGAAGGCAGCTGAATTCCCTCAGCCCCCCAGAAGCCTCAGCACCCTCACCCTTGCAGATTGAATCGAAGCTCTGCCAGTACTAAAACGAGTTTCCTTTCACCTTCTTTGTCAGCTTCTCCACCAGATTTCCTTCTTTGGCCTTTCCAGTGGAGCTCCAGAATCTGGTGAACTCCAGCCCTGACATCACTGTCCGCCCGAAAGCAGATTTTTTTTTTTGAAGGCCGCAGGGAACATTGTCATAAATAACCCCCAAACCCTTGAGTTCTCAGGGTCCAGGTTCACTATGGAAAGAGTTCACGGTGACGATGATAGGACAAGCAAGTGTGAGATCGGTGAGAGCTCGTAGGTGTTCACTGGCCTCTTTGGAGAAGGGACGGCGTGGGCGTGGGCATCACAGTCAGTGCTTCAGAAAAACACGGGCTGCTTACAGGAAGTGTGAAGAGGTGAGGAAGGGTCTGTGGGTAAAGGGCAAAAGGGTATGTGGAGGTTAATGTCCTGATGAGTGCTTTGAGCTAACACTGGGGTAGGTTACCCAGACACGCCTTGGGGAAGGAGCCTGTGTGCAGAACGGAGTGCACACTCCCTATTTTATTCACACTTTGTTTTTTTCTCTCACTTAATCTGTCTTAAAGATCTTCCCATGTGAGAAACTCTGCATCTGTTTGTGCTTTTTAATGGCTGTGCAGTGCTCTATGTTGTGACTGTACCCACGGTTTATCTCGTAGTTTCCCGGGGAATAGGAAATTGTTCCCGGCCTGTGTGTTACATAATATGCTGCAGTGGTTGTCCATATGTAATGTTCTCTTTGCTGAGTTACAGCTGAGTGGCTTGTTCCTGTTTCTTAGAGGAATGACAAGAAAAACTCCTTGGCCCTTCATTCTGGGTAGCCTTGGGTTAGTCACTTGAAATCTAGAACCTGAATTTTCTATTGCGGAAAATGAGAATACGTGTCATACCCGTTAAGTGCCTGGCACGATGTCCTCTGAAACCACTGTGGATGTGAGTGTTGGTGAACAAGAATGATCCCTGGCAGGTTGGGAGGGCTTTCTGCGTGCCGGCGTTGCGCTCTGACCCTTGAAGCAATTTCTCACTTAATCCTCACTGTCCTATAGGCTGATACCATTCTTAATCCCCTTTAAATGAAAAGTTGAAGCAGATGAGATTATTACACAACAGTACGTAAAACAGATGTTGCACGTGGTCTGTCTGACTCTGACCCCCACATTCTTAAACCCTGCAGTAGTCCATCTCAATCTCCTACGGGAAAGCACCTGTTTAAAACAAGCCATGATGTTGACACAGAGAAAATAGCATTCATTTTTCTGAAGATATAATCTTTTTGAATCAATACCAATATAAAAGGTCTGATTTTTATTGGGAATTTGAAAATTAACTGAGGAAAAAGTGAACTGTATTGCAGTATCGTAAGCAGCGATGTGGAATTCACGTCAGAAGCCCGGGGTAGGATTCCCAGTCCTACCACAGTAATTAGTCCCTTTACTCTCCGGACATCAGCGGCCTAATCTACTAATAATGAGCTTGGAGGTGGGGGAGGGAGCCACACTCTGTAGAGTTTCCTGGCGCTAAGTGTCTGTGACTCTCTGCCTATACTTGTGTTCTCCCAGGTCTCTTTGGGATATTCTGATGTTGTGCTCAGGGACAGTACTGCAGAAACACAGGCGTGGCACCAGAATTGCAGCTCCGCCTGTACTTACCGAAGGGTCAGATCATCCTTCTGGCAAGAAGGCTCTGGTACAGCCAAGAGGTGTGGAGCCAGGAAGGGAAATGTCTTTTTGCCAAAAGCTGCTGCAGATGGAGGAGCCAGTCTGTCTGGGCAGCCCATGACTTTGAGAGGAGCCATTTGGCAAAGTTGTTGGCAGGAGCTGCCTTGCAGCGTGAGTGCTGGAGACGGTTCTGGGCTGGAGTGAATCAGGGATGCAGCAAAGGTGGCTGGTGGGACAAATCACCATCTGGTGAGCAGGGTGCTGCTCAGCTCGCTGTGTGACAGGGCAGAGGAAGTGCCAATCGGTGAGGCTAAGCTGTCGATGGCATGAGCTGACAGGCACAATGAAATTTCTGCCCTGCCATTGTATACTCCAGGGAGGGGCTTAGGAATCCCAAGTGAATGCGGCTCTTCCAGAAATCAGAAAGGCTCTGATATTTTGCACTGGTACAAGGAACAAATAAAATTCATCTCTTCAGGAACAATTTTCTTTTTTTTACCGAGTGCTATCGGGATGTGTAAGGGAGCATTCGGAAGTGTAAGACTTCATTCTTGCTTTCAGACATCTTCTCATCCATTTGGGCAAAGGATACTCTCCCAAAATGTATTTAATCATATATGCCAAATTGTATGAAGTTACGTTGTATTTATTTCTGTATTTCCATGAGGTGGCTAGCTGAGGCAGTCGGAGCCTGCCTAGATTTTGACCCACCCCTGGAAATACTGCTTTTGTGCCCTTAGGTGGGTCACCTCATCTTCCTGAGTGTTGTCTAATCTATAGAAGGTGGCAGAGGCAGAGACTATGTGTTGCTTATGCACAAGAATTGAACAAATACGAAAGAATCCCTCTCCTAGCCACCCATGTGAGAGTAATAGTTGACAGTGAATTTGAAATGCTAAAGCAAGAAATCAACAACCGTGATGTACCTTTGTGAACGACATTCTCTAATTTTGATGAAAAGCCTGACAAATCAAGGGCTTTGAGTAGGTATCTGATGATCATAGGCTACATTTACTTCATGCCCAAGCCACACCCCAAGCAGCAAAGATCACATCCAGCTTTGATTTACCCGAGATTGGATGAGAGCATGCACACTTCACTGACAATTTTTGACTGTTTTAAAGTTTTATGCTTGTTTCCCAAATTTATGTCAGTGATGTTTAATTTGGCAGTTCTTTGTCATCTTTTGAAAGCATTCAGCTTGTCATGAGAAACCGTCACTTTTTTCACACCATTCTTTCCACATCTCCTTCTGCGGTGGTTAAATAACAAGTATATCCAGCATCATGAAATTTGGGGACAAATATGGCTGATTCTCAGTAAGCTTGCCACTCAACCAGAAGAAGCAGAAGTCTACCTGGGTACCAGAGATTAGCCTACTAAATTAGTTTTATTTACAAAATTTGCTATCAGCCTATTTTACGGAAGCAGCGGAAGACACCGTCCACTGAGCCAGCTACGTTGAGGGCTACTAAGAGTTTCTACCATGATTGTGATACGAGAGGGAAGGACCACTGAGTGCTGGGAGTGTAGAAGGAACCTGGCTGAATATTCTATGTGATATACCATCTATTATGCATGTCATTGTGTGCGGTGTTCCATATATGATGTATGTATGATATAGACACATGTATATTTTCAGAACCTCCCTTAGAATTATGCACTACTAGAGTGAAGCTTTCAAGTTTTATTCACTTGTGTTTATTTGTACAGTTCTTGGCAAATAACACTGCTTACCTTACACATTTACCGAGGAAAGGACACAAGGAAGAAATAGATCTTAACTCTAATGACGATAAAACTGAGGCGTAGGGAATTTGTTTTATGTACCCAGTATCAATCAGCAGGCTCAGAACTTCAGTACAAGTATGTCTGACCCAAAACTGAATGTTCTTAAACACAAATTTGAATTTGCTATCAAAAATATTTACTATATAGATCTTGAAATATAATTTGGATTCCATTTTACCCTAAGAATAATCTGACGGTATAAAAATTTAGTATCTCCATTTTGTACAAGTATATGAATATTCTATAACAAGGATCAGTAAGCTTTACCTGAAAAGGGTCAGATCATAAATATTCTGGATTTCCACTATCCCACATACTTAACTTTTCCATCGTAGTATGTGGGCATGGGCACATTCTAGTAAAATTCTGTTTACAAAGTCAGGTTGTGGCCTGCGGACCATGGTCTGTTGACTCCGATTGTTAAAAGTATTAGACACTCACTAGAAGTTCAGAAGATGGTGATCTTACCCTGTGAGTGGCTGCATACATTCTAGAGGGAAGCTTACCTGGCCAGCATTCGTTCATTTGCCTTGGTGAGATGCTGAGAGGGGGAGGGGAGCAGCAAATTCTCTCCTATTGAATATTGGAGTCTTGTGTGGTGTTGAAACGGCCCACAAGTAGGCAGGGAAAATGGCATGGTGGTTGAGGAGGTGAGCTGGGAGTTAGAGATGTAACGGGATACTTGGTAGCTCATTAGAATCCCCACGAATAGCTGTTGCTCTTCTAAATAGGGCTCACTGAGAAGTCATTTTTAAGATATTTACTATATATTAGGGACTATGCTTTTAAAAAGTAGATATATGGTAAAAACTTAGATATAAATTCTCACAGAGCTTACATTCTATTGGGAAAACACACATTAAATACAAGCACACATATAAATCTTGTGAAATACTACATAGGTGAAAATGTTGCTGTGAGAGAACAAAGTATGTGCTCACCGGTGAATAGTTGGACTGCAGAGAAAAGCCTACAAAAATCAAATTTACTTCTAGCCCTGGACATAATCATTATAAGCATTTTTAAATAAATCTCCTTCCAGGTTCTTGGGCCAGCAAAAAAGGGAAGAGAGAGAGAGAGAGAGTGATGAATGGGAGAAAGCTGAAATTATATGTGAGAGTATCATACCTAGGGTTGGTTTGCTTTGCCCCAAATATGAGACTCTGAATGTTCCTCCTGTAAGATTCTGTAGTTGAGCGTGTGTTTATGATTTTACCAGCCACTGTAGAATATTGAATTTCTAATTTTTATTGTAATATTTGTTTGATATTAATGGCATGATTCTAACTCATGTTTTTTATTTTTAGGACAAGTTTCTAAAGACACAATTGCTAGGTTCAATGATATGAACAATTAAGCTTCTAGATGTATTCATAAATTGTCTTCTAAAATAGACATAGCAGAAAATACCTTTGTAATTACCATGGTCCTTCACTGCCTTTGCTCAATCTGTACTTTGCCTATCCCTCACATTGTCATAGATTTTTAGGTTGGTTAAGTTCATCTTAGGGTACTTGTGTGAGGTGAAGATTTTTTAAAAATCAGAATTCATAAAGAAATAACCTTTGATTTTTAACTTGATCCCATTAGCCTTGTCCCTCCCAGGGCTCGAGGAAGTCTTACCCTTTCTGAAAGGTGAGGCAGGCTCAGTTCTCTGCCTCTACCAATAAGTACACGGATGAGTAGCTTGTTCCCTGGGATTCAGTTGCCCACCTAGGTTAAATAAAATTACTTTCATGGTTCTAGGGCATCATTCGTAGATGAGTATAGGAAACCTGGTGACCCAGAAATGTTAATTTTCTTCAAAGTGGTAAGTAGGGAACTTCAAAGAATGATTGACCTAGTATGACAACTACTGTGGTTGTTTAATGAGCTAACCTCTCATGGGGTAGAGATTTGGCATTTCTGAAAGCTGTGCTAACACACACTCTCTCTCTCTCTGTCTGTCTGTCTGTCTGTCTTTCAGTTAATGCTTTGTGTATTTGAAATGCAATTTAGATCCAGGAAAAGCAGAGAAAACTAGACTGTACCTATCACTGTCTTCAGATTTCCAAACATCTCTAGTTTTCTCCAAAAATTAGCACCATAATTTAATGTAAATAAAAAGTATCTTATACATGGCTACAGGGCTTATATTTTCAGTGAGCAGTTTTTAGTCCATTTTCAAAGTATACTTTCTGATTATATGTGACATCAGTATGAAGCTCTAGTTCGCTGGGACTGAGTTTCATGAGGAGCACCTTCCCTAACTAAAATGTCTTGAGGTCTTGAAGTAAGAACACAAAGTTCCTTGAGTTTTTTTTATTGTTAAAGTTTTTATAAAATATTAAAAGTCATGCACAGTATATGATTTAATAGTATGAAGAAATTAAAGGATGAGAGATAGACAGTTGATGAGTAAATAACTGGGTGGATAAAAAATGTTACAGAATCTTCTAGAAACAAAAGGTTTCAATGAAAGTTTGAGGGCAGAGCATTAAAATCTACTTTTCACTTCTTCCGTCTTGGAGACAACATGGGATGTGGGAAAGAGCACTGTTTAGGGTAGCACAGTTCCATGGTGCTAGTTTTAAAACAGAAGATACAACACAGAGAGGTCTGTCCTTGAGCGCCGGGCTAACAGAAAAGATTAAGAGAGTTTAGTGATTACTACTGACAGCTCCCACGATATCTGATTTATAATCCTTGTCCTGTCTTCTTGTGAGGTCAAAGATCAAAAATCTGCCAAGGTTTTGCCGGGGCCTGCACTCTGTAGGCCGTGGCCAAAATACAAAAGCAGTTGGGTTATTACACTGTGCTTCTTCTGCAGCCAACAACTTACCCAGTCCTTCGGCTTCCTCAGCGCAATTTGAGATGGAAATTTTCTGATCAGAATTTTTCCTATACATCTTAGAAACTTGGATTTGAGCCTGTTATGCAAGCCACGTGTCTTCTTTTTCCAGTTACTTGACAGGCAGGTTGCCTTTGAGTCACTCACATAAATGGTAATGATCTAGACATTAGCACATAATGGAAAGGCAAAGCCAAAAAGCTCTCCTGGCTTTTGCTTTTCCCTGTTAGATGCGTGTTTTCTCAATTTTCTCCTGTGTTTGTGGGCCTTAATGTTTCCTGCCTGTCCTCTCATCTTCTGCGTGTCTCCTGGCTTAATTTCAGACCACTGAAGCTGCTTGTGGTGTGTTTTTCTCTTGTTTCTCTACTGCCTTGGTCCCCTTCTCTGGGACCTATAAACTCTATCTCCAATTCACATTTTTTCATGACGTTTTTCTTGAATTCCTCGAGTTCTTTAATCACCACAATTTTATGAGGTATTTATCCCGTTTAGCAAATGTGGAATCAGAGCCTTGAGTTCAGACAGACAACCAGGAAGAGACAGATGCAGCATAGTTTCTAGTGGAAAAGACAGACAGTGACGACATCGTGGCTTCTTTGTTGACCCTACAGAAGACAAGGCAGTTCTTTTTCTTGTGAAATTAGGTTTTGAACTTGATTTCACTTGAAGATAGATTTAATTTTTCTGTAGGTAGGACAGCAGTCAGTAGTCATTACTTGAAAATTTAAATGTGTAGGCTTCTATGAACATACTGAAGACAAGTTCTCTTATCTCCAGGAAAGTTTAAAGCTACAGAGATGATGTCAAGAGATGTGCTACATGACTCTACCATCACTAGTAACCTCTGTGGCTAACAAAGAGCAGAACTTATTATTTTTTGTCTATTCATTTGGTTTTGTGTTGCTCTTTCCTCCTTTAAGCACTCAGCAGTTATTTTGCATTTGAAATCTCATTAACATTTGTGATTGTCATTAACATGAAGACATCTGTAAAAAATATATCAAAGTTAAACCAAGCATAGTGGCACACACCTGTAATCCCAGAACTTGGGAGGCTGAGGCAGGAGGATTGCTGTGTGTTTGAGGTAAGCTTGAGTTGCATAGTGAGTTTGGGACCAGCATAGACTACTGAGTGAGAACCTGTCTTTTAAAAAACAAAAAGTATATATGTGTGTGTGTGTGTGTGTGTGTGTGTGTGTGTGTGTGTGTGTGTTTATATATATATATGTGTGTGTGTGTATAAATCATATATATGATATTTGATATCAGATATATATATATATATATATGACACTTGTTTGGGGGGAGAAAAGATGTAAGCAAAGAAAGAAAAGGGACTTTATTTAAAAAAATAAAAGATACGTATATACATGTTTAAAATGGTATGCATAGTGTAATTCTTCTTGAATGAACTGTGTGTGTGCATAGAGAATTCTCTGAAGGGCTGAGGATGCAGCTTAATGGTAGAGCACTTGTCTGGCATTCATGAAGCGTCCAGTTTGATCTTCAAGAATTTTATGAAAAAAGTAACGAGCAAGATATTAATGATGGCTATCTCAAACTGATGACATCTTAAGTAATTTCTACCATTTATTTTTTAAGAGTATATGACAGTTGTGCGTAAGTATATACATTGTGTGTGTAATAAAAATAAAGCCGTCATTGTAATGAAAAGCTGCTCATGGAGTGGCCAAAAGGGACTGGTCACTGGATATCAAGGCAGCAAATGTTCACCTGCCTTTTTCCTTTTACTCTAAACACACATTAACAATTCTTCAAATGAAAAATTAATTTGAACCCTGGAAGAGTAGTGATAATTGGATATTAGGAACTGTCAATTTCTATAGCAAGAATCCTTCCTGGGATCTCTTACCTCCAAGTCTGGGTGAAAGGATTTGGCAATGAGCTTGGCCTTAGGTTCTGAGCCCTTTTGGTTCTTGTCTCTTGCAAAACAAGAAAGGTAAGATGATATCTCTGACCTCAGCCAATCTTTTTTATAAGGGAGTTGGGCAAGGATTTGAATGAGTCAGTGAAAATCAATTGCAATGATGGAAAACTCATCTAAAAAAAAAGTCCTAGAGCCAGCAGGTCAGAGCCAGCCCCTCTGCTCATGAAAGACCCCACAGCCTGTTGTTTATTGACACAGAAGGTGGTTTTAATTACCCTGAAGGAATTTCTGGCATGTTTTGCCAAAGCCAGTCTTAAAATGTTTAATCAGTGGATTAGTGACAACCAGACATACTGGAGAGGTCTGCAAATGGGGGCAGCTGGTCAAGAAGTCAGGTATTACTATTATAATGTGACTGTTAGTGGCAGTAGAGGCATGCTTTTTTTAGAGAAGCATAGACAGGAAAACACCACCATTCTCTCATGAGGTGCTCTTGGGTCTGGAAAATATGGCATGTTCTATGTCTGAGAAGTCTTGATTTCATGATCCAAACAACTTCCATATTCACTGTTTTCATTGGGCAGAAAAGTAAACTTGGTCATATGACGTAGAGCCACAGCATGAGTGACGAATCATGTAGCTTTCTCACCCCGTAACTGGCATCTTCAATGAATGAGTATGAGCTCCCAAATTTAGACCTAAAGAAAACTAACAGCTAGAATAGCATGCACTCTGCTTTAGTTGTGCCTCTTTTCAGTGACCTACAAAGTATTTTAAGAACCAGAATTGAAAAAGCAGAATGATAATTATCACATCACAAAGCCATTTTAATGTATGGAATAACGTGAGGGAAAACCACAGTCTAACACAAGTGTACATTTCACTAAAGAAATTGTTACCTTGATTTTTATATTTCTGCTCTTAAATCCCTTGGTTGCATCTCCCCACTAGAGTGTAAAATCAGTTAATCGTATTAAATACCATCTTCGTTTCTTCAAGGTGAACTCCAGGTGGAATTTCCTTTTTCTTTCTATAGAAAAATGTCCTTCATGCTAGATGCTTCATTAATGTATATAGAAGGTAACCTCTGCTCCCACATACAGATAAGAGAATAATTTGACACCTTGAAATTTGAGAGAAAACTCAGAAGGGGATATCCTTTCACGGAATGCCTTGTTACGGAAAATATCTGGGTCCTGTTTTCTAACAACGTGATTTGGTAATGTTCCTTGTTCTTTCACAGAAAAGTGTCTCAGTTGGTGGATAATGACATCAACTGATCTGGGGTTTTGCCAACTTTTCCTGGAAGTAAGACCTTTGGAAATGAATCTGTTTTAACCGTCAGAACAAGCTAGCTTGCTAAGTGTGTTCGTGCATACCTGTAGTCCAAGTACTTGAGATACTGAGGTAGGAGGATCATGAGTTTGAGGACAGCCTGGGTTACACAGCTGATTAGCAAATAATTGCATAGATGTTTTTGGTGTTGTTGATAATATTCAGTGTTAAAGAATACCTTTTCCTCTTTTTTTTTCAATTAGTCTGTTAACAAACCAACATGGCTCACTAGGGTGATATGAAATGGTGAGATGTGGAGCAAGAGGGGAGCTCCATAAAAGAGTAATTCCATCCTGCGTGTGTGAAGGTGGCTTATAGATTTTTCCAAAGTATTTTCACAGCCCTTGTCTACTCTGTCTGACAAATATAAAGACCTAGTTTTGTTTGATCTCATTTCTTTTTTTGAGGAAACAGATTTATGAGAATCCACTTATGATCACATACCTAGTTTGTGTTAGAGACAAGACTGAGGTCTAGAGATTTTGATTCCTAAAACAGAGTTCCTACTACAGTATTAGAATACTAAATAAATCACTTTTCAGAGAACTCCAAGCTAGGTGAAATCTAAGAATCATACTGGCAAGTGCTCATTTTTCTCATTTTTCCTGTATTTCTAAGATGCTGCCCGCCACCCCCCCCCCTCCCCCAGCATCCTGGCATGAGATTCTTCGTACATTGTGTGCTCGAGCCGTGCTTTTTTCTTTCTCTCATTTCCATTGGCTGTCTTGGCGTGTATCTTGCTGTGCTTTGTGTCGTGTCTTTGCTACCCATCCGCTAACACAGTCGCTCCTTTTTTCGCCCTCCTTGCGTTCCCTCCCTCTCATTTTCCCAGCTTCCAGGGGCTGTTGTTCTTTTTTTTTTTTTTTTGCCAGTATTCTATATCTACTATATCTACTAAGTCAGCTTTTTTTAGGTTCCACAAATGAGCGAGAACATGAAGTATCTGTCCTTCTGTGTCTGACTTTAGCCATCTAGTTGTTAGGTTTGTGAATGACGTATGTCTCATCTCTGTGATAATTCATTGCCACTTTTTGCCTCATGGATACTCCTGGCCAGTGGTCTAGGCCACAAGGAGCTAAACCTTCGCGATTATAAACATATGGAGAAGCTAGTGGGCTTTTGTTTTTCATGGCTGCATAATGATCTAAATATCTAAGTTATATGAATATCTGTTGTTTCTTGCCTATAAGAACATAGGTAAGAAATGCAGTGGTTGATCGTCACAAGCCACCATTCTTATAACTATAAAAGTAGTACTTATGTACGTGTATGTATGTATGCATATACGTATATTCATCTTTTGCATTGTTTCCACTAATTATGTGAGCAGTAAAGTTTTTAGCTGGGAAGTAAGCTGATTAAACAATGAAAGTTGCCTATAGGCAAGATTGGGACAATGATAGCAATTATCTTCTGTGGTGGTTAAGTGAGAAATGTTTGTTTCATGGCTAGTGTAGTCTCTGGAAAAGTCTGAGCATTAAATAAGTAGTTGATTGTTTTTAAGTATTTCTAGAAGATTTTAAAGTATTCCTGGCCCAGGACCATGTATGTTTTCATACCTCCTGATCCCTCAGGCTCTGTACTATGCTTAAAAATTACACTCTCAAGATGACTGGGTTTCTCTCTCTCCTGGCCCCACCACTTGCTAGTTCTAGGTTCTTAGGCAAATTACCTAACCTCAGTAAGCCCAGGTACCTCATCTATAAAATGAGAATCACAATGCTGAGCTTCATATGGTTATCGTGAGTATTACAAGAGTACCTGTAATGTTCTTAGGACAGCCCAGGTGCACAGTGTGCCGTATTTGCTAAATAATGTCGTGCCATACTTTAACTAGTATTGACTGTTACCTATAAGTGGTAAAGTGTAACGTTACTGTTGAAAGACAATTATTTTTACTAAAGTAATAAATAACACCTCTGATTGAGTGTAAGTTCTGAGTGATTGTAATTTGAGCCTATTTAATAATTCTCTTGGGTTTGAACTTTATATGAGAAAATTAAGCCAATCATTATTATCCTTTTCTGAATATGAAGTAAATTTTAAAGCTTTCCATACAGGCCTCGTATTGTTTTGTTTATGTTCTTGCATCTTTATTTTTAGTTTTGTTAGTTTTATTTTTAGTTTTTTCCTTGTACTGCTCTATTGTGAACATGCTTCTGAACAGATTTTTTTTTCCTTTTGTTATTATTTTTTGTGGTCCTGGGATGGAATCCTGAGCCTCACACAATAAATCTGTTTCTAATCAGCAAGATGACCAGCTCCTGATTTGGGCTAGTTGCAGAGGTTGTTCTGCAGCAGACCCACCTCTCACTCTTCCATCCTTCATTCCTGGTCCTGCGTTGTTAAGCCTTGCCCATAATGCTCAGTATTGTGCCCACGTGGACCTCCTTTTATTTATGACGATACCACTCTCACCGTGGCAGTTTCCCCGAGCCCTCTAGAGGCATGCAACAGTTGTTTTTCAAACTTGAATGTGCATTGCAGTCAACTGAAGTGCTTATTAAATACAAATTGCTAGACTCCACCTCTAGCATTTCTGATATAGTAGTTATGTGCAGGAGCCTGAGAGCCTAGATTCTCAGTTTCCCAGGAAATGCTGCTACTGTCCAGTCAATACCCTGAGAGCCAATAATCTGTGTCCCCAAAGTTAGAGGCAAGTTCAGCTCCAGTTCGGGGACCAAAGCACAAAGAAGTTTTTCGTGTTGACTGTGTCATCTTATAGCCTGGATTTTGACAGGCCAGGAGCCATGTCAGCCAACTGGCCAGGGTTGGGGAGAAGGGAGGATGTGGGGAGTATGTAAGTGCCACCTGTGTGTCACCAGAAGCTGCAGCATCACTGCCTCCTGGAGTCTGGATCTGAACCCCGTGTTTGTCACAGGAGCCAAGGGAGAACCCAAGACAGAAAATAGTGGCCAATAATGAAGCATGAATTACCCAGATGAAAGCACCTGTGGAAATAAAGGTATTAATGCTATTTGTATTTACTAATCTGATAGAATAGCAATAGGAAGTTTTGGCTGGTTCCAGTTACTTAAAAGATACCCTGTGAAATCCAAGTAAATTAATTCACATTTTTAAAAGTTACGTATGCAAGAAACATAATTTGACTTACAGTTTGACTTAGAATTAAGAGCACATTTTGACTAAATGCACATGGAATAAAGAATTATGACTGATTTCAAAATTACCAGTAGAGAGAATGTAGGCTAGATAAGAGTAGAGCCTGCTTTATTGATGCTAAAGATTTGTTAAGTAAGCTAGTGAACAAGCAGGTACATTAGTGTTTGAACAAAGACAGAGGGCTTGGAGCTGGGAGATAAAGGCAATGTGGGCACCTTTGTATGCAGTGAGGAATGAGGAGTCCCAGTAGATAGATAATTTTGCAGGAGAGAGTCAATCTAGAAATTTTTGACTGGCAGGTTCTATCTATAGCCTGCCATATATATATTTTTACCTTTAGGCTGTGATGTGTGTGTGTGTGTGTGTTTATCTCGGGCCACTTATAAAATATATGACATGCTGTAGTTAATGTATATAAGTAGCTAAACTTGTTGAAATTTTTCATGAGAACATTTAAAAAATCAAGGGTGAAAAATGGTGAGCCGTAGATTGGATACACCTGACACAAAGAGTGATTCCCACACCTGCATTAAGTGTTTAAGTTCCACCTGTTGGCGTGAGCTGATCTGAGAACTACTGCTGGCCTTTTGTGTTCATTTCTTGATGTGTGGAGAGGCTAGTTAGCTTCACAGCATCCTCATTTGGCCAGGTCCTGGAAAATAAAATTTAACATAAAACAACAGTAGTTTAAGAAAAAGAATCATCAGAGATTCCCCCTGAGGTGGAGTTTATAACTTAAGCGGATCAGGGAATAAGACATTCAGAAGAGAGGATCTCCTTTACAGAAAAGGAGTAGGGAATGAAAAGTTCCCCTAAAAGATTTATGAGAACAAATGAAATTTAAAATATGGTCAAAGACCAATAATAGAAAACACAGTGTGTTTGTGTGTATGCATATATATTTATGTATGCTGTCAATCAGCCTATGTGTAAAAATATTGTCAGGCTTTGGTGTTGTAAAGGAACTATACAACCCTAGCTTTGTACATTTATGGAAACTGAGGGTGATCTCTCTCTCTCTCTCTCTCTCTCTCTCTGTCTGTCTGTCTGTCTGTCTGTCTGTCTGTCTGTCTCTCTGTCTCTCTGTCTCTCTGTCTCTCTGTCTCTTAGCAGGGCTGGGCATCAAACCTTGGCCTGTGCATGCTAGGCAGGTGCTCTACCACTCAATTACATCCCCAACCCCCAAAGATATTACTTAAAATAGTTTTTAAATATAAGATAATAGTGTCAGGGTTTTCTTTTAAGTATAATTGGGAGTATATGGGATGTGAGGTGGGGTTCGGTTCTCCATGAGATGTAGAAAATCAATGTTTTTCAGTCTTGTCTGTTCTAATACATGCTTGTGTCTGTTGTAATTTCACTGTACCTTTTTTCTAACAGTAACATTTCATTGTAGTATTGATTGAAGGTTTGAGTTTTATGTGGTTTGTTCTCGATGGTGTTAACTTTGAAATAAAACTGGAAACATTTGGCATGGATTTTCAGCTTTTATGTCAGAGGAGCGGTGCAGAAGTACTTTTGTTATTGGTCATATCCATGTTATATCCGATCAGAATTTCCAAAAGCACAAAATCTGCAAGTGAAAAATACAATTGGGAGTCAGAATTTTAAGAACCTGGGAGGATGAAGACCTGCAGTTCACTGTGCCTTATTAAATCCAAACGGGGCTGGACTGGTTATGATGATGCAGGCCTATAATTCCAGCTACCTGGGAGACTGAAGCAAGAGGTTCCCAAGTTTGAGGCCAGCCTGGTCTCAACATTAAAAAAGAACTGGGGACACAGCTCTGAATTCCCTGGATTCAAGCCCCAATGCTATTAAAAAAAAAAAAGAGTCTGGAAAGTTTTTTCGAAGTATAAATATGGTGCCCTTTCCAGAATGCTAAGGGATAGGAGGCAACTGTATGAATATTGTAATTAGCATACTAATGTGAGGTATCAAATAAGTGTGCGTGTATTGTAATGGAATGCAAACCGACCTCGAGGTGTCATTTTCACAATTTAAGCTTTTTAAAGAAAGAAAATTCACTAAAATTTGGTTAGGATTTCCTTGAATTTTCAACATGAGATGAAGATTGTTTAATAACTGAAAAGGCTTGACTGTCTCTGATTTCCCTGCTGAGAAACAGCACCTTAGCGTGTGACAGCAGATTGGCTCCCATTCGTTGTTATTTATTGAGCACCACCCGAATTGTGGCAGTTAACACTTACTGAGCGCTCGTGCTGAGTAGCGTACTGAGCACTTTACGGGGATTGTTTACCTATTAAGGTTTGGCGATCGCCTTATGAGGTAGATATCATTGTTATTACCATGATGAGTGCTTTACACAAGGGAAAACTGGAGTTCAGAATATTTTAGTAAGTTGTCAACGTTACCCTGCCAGGAAGCAGAAATGTCAGAATCTGAAAAAACAGCCAGTTTTATTTTGGAGGCTACATTTTTACCACTCTTGTACCATTTGTAATCTTTTCATAAGCTGCTATAAAGACGAGGAGCGTTAACTGATTTGAATGGACCTTTCAGGCTGTGGGAAGCACCGTCGTGTCCTTGCTGAGATGAGGCATCAGTCATGTGTTGCAGAGATGGACCAGAATGAAAAGTACACACGTAGTTGCAACAACGCGAGGGCTGCGATTACTTGGCTTGTTCGAAACTCCTCTAATTCGATGGCCTTAGCATGTCAGCAGTCAAAAGTGACACTCCCTAGAGGGAGGGGAGCAGCAGGACGTTAGATGAGGTAGTGGCAACTGCTGCGTTACACAGTGGTCAGATATTTCTGAGATTGTTAATCTCTGTTCATCACTCCATGCCCCTCTGTTCTGCTCAGCACAAAAAAAGATGGTAATTATCCAATTCTTTTTAAGAATCTTGGCTCCTAATATACACGATCCAAAGTCCCAATTGGACTTTTTAAAATTTTTGCACTAACCAGTGGACGTGTGTGTGTGTGTCCTGTCTTCACCTTTTTTTCTCATCCTGTAATATCTATGTTTCTAATAATCCCAGCATGCCCCCACCATTTATCCAGGCTCTGATCATTATTTTGTTGGTTATAAATTTAGAATCAGCTGTACTAGTATCACAGAAGTAGGTTCGTATTGCTGGCCTGTGCATTTGCAGTCACTGGACATTACAGGACGTTCAGAGAGAGAATGTTGCTAAGTCTTTTGGCACAAGGAGTACGTTTCCACTACGAAGGGAAGGGAATGGCTGATTCTACAGTAGACAGAGCAGCAGTGAACCAAAATAATGAAGTCTTGTGCATCATAGTTCAATCTTAGAGGCTAATTGCTTAAGTCTTGAGGCCAGATAAAGGGGGTTTCCCTTCGGAAGCCTGACTGAGCTAGTGTGAAAGGCAGGACTATATAATTCAGATCTATGAGTGGAATGCAAACAACTTCATGTATTAATGTCACTAATGACCTATAATCAAGCTATGATTTGTCAGGTTAAACGACAAAGACGCAATTAGTTTGTTTGCTCAGGAATGGAAATAGAAGAATTTATCAATTTACAGATTGTCCTTCTCCATTGGAGATCAGGGGCTGGGGCATTAATCTTCAGATGTGGCACTTTGGGTGTCCGTAGCAGTGAGCACTTGAGATTTCTCCACCTTTCTAACCCTTATACATTTGCCATCTCAGTCAGAAGAGATGGAACAGATTTTGCTCTCTGGGCCCTTGTTCTGTGGCTTTTACTCTTCACAAGTGAGCAGGTGAAGTTTTCATTTTCTCATTCTGCCTCTCAGTCCTTCGCTGGCTAATATCCTTGAAGCATCCCCCTTATTCAGCCAACATTTAACATGTAATCATCGAAGGCTAGGGAAGCTCCAAATGCTATCCTAGGCCTCAAGGTTTGTGGTAGTTACCAAGGAGGCCTTGCTTATTCTGTACAAAGCTTACGATCTTTCCACTGGTGTCCTTTAGATTTTGTGCATCATTGCCTTGTAGCATTCATCACTAAAAACAAACAAAAAAACTTGACTGAAACAGATGCCCTACTGAGATTTGCATCTTAGAGAGCAAAATGCTTGGATCTTTTGGGGCGTAGCAAAATGGGCAGTGAAGATGTTGCGTGGTTATAGTGACTTCTTAGGAAAGCTATACTGTGTTTTGCCTAGTTACTTAATTTGAGAAAGTGAATACATTTAAATCCTATGGAAAACCATGACTCAGAAACATAAAATCCTTTAATCCTTCATCAAGTAAAAGGAAAACATTGTGAGCTGTGTGGTATCACTGGCCAGTAAATGGTACAGGTTATCCCAGGGAGCATTTGGGTTAGTGAAGATCATAATGAAACAATGGGATTAATCTCACACAGAACAGGATTTCCCCCCATTTCAACCCTGGTAACGGTCTGTAATGATTTTATTGACAGTGTGGTGGCTATTTCCACCCCTTGAAGGCAAACACCTGTCTCCCTCAGTGTGTATTCTACTCCCTAGCACAGTGCTCGGCGTATAATAAATAAGATCAATGAATATTTATTGAATGCTAAATGAAATCCAGGCCCAATGATTAGTGCTTGAAACCAATAGTAGTACCTAGAGATTGTGAAGTAATAAAGTATTATTACGTGATAACAAAGATCTTCATGAATAAGACTTGGCAGTTATCAGAATCATAGTTAACCCTTTCTGTATGGCATGATTTTCATGTCCCCATATGTCTGTTTGCATGCAGTAGTTCAACACACTAATGGGCAAAATCTTAAACAAAGATCTCTGTTTTCTTTGGAAACTACTAAAGCCTAGCAGCAATATTACTTGCACTCATCTCTATGATAACCAATCATATCTCTGATGTGAAATGACAAGAATCCAAAGAGGAATGAGCTTTCATACTCAGGAAAGCCTAGAGACTGCTGTGGGTGGATGGGGTGGCTATGTTTTCATTCATTCATTTAGTAGGTGTGCATTGGGCATTTATCGTATGCCAGGCATGGAGCTAGGTACCAGAAATAGGAAGTGACATGACCCTCTGGGAAAATATATTAATCTAGGAATAACAAGGAGAAGTGTACGATTGCAACTGGAGGAGGTTGGTGCTACAGTACAACGAGAGGACAATAAGAGGGCTGGGTCCAGACGGGAAGGCTTCCTGGAGGAAATGTGGTCACTAGATCCTAAAGCCAGAGTAGGAGGCATGTTGGAAAAGAGCTGGGAGGAAACATAGGCACAACCACATGTGTGAGGAATGCATAGTGAGGCAGAGACCGTGTGCTCAATGAAGAGTGGCCGGGGGGCTCGAGTCCCCACAGGGTGAGCCCTAAAAATGTATGAGGCCTTGTTTTGTTTTGTACGATAAGAAACTTCATGTGTAGAAGAGGAGGGGCAGAAACTAAATGAGGTTTTTCCAAGAGGCCATTCTGGCTTCAGTGCCAAGTGTAGATTACAAAAGGAGCAGCGCAGATTGAAGGAGACAAGTGATTGGTTCATAGGAGACTGACAGAATGCATAACGTATCCCCACGTAAAGCCGTCCCTCGCAAGACACCAGGACAAGCTCCTTCGTGGTGTAACACAGACCTCTTCAGATTCCTTCTGTGTCACGCACATGCACTTTCCGGGGTGCTAATTAGTATCATCAACACTGAGTGTCCCGTTGCAGCCGGTTCCCCTTCCTGCTGAGGCCTCACTTCAGCACCATTCCCTTTGTACTCTACCCTCTGCCTTCAAAGGCTCCTCTCGGCCCTTATTACCCTTCCCAGAAGTGTGAGATTGGTTTTTCAGCCGTGCTGTTAGAGAGATCCTCCACTTAGAGCCTATTCTGCCATGGCTTTGTGGCTGTTTGTCAGGAACTTTGAGAATGTATTAAGACATCGTGCAGGATGGAAGCTCTATTTTGACAATGATTATGCCTATTATCTATTTTAATAAATGTAAATTACTGTGGAGAAACAAACCATTTTATGCTACTTGAATCCTTTTTTTTCAGTGAAGCCTGAATCTTTTCTATGCGGCTTAGATAGATTACTGTCACTTTCCCTTCAGTGAGTTGAATAAAAACACTTAAATCAGACCTTTGTTAGTGCACCCCTTATACAGTTGCCCTACAAATTACTGTGATTTTAGTCTTTGAAATTTGTATTTTCAATCGTTTGCAAATTTATCCTGTAGTCCCTTCCAGAATGAAATTATGGGATAAACTCAGTATCAAGTCTGTGTACATGACGTAGGTGCTGGGAATGATACTTGGGACAAAGCAGTGAACAAGGCCCTCTTTCTGCCTCTGAAAGGTTACAGTCATCTCTCACTGCTGGGTGGAAATATGTAGATAACCGAGGGGAGAAAAGGAAAGGGAGCCCTGGTGTTAGGCATTAGAGTTGGAGGCATCATGTTCATGTAGAGACAGGTGGTTACACATAGAAATATTTATGTGTACATGTGTTCGTATACGCATATTTCTTTTTGTGTCAGCTGAGATGGCCAGAATGACACCCAGTAACAAAAAAGTACAGCTAGGAAGCAGATCTTAGGGTTTTTTTTTTTTTTTAATCTTTTGTTGTGATTGAATCCAGAGCCTTACAAATGCTATGTGTTTTACCACTGAGCTTTACTGTCAAGCTTAGGTCTCAATTTCTAAAACTATTCTTTAATTAAAAGAACCAGGAATTCTTGGAAAGACATCTGATGCTGTTATTGAAAAAGAAATTGTACAAGATGAACCTGGAGCCTCTTACAGAGCTATAAAGTAAGAAAGCACTGAAAGAAAATCTTACAGTGATGATGACATGGCAAGGGACACAGCCAATTAAAAGAGTCCCAGGAGAGCAGAGGATGTAGCTTGGTGATAAGCATGTAGGAGGCACTGGGTCCAATCTCCTAGTTACAGAGAGACAGACACAGATGTGGACACAGATCAGACTCCAAGTGGTCAAAGTAGAGAGAGCAATTTAAATCATAAAATACATTATTAAAGTATTTTTCAATGGTTAAAATATATATACTGGTATAAGTATGTGATTAAATACATTAATGAATGAGACGGAAGAAAAAATACCCTCCCAGTACAAGAATGGGCATACCTGCCATGCCCCAGTCCCAGTGTGGGCTGCAGTGACTTTTCAGTGTATGATGTGAGGAATAGAGGAGGAATTTTGCAGCAGAGAAACCTGACAGAGAAACACTCCGTCAGCAGAGTAGTCAAGGTCAATGTGGACATCAGTCACATTGACGAGGGTTATAGTTGATTGATATGAAATAGCACATCAGCTTTGTGGTCTTCAATCATGAGATAAACATCAAGCAATCCCAAGACGGTCATGCTACAATATACCTGACTAGTATTCCTCAAAGCTGTCAAGGTCAAAGACAAGAGAAATCTGAGAAACTCAGTAGAAGCCAAGAGAAACTTATGGGGTCATGACCATTACGTGTTAATACGGATAGGGTTCTAAACCAAAAAAAAAAAAAAGGTCATAAGGTAACAACTAAGGAAATATGAATGAACTGGGGACATTCGTTAATAACAATGTATCTATTGATACATTAATTATAGCTAATTTACATAAAATTGACATAAGATGTTTATAATAGCAGAAATTCAGCAAGATATTTGAAAGTTCTTAATGCTGTTTAATTTTTCTGTCAATCTAAAACTTTTTATAAATGAAATCCATTAACAAAAACAAGCAGTAAGAAGCAAGAGCCTTGTGGGGGAAGCCAGGAAGTTAGCAGGTGAGGGTAATAAAAATAGAGTGACAAAGCTACATGAAAACTACATGCTGGAGCATCTCACAGGTCTTTCAGATCCTGACTTTTTGGACAGGCTACTTAACCTTGCTGAGTTTCTGTTTTCTGGTCTCAGTTGAGGACACTATAACAGTACCTTCCACAAGACCAATAAAGGCCGTGAAGTCAAAACCTCAGGAGCTTGGAGCTCATCTGAAGCTAAGGAGCTGACTGATATACTAAATCTTTCTGGATTTCAGTTGCCCATCAATAAGTAGAATAAAAATAGTACTCACCTTGTGGACTTTCCCTGAGGTTTGGAATAATAGTACAAGCCCAAGCGCACAGTGCTTAGGTAAATATGAACTTCAGTCGTTGCTGTCTTCGTGTAGGTCTGTGGTAAGGATTTTCTAGGTCGTGCCTAGAATTCAGTGGGTGGTTTATATTCTGTATCAGCCACTGACACAGTACACCACCCATGCCCCCTGGAAGCAAGGTCAAGGCTGTTGGAGGCCAGGAGGTGTTTTCCACTTAAATTCCAGACACGCTGGACTTCGTTACTCTGAAACTGAAAATAGAGCTGAAATTGACCAGATGAAAGGAGGTTGATGGTAGAGTTCTGGTGGAAGGAACAAAATCCAAACGGAGAGGAAACGTGTCACATTTACAGAACTGAAAAGAATCCCAAATGGCTGCAGTGTGGCGCCTAATAAGGGAAGAAAAAGAGAAGCAGGAAGAGAGGTAGGAGGAGCTCATGTTACGTGAGGAATTGAAGCTTGGATTAAGGGTCTGGGCTTTATGCTGCCACAGTGGCAAGACACAGGCAGGGTGTAAGCCAGAAGGCAACACGCGAGACTCGTGCTCCAGAAAGATCACTCAGGCTATCGGCAAAAACACGGCTGGAGTGGAGCCCAGATTGAGAAGATTTAGTTGTATAGGTGAGGGGTTGTGGCAGCCTAAATTATGTTAGGGACTCTGGAAGCGGAATTGAGTTGAATTCCATAGCCAACATAGGGAAAATAATGACCCTAAAATTATATAAAGATTTGTTTCTGTCCAAGAGTCTGATATGGTACCGTTTGTGATACATGGGGAATTTCCTGATATTTGCATGCGATAAAAATACTGTAGGATGACATAAGCATTTGTGACTATAGCTTTGAGATATAATATTTTCCACCCACAACATATGATAGGTAGCTTAAAAGCCACGAGCTTCAAAAGCAGGTTAATTATAAAATGTTGGAGTCAGTATTATCTAATAGAGGTATAATGGAAACTACATACATAATTTTAATTTTCAAGAAAATAGCTAAAATTTAATAGTACATTTTAATATTAACATGTTACTTCAATACTTTCAAAATAAAAATTGAGGTACATTACACTCCATTGCTTGCCTTAGGCCTTCATATTCCAGTGTGTATTTTTCAGTTATTGTGTATTTGATTCAGACTCATTCCAAGTGTGTAATGATGACACATTTACTGACTACACTATTGGACAGTGCAGGTATAGAGCTTCCTGACTTAATAAAAAAATTTTAGATTTATACCTACCAGATCTTTTAAAAATAAGCCTATATTTCTGCTTTCATGCATATGGGAGACGGAATTTAGTATCCATGTTTGTATTACTTGTTTCTTTCAATAGGGTTTTTGGAGTGCCCTCTCTGCGGTAATGGTGCCACTGACACACCAGAGTTCTCATTGTGAGCTGAACATACACCATGCCTATCCTTCATAGAGCTTACAAGTTTATAGAGACATACAAACAAAATTCCAGAAAAGGAAATCATTATAAATTCTGTTGTGATGGCAACAAATGAGGATGAATGTACAAAAAAGCTGAATACTAGGGATGAAAATGAGTCCGCCAGGAAAAAAACTGGGGCATGAGTGTATCTAATGTAGGAAACAGCGTGTTCAAGAGCCGCTGGGCTTGTGGCATATTGAAAGAAGCGCAGGGCCGCGTGGTGGAGGGTTAGGAGAGAGTTTGGAGTCCACAGAGGTTGGTAGAAACCAAATCTCATGGGGCTTCACAAGCCACCCAAGGACTTGGGATATCATTCTAAGATTTGTGAGGCCTACTGAAGAGTTTAAGGGGAAGGGACTTAGTGATTAAGATGACTGTGTGAACTTCTGGTCACTGTGTAAGGTGGGCTAAAGGGAGAAAATTTTAGTTAAGAGAAAACTGGAAGAAAGCTTGTTCAACACATGTCACAAGGTTTGAATTTTTAAAAATATGTATGTGTGTATGTATTATGGTATGAGGATTTGAACCCAGGGCCCTTTCAATGAGCTCCATCCTCAACTCTTTAAATTTTCAAAAAAATTTTCTGACACTTTATTTTTGGTAAATGTTTGCAATACATGATTGCACTTGTCTATACATATGCCAATTCACAAGGATTTTAATAAAAGTTGAGATAAGATGATAAAATTTTGGAAAGATAGTATAATGATCTATGGTTCCAAAGGACTGAAAAGAAAAGTACCCAGCTTTCTTTGTTGAGTGGCTTTTGGTAATGGAGTCACATGTTTTATGTGACTACTGTGATTTCTAACTGGAATCTCAAACTTGTTTTCAAACTTGAGTGGCACAGAATGGAGCTAGGCATGCCAGTCTTCTGCCATAAGTGCGGCTCCTGGTTCCCAGAATCGTGACTGGCCGTTGCCGCAGGGAGTGGGTTACAGATGTGCAGTGCTGTCTCTGCCTCACCTGCTACAGTGTGTGGGGTGGAGAATCGTCAAGGACCCAAGGAGTCTGGGAGAAAATAGGGCCTTTCATTTGTCTGATGTTTTGGGATGCTGTGATATATTTTTTTAAATCATTGCTAGTCGTAACTCTGTAAAAGAGATGAGACAAACAGAACCATCCCAAATTATAGAATAAACTGAGGTTTGAGAAATGGAGGATTGACTTGTGGCCAGAATAGGTAGTAGGATTGTATCTTCTAAATTAGATTTTTTTTCCTCCTAGTGTGAAGGAATGCCAGTGACTTGTGATCCTATACCAATCTGTTCCCAGTGCCCGCTTTTAGGAATGTGTAGGGTCTGAGTTCATTGGAAGTGCATTTTGGTAGTGACTATTTGAAACTTAATCCCCTGTATTCTCATAGGATGGAGCTGTTTTATAGTCTTCCTTTTTGAAATAAAATGATTTGATTAAAACCTCCAAAGAAACTAGACTTCTTGTAGACTGTTCCATAGGCCTCAGAGTGTCATTACATCATGAGTAAAAGGCAATGGAATGCAGTGGCTCATGCCTGTAGTCTCAATACTCAAGAGGCTGAGGCAGGGGGTTTGCCATTTAGATGCTAGCCTGGGCTATGTAGCCAGACCCTGTCTCAAAACAGCAATAACAAAAATAACAAAACCCTGATAGAATGAAAATTCATGTTTATTATTATTCACTGAGACTGACACCTGGGTAATTCTTAAGCATTGCAAGCGGAAGAAATCTGCATCTTTTAAATTTTTTTAAAAAAATTATTAATGGAGAGTACAGAAGGCAGACTGTCCAGTAGTTACACAGTGGTTGGTATTGGCAGACGAAAACCCTGAAATATTTGTGGGTCATCCTTTTTTCTTTTGCTTAAATTATGGTAGCAGCTGTTTGGAAAAGATACAGATTGACCCTCGTGGATTTAGAATACAGGTTATTGAACATTTAGGGGAGTTGTAGTAGGAAGGCCCCATAGAAATCTGATAATTCAGTGGGAGCTGTGGCTCCTCTCCGCTGAGGAGAATATGCGAAGAGAGCCCTTAACATACAATCCACCCTTTAATTTCCGGGAGACATAGCTTCCCATGAAGTTCGCTTCTCAGTGGCTGATTGGTACTTCAGAAGTTTGAAGAGGGTTGGGGAGCACATGTGCAGAATTTAGCAGAAGGGTCCTGTCTGAGTTCTGACTTCTGAGTTCTACCAGTGTGTAGCGAGGGAGTGTGGATAAATTCCTATTTCAGGTCTCACTTCTGAAGCTTGTCTAGTCCAAGCAGGATTTAGAATTTCTGATATCAAATTTCTTTATTGGCAGCCTGATCTGGTCCCATTTCTGAATAGTGGGAAGTACCACACAGGGTGTCTGGGATGTGATCATCTTTGCCCACCCTTACCCTCAGGGAATTTTAGGAGGTAGGGATGGGACCCTTTCAAAGCGAGACATGTAAGTGTTTCATTGCCCTGGGCTGGCCTGCCTGCCTCTTTCCCTTGATTCCCCTCCCGCCTTAAATGTGATGGGGGCCTGGGTAGGAAGGAGGAGAGCCATAGGCAGAGAGCTCCTTTAAAAACCCTGCAATGATATAGAAACCCGACAGTGATATAAACCCCATTTTTTAAGTCCAAAGAGTAGTTTATGCCTTTTGGGTGAGACAGAACCCAGTTGAATTTTGTACTAGTGAATAATGGAGTTTAGAGAGCATTGCACGACTTCACAAATGGAAGGCATTAATGTGAATGGCTGCTGCTGTGAGTTTGGGTTCATTTTGTCTTTATGCAGAAGGAAAGTAAAAGACATTGAATAGTCTCAAACTGTAAAAGCCTCAGCTAAATCCCATTCCCACCTCAAAAAAAGGATGACCATACTACCTCTTCTGAATCCCTATTCTTGAACCTCCAGTTTATAACTTAGTGCTTAAAATATAGCCTATTGGCCACTACTGTTCAAAGCATCTTTCTCTTATTTCCTCTGCCTGTTTAGCCTCTCTGAAGGGGGACAATATATCCCACCCCCATTGGAGAGTGAGCTCCTTTAGACCAGGGGCATGTTTATTTCTCTCATCATGCTGACTCTATCACAATGCCTCACACATTATAGATAATAAGTAGATTATGTCAAAGGAGCCGTTCCATGGCTTCAGCATATTTTATAACTCTTAATTTCTGGACCACATATGCAACATTTGCTGGGCAATTATTGGGCATAGTTATTTTTGTTTTGCATAAAACTAAGCTGAAGTCAAAATAAGACAGTTGAATAGAATAGTATCTGAGACTGATTTTTTGAAGTCTGCATGTTGTGACTGATAAATCTCCAAAACCACTTTGGGTATTTTAGGAGTATGAATTTAAAGAAGCATGTGTAAGTTTCTGTTTTTATCATATGCTGGTGCTATGCTTTTCCATCACACAACAACCTAAAGGAGAGATTATCCTGTTCATTCTGAGAATAAGGAAAAGACAGTAAGACTTGTGCTTCTGTATGCTGGATACAGGGTTTTGTAATTTTACTTGTGTTGTTATTTAATTATAGTTATTTGATTTTACTTATCTCTTAGCTGACAGAAATATGTGGCTTTTATAGCCATGAAACGTATTTTATTTTGATGAGAAAGGGGTGATTGAAAAGTAATTAGCTTAAACTTTAGGTTCTGTGAATCCAGAGGGCCCGGAACAAAGGAGTCACTCAACTGAATGTTATGTTTATCTAGTATATTCGGTCAGGCAGCATTTAATCAACTCTAGCTGAGAGCCCAAAGCTGTTGGTACTTGAAACCTGTTCTCTGTACACTACTGCCTGTCCTCTAAACACAAACTCTAGGGGAGAAAAACAAAAACAGCATCATTAGTTTTTTATTTTAACTCCTTTCTTTTTTATTTTGGGCTAAACAAGTCTCAGATTTTCAACATTTGGCCTCAAACGTTATTTTCCTCTGATCTGTACTATTTGCCCAGAGATGGTGCTAAAGATAAACTTGACTTCCTGGCAACATCTGAGAACAACTATGTTGGAACAGGCTCTTCTTGATACCCTAAGGAAACAAAAATAAATGTTTGGAAGGAAGAGCGAGTAGAGTCACTGAAATGGTGATGCGATTTGCATTCTGTCCTCCGCTCCCACCCAGGGAGTTGGGGGGCGGGTGATAGGCCCTCTAAGCCTACAAGAAGTCAGCAGGTTAAAACTTCACTGTGTTTTTATTGTTCCAGTCTGCAGATTTATTTATTTTCCATGTAGTGCTGGCTCTTCACGTTACTGAAGATTGTTTAACAGGGTCAGTAGAAGTTGTAATCATAAACAAAAGTGAAGAATACTACTTTTCATCAGAACAAGTTGTGGTTCTTACGCTTTTCTTCTGATGACACAAATACGTGATTTTTAATATTTTTCAGAAATGCTGGCTGCATTTTAGAACTCAATTCAGTATCCTTTCTCTTTCCCTTTTTTCTTTTTAAAATTTTTTTTCCTTTAGTGCTGCCTAAGTACTAATTGCTTTTCTGCATCCTCACTGGATCAAGTTGATTAGATATGTGCAGTCTGAGTAAAGGAAGGCCGTTGTGTAGGGCATGATCCCAACCGGCTAAGCCACTGGAAGTTACGGGGCGGGGGGATGCTGAGATCACTGTGTGGAAGATTATGCTGGTGCTTAAACTCTCCAGGAGGGGAAGGAATTGTCTTGGGAGATCATCTTCTTCCTGGGAACATGGATGTCCACTTTGCAGACACAGTGAGGAGGGCTGAGGTAACCCTCTAATCTCCTTTCTGCTAGAGTTTTCTGCTTCCCATTTCCCCAAGTGCCCTTAGGATAAGAGAAGAGAGGAGAGAGAGAGAATGGAGGCCCAAGGGATAATGTAACATATTTAAGATGTAAACAAGTTGACATGTAGTAGTCATGAGCACATTGGTGTATTGCTTCCTTGACTCTCAGCAGTGGCTGTCCCTCATGCCTGATCCATCCTCATCCCTCTATAATGCTCTCACTCTTGTGTGCATCTGTCCGTTCCCTTGTCCTTCCCTTCCTTCTGTCTCTGCAATCTTTGAACTGGGCTCAATGTCTCTGTGCTTTATCTTTCTATCCCCTAGATATGTTAGTAGCTCCTTGCAAATTCATTATATGTATTAAAGAGAATATATTCAAAATAAACAGGTCCTAGCAAAGGGTAGGTAACTTTCTGCTTTTTTTTTTTCATTGACTCAGTCAAAGACTTGTTTACCACTGTAGGAAATATGTCTGCCAGACTCCCTGTTAGAAAAATGAACATAGTGCCTACTCATGAACAAATCATAGAATACTGAGAAGATTGTTGCTACAGTGTATGACATGGTGTTCAGCAGCAAACATCCCCAGGAAATAGCTTAGCAATCCAGATTCCTCATAAGTCACCTTCTGTGATTCCCTGCCTTCCTCAATTCTAGAAACAATCATTCCGTCTTTTGAGTTTAAGATTATCCAGTAAGGTAACTACATATGTGGTTTGTGTGGTTTGAAATATCGCTACATCATGTGAAATATTCTAGAATTGCAAAATACACACTTTGAAGACTTAGTATAAGAATGAATGTAAAATAGCTAACCAATTTAATATTAGTTGTGTGTAGAAATGTTATTTAGGTGGTGGCTCAGGGGTAGAACACTTTTTTAGTATCTACGAGGCTCTCTCTTTGATCCCTAGCACCCAAAACTATACTTTGGATTCATTGGGTTAAATAATATAAAAAATAATTTGATCTATTTCTTTTTCCTTTCTTAATATGACCCTAGAAAATTTCAAGGCATTTTGTCTCCTGTTTCGTTTCTGCTGCAGTGCTGTCTTTATAGCCATGGGGGCAGCACATACACCACATCAGATAGAGTCCAGCTAGCTGTAGTTCAGAGCAGTGTCATCTCTCACCCTGACTTGGCACCTTCTACACAAGAAGGGGGGGAAATGTAGTTTTGCTATCCATCCTGATACCACAATCTTGCCAAAATGTGCGTTGTAGGATCTTTGCCCCAGAGTTACCACCACATGATCACGGATAGTGCTTTCTTATCGTCTTAGCTGAGGCCTTCCCCAGGGAAGGGCCTTGAAAATCATGTGAGCACAGTCCAAGTGTACATTGCAAGTGGTCTCATCCTAACCGGAAGTGGAGAAACGTGTGTGGTCAGGGTGAGAAGTGAAACAACGTTGCCATCCAGTTGATAATTTAACCAATTTTCTATCTACTGTAGTAGGCTTCTTGGCAGTGGCGTGGAGAGTTGAGAGGAGACAGAATTGACTTTGTAGACCTTGTATGAATGTTCTGTTACAAGTTTATAAAATAATAATGACAAACATATGAAATGTTTGTTACATGCTAGATATAAAATTATTTAAAATGACGGTACTTATGTCTCACAAACAACCCAATGCAGTTGATAGTGTTACCATCTCCTTCTTTAAAATGATGGAACTTATACCTAGGAAGGTTTCCTAACTCACATAAAGTCATATGGCTTGTAACTGGTGGAGCTGGGGCTCCAACCCAGCTAGCATGACACACAAGATATCTTTTGATGTAGAATTGGCTGATGTGGTTTTCTTTACAATAAAATAGTTCATGGCAAACAACATTAAGAGTTGGGACGTTGTGAGCCTTGTTTTACAAATAATCATTATATCTGTACAGCACAACTTGTGCTAGGGGCAGCATGATGTGATTGAAGATGGACAGGCCTGGCTTTGAATCACAGATCTGGCTCAGGTTATGCAAGCTGGCCATATTTCTGACTTGTTTTCCTTACAACTTGACTTTGAGGGCTGGAGTGCTCTAAATTCTAGGGTCTTGAGCAGTGTACTGCTGCTCTAAGCCACGGGAGTAAGAAAAAAGAAAGGTACTAAGCATAGATTGCTCGACCTCAGGTCAGGAGGACAGTCGACAAACTAAAGATAAATGAGAAACACAATTCCTAGGATTCAGGGTGCCTCACAAGGATGGGGCCCAGACCCACTGACCAGCCAAGATGGGCTCGTAGCCTCATATGGTGGTAGACTGGAAAGTCAGAACATCGCTGATTTGGTTTGTCTGTATTTCACTTCTTGCTAAAATGTAAAAAATGGCATTATAATAATATGTCTCCAAATAGAATTAATGTGATACAGTACACTGAATTGGGTTATCATCAGAATGTTTGTGGTGGCGTGTAACCATGTGGGGAAATAGGTCCTTACAAAAGCCTTTGAAATTATTTTTGTTCTGATTTGTGAAGAAATCCCTTTTCAGAACAAAATGAAAGACTTTGACCTATCTGAAAAATATACAGATATATGACTTTTTGTTGAAATGTATCATTTGGGGCATGAATCAGAGATCTGAGTCTTGAAAATAGAATATGAATAATAAAGATGATAGGTGAGTTAAGTGAATATTTATGGCCAAAAATAGTTTGAAATAATTCCACTCACCCAGAAAGGCAGTATAAAAGAGTGTATAGGGCTTTAGAAAATTGATCTAAACACAACAATTCTAGTTCTGACACAAACTAGTCATAACCTTAATAGAATTACACATTTTTTCAAATTGTCAGTGTTCTCATCTGCATAAAACATGAAAAGAATGAGACTTGCCTATATGAAGTTGGTATGAGGAATAAATGGATTCTGTGAAGCCCCTCACACTTGGCCCAGCACATTGCATGAACTTGGTGAATGTTAGCTCTTCCTATTACTAGAACACTAGGTGTTTACTGTGTCCAAAAAGTATCCTTTTTAAAATTCACGATATAAAATTACATTTTTCCAAGGATTTCACTGGACACTAGGCTAATATGACTGGAAAAGTGGCAGGAGCATTCTGCCAAGGACATTGTAGAGCCAGCCACTTTAGCTTAATGCCTCGAGTGTGCAAGGAAGTGGCAGCCATTCCCTAATCATAAAAAGATAAGCTGCTTCATATAATGAGTTGCTTCTCATTTCCCTGCAGTATTGTGTGAGAATAAATACAATTCTGCGCGTTGAATATTATTTGGTGCTTTGGATGTCAACTATGATTGTTAGGCTGCAAGGAGATCAATATTAATAAAAGTTTGAAGTTGTCAACTGTGGGGCTGGGGTGAGGGAAGGAAAAGGGAAGGGGGAAGATGAGGCCCAGGGCCCACCTGACGGTGCTCTGTGATCCACCTCCTTATGCCCTGTTCACAGAGCTTGATAAGAAAATGCCTCGGAGAACGGAGACACCGTGTCAACATGCCATTCCTACGGTAGGCGAGGTGTCAAGAGTTCCTGACCGCTGAATGCCCTAAAGTTAGACACCGCCTTGTCACATTAAAGGCAGAGTCTGGGTGGGAAATGCCACGTTTCCATTGCTGGTGTTCAAACAGGCTGGAGGAATTCGGTGTGACGGTCCAGACAGGTTTTGTATCAAGGCTGCCTAGAAACTTTGCTTACTTAGATCCTCCTATGCACTCTTGCTGTGACTCATGAAAGCTTCAAGATGACAGCGAAACTATTAGCTAGTTAGTAAACCCTTCCTGTCAGGGAAAGTAGAACAGCACAATCTCCCTTCTGTTTAGGGATGTAGATACAGATAGATCTCTCTGTAGAACCTGCCCACCCAGACCTTCATGTGGCCCGTGTGTCAGGCGTTCCATTGAATAATATGCTTGACATGTAGCATTGGAGGCATTCAGAAGTTATGAGCTAGTTTTAAGATGTCAAGTTAGATGCTGGAAACAAAATAGCAGAAGAATCTGCTGGAAATATCTGAAAATGCATGCCTTAAGTTGTCTCTCTGACACAAAAGTATGAAAATGAATTGCACCATGTGGCTAATGATAACATTCATGCAGCCTGGGTAACTAATATGAAAAGATTAATTTGTTCAATGATTCAAGCACCGTAATTGGGCTTCTTATGCACTATCATAGTTATGTGTCATATCAGCTGTTATTGTGATAGTATTGTCATACTAACTCATTTTGATACAAGAGTTATGTCACATAACAGAGTATATGGCACTAATTATCACTGTCCTCACTTCTCTATAAGTTAGAAATTGGCTGTGCCTTTTAGATAAGGAAACTGATGATTGATCAACTTTCTCAGCCATTGTTAAGCCCACGTTTTGACTAGTAGAAGTAACTTGAATAATCATAACAAAATGCAAGTAGATAATTCGAAAAGAAGAAACCTCTACTGATGTCAACAGTGTACCAGAACACAGCTGTATATGATCTGCACAGAGTATTTTATATACCCCCATGGTCCTACCATAGGCACTCCTATTGTACTTGTTGTCTCCAAAATTAAATACCTGAGTTTATGGAAGTAGTAAAGTGTAGACAAAGACTGAACCCAGAGTAGTGTGACTCTCCTGAACTATTAACCAATTTTCCTGTAATAAGAATAGGTTATCATAACTTTAGGAATATTTTTGTTAGGAAAAAAATGGTTCTCTCTACAAAGTAAGGGTAGTTATATGAACTAATGGTGATTCATAAAGTAGACTCTAGATTCTTTGGCTCTTTTGAGACATCCTGGATTCCTCATCTATCTTTATGAGCCTATACTCTTTCCCTCGCTTGTGTAGTTGAGGTTGATTTTGTTTTCCTTAGATTCACTCAACTCATAGCCCACAGGCCACATGCAGAACAGAGTGGCTTTGAATGTGGCCCAACACAAAGTTGTAAACTTTCTGAGAGCAATATGAAACTTTTTGTGATTCTTTTGGTAACTTTACTGCAATAAGTATATCAAATATTTTATATGCATCCTACACCAACTCCTTCTCCCTTGGTGCAGCCCCGAAGAGAAAAAGATTGGCCGCTCTTGCTTTAAGTGGTGTATCAATGAAAAATGTCACAGATTCCTTGCACACCATCCCCAGGGCTGCTGGGAGCCTCCTTAAAGCATGAGAGCAGAGGGGTGCCATCCCAGCCCTGGTTGCACTGTGCCTTCAGTGTGGTTGGCTTGAAAACCATGATTCTACTCACTTTGCAGACTGCGATGGCGTCCTGATTCCCTGCCCACTTTCTTGTTTTTCATGACACATGTGTTCCCACTGATATTTCTATGTTTAAAAAAAACATAAAACCCAAGTTTTTACAACTACTCAATCTACCCCCCAAAATAAAATTTAGCCGGGCAATTTAGTGATGAATTACATATCTAAAACATAGTTTTACTCCTTATTCACCAGCAGGGTCTTGTAAGTTAGAACAATAAACAAAACAAAAGAAGGGTCAGTAGTTTATAAAACTATGGCCCCAGAAAGTCATTAATTAATAGAAAATGACATTCTGGGCTCCAGAGCAAGACCTTGTCTCAAAAAAAAAAAAATACAGAAAATCACATTCAGTGATGGTGTTATTCTTGTCTTGCAGTTTATTATTCTTACAGTGAAAATAAATAAGAACTGCAACCATATATTATATTAAATAGCCTTGTTTCGGAGAAAGAAAGTCACTTGCAAGTTACAAGTCCATTTGCATAAGTGAATAAACTTATGTAGTAAATAAATTTGTCACCACACTTATTTAATCATAAGTGTTAAATAAGATAATCTTGGCTGAAAATAAATAAGTAGCTTTGTTTTTCTTTCTCTTTTTTGTTTTGTTTAACTGTAATGAAATATCTCTGTTGTTCAGTTCATATGCTGTTTATTTTCTCTGCTCAGTCAGGAAAATATTTCTGAATCTGAAAAACTGTCCAATATCAAAGGTTCTCTTTTTCTGTTCTTCTTGAATAATGGCCAAATTGTCTCATTCTTGATATTCTGTGAGAATACTTGGAATCATCTTGTAAATCAGGGTCGTTAACCCATCTAGATTTTTTTAATCTTTGTAACCTGAATGAGGAGTTACTTGAACATCAGAAATAGTGATAAATCACGTGGGTTTTAGAACCAGACCTGGTAATTCTGAAGGGAGTGAAGATCTCCTCAGAGAGTTTGGCTTGCAGTAAAACAGGGTTGTCATGTTTTTAACGTTATCTGTTTTGTGTTGAAAAAAAAAAAAATAGATCATTCTTTCTGTCCGTACAGTAACCCTCTGGTATTATCTCCATCTGGCTGTCTCTAGAGCCCTGGGCCTCTTAGCTCTGAGTAAGTGTGTACCAGCAGCTATTAATAGCTGAATTCTACAACAGTCTGCTGTCACAGATGGAATCTGGGTTTCTGAAGACCAAAACCATAAAAACTCATTACAAAGAAAGCAGTACATTCTTTGGCACTTAATGTATTTAAGCTAACCATAAGTAAGGAACATTTTTTAAAACAATGTACCCGCCCTTGATTCTGGTTCCGAGGTCTCACTCACTGATTTGGCCATTGATGTGTAAGTTTCTCCTTTATGATGTTGAGCAGATCGAGTGCTAGCTCAAAAGCTAAATGTGTGTCTTTAAGAGGATATTTTGTTAAGAAGGATAGAAAAAAGGCAAAAGGAGCCAGCCATCATGGTACACAACTCTAATCTTAGCGCTCTGAAATGCTGAGGCAGGAGAATCTTAAATTTGAGTCCTGCCTGGGCAACTCCTCAGTAGCAAAATAAATAATAAATAATTAGAGATAAAATTAACAAACAAAAAGGGGAAATGCCTTTGAATTAGAGAATGGAGAAGTTGAGAGCTATTTGTCTGCCCACAGGGGAGGGCTGCTGCTTGACCACTTAGAGCTGTGGCCATTGCCGGACGCAGGACACAGGCCACGAAAAATAAACCATACTTGATTGTCTGCACACACTCCACATAAACCATGGGACTTCATTTCTTTTACCGCTGAGCGAAGCAGACCTTGCTCCCTCTCAAGGAATTGTGTTAGAGTTTCTATTTAAGGGTGTAGGAAGAAGATGGAAAAAAGGATTAAAGTGTATTTCTGGGCCTTCTCTCTCCATGATCTTCTTTCTTCTCTAGTATTTACCAAGAGAATTAAAGGATTTATTAAATCAGATTAACTGCTTGTGTCATCTGTTCTGCACTGGGTAATAGCCAAGATGCGGCCAAGCTGGGAAGAGGAATCGCAGTGCTCTGTGTGCAGACAATTTTTTTTTAACAATACCTATTGTGCAAAATTAATAGAAATTTCCTTTTTTATTTAGTTTGGACATACATTCTATCGGGGCAGGACTACATTGATTTTTCCCCTTCTCTATCTCTATCAACTATCACAGCAAATATTACTGAATAAATACACAAATTATAGAGCTAAGGCAACTTAAAACTCTTAATAGGGCTCAGGTGAATTTTCTCTCTGATCTGGCTGAAGAATAAATAGCACCTCTATCTTTTCTTGTAACGTATTGTAAGCACAATCAATTGGTATGATCTGTCTTATCTTTCTCTTTTCACATTAGGTTCGCTTTATTCTAAACTTCAATCAATGATCTACTCTACATTTTTTTATTATGCCTAGAAATAGAAATGTCATGGGAATTTTAAAAGTGACTCTGATGTCGGATAAAATCAACCCATTTAGGAGCCCAGGTTATCCACTGTAAATAGACATTAGGAATTTTCTACTAGTACCTGCTGTGTAGGGTCTGTGGTTTACTGACTATGGGTTCACCGTGTCGTATAGTAACCCCTTCCAGTTCTTCTAGCTCATTTATTTATTGCTGTGTTTCAGTTATACACATTATATCCTCCTGATGTACTTGGCTTCAAAGATGTAGTAAGGAGGATGATAGAAAAAAGGTAGCCATCACTTTCATGGTCTTAATTGAAGAAATGACAGAAATTGAACAGAAAATTTTAATGAAGTGTAGTAAATACTAACTTCATCTTAATATTTATTGAACGCCTGCTGTTCTTTTTTTTAAAGATAGGTCTCACTGTATAGTCTAGGCTGGTCCTGAACACACTGTAGCCCCGGCTAGCCTCAGACTCACAGCAATCCTCCTGCCTTGGCCTTTTAAAATGCGGAGATTACAGATGTGCACCACCACACCTGACTTATGTGATAGTTGTGAATCAAACTCAGGAACTTGTGCTTGATATGCAAGCATCTAACCACTATCCTATTCCTCCCTCCTGTGAATACCTATTAATTCAGGCTCCAATAAAAAATAAGAAATAAGCTATAAGTATGAAAATCAAAATATATTAAATAGCAATGCAAGAAAACAGATATTCCAAGGCAATAGATTATTTGCTGCCAGATATATGGTGTAAACAAGTGATATAAATACAGACAAAGATTGAATTAATTACTAGGAGTTGAAGTTGTCTGTGAATGTTTATGGAGGAAAGGGGTCCAGAATCTTTAAGAAAAGGGTTTCAATTGGTGGAGAAGGAGCCACATGATAAATGCAAGGATATGAAATGGTATAATTGAAGTTGCTTTGTTTTGAATTCTACTTAGGAATACTAAATTGATAAAGCAAAATACTAATGATTCCAGGGGCTTATTCTACTTCTGGTCTGTTGTATCATGGAACCTGGAGGGATTTTCTTGAGTTAGATTTTATGAAGCAGCTTTTCCTTTATCTTTCTGCTTCTGTAAGAGTTTGTTTGCAAGCTGACCTATAAGATGCTAGTCTTGGACTCTAAAAAATTCTATTTCACAGGTCTGTGGACATAGCCTAGTAGTAAAAGTGTGTGCTCACTATGTGCGAGGGCTTGGGTTCAGTCTCTCGCACTACTACTGCCTCCACCAATAAAGTTATGCTTCAGAGAAGAACCCCAGAAATTCTGTTCTGCTTCTGAATTAACCTGTGTCCCAAGGACCCTTTTGGTCATAGTGGTTTGGGGAACATAATCACTAAATAATTTTCATTCAGAATAATCTGACTTCTAATTTTGACTCTGCCACTCTATTTTGTTCATTTAGACAGAGTTTTGAATTACTCCCAAATCAGCTGCTTTATCTTTAAAATGTTCAAACTAAATTAAATATTATAAGTATACTTAACATGGGAAAGCTTTTTTTTTTTAAATGAGTGGCAAGTATAAAAAGGTGGCAATGATGGCAACCCTGAGGGTGGCTGAGAGTTCGGGTGTTAATCTTTGACTTAATTCATGGTATCTAAATTTTATAATTCCAAAATTCCCCTGCCCTCTCCAATATTAATCTAGTCTTATATCCATAACTCCTGAGATCTTCCTGGCATAAGCCAGATTATTCATTTCTATAGGCCTGTTTTCATTTGGAGGAGAGAGCAAAAATTTTTACTGTGAATATCACAGTAAGAGCATCTTACCAAATACCAAAACAATAAAAAAGGGTTGGGTTTTTATTTTTTATGTCATATTAACTTGCAGAACACTTTGAAGTATTTCATTTTCTATCAAAAGCCTTAACCACCTATTTTCATAGTTAAACCGAGGTATGAAGAACAACTAGACTCAGCCCAAGTGACTCAGGTACTTTGATGAAATCTAAATTTCAACCCATTTATTCCAACCAGCCATGAGTATTCCCATAACCCTAAAATTTCCATTAAACATAGAATAAATTACAAAGAAAAGTGCAAGCAGATGCAAATATACTTTGATGTGGTTATTAATAACTGAAAGGTAGAAAAGGAGAGACTTTATTGAGGTAGCATAACCAAATGAAGATTTCTGGAAGCATAGAATATTGGGAGATTCTAAGTAGTTTCTTCTTCCAAACAATAATGAAAGTGGGTGTGCTACACGTTAAAGGACGTATTTTTGCATGTGTGTTTCGGGCTGACCTGGGAGGAAAAGGGCGACGCCACTGCTTGTCTAGCACCATGGACAGCTCAGCAATCCTCTGAAGGATTGTTCCATAATAAAGCAGGAACAGAGTGCTGTCTGTGTGGTAGCATCCGCTCCAGGAAACCCAGGGGAACTGACCTGACCTTGTAATGTTCACTCACCGAGGAATGCAAATTTATAGCACCAGTGGAGTTGCATTAAGTACGTATTCAGGAGGTTTCATTAGTGTCAATAAGTATGACACATTTAAAATTATTGATTTTTGTATTTTTCTCAATTTAGAAGAGGCTCAATTAATTACTAGGAAGTGCCTTGTTACAGTTTTATTCTATCTTCATTAAAACCCCTTTCAATAGCTATCAGTTTATCACAATTGAGTTGTGTGAATGTATGAATATAGTGTGTGTGTGTGTGTGTGTGTTGTGTCCCCACCCTCATGCTTTTACCTGAAGCTCATCTGTGCTTGGTTAGCTGTCTTCTGTGATGATAAGGATCAAAAACTCTATGGTATTTGTTGGGAGTCAAAGAGTTGACTCCTAAGAGTAGGGCCCGATGCTGTACTACCAGCATCTGCCCTCGTGGGCCTGAAAGCTGAAAGGATGATAGGAACCTAAATGGAAGGGCCTGAGCACCAATCAGATGTATTCTTTGTGGCTGTTTTCATATTGGGAACCACCATTTGACTTTATAGGTGGGCTGGAAGGATGAGACTGTTGTAAGCTTTTGTAATAGAAGTAGCCTTGCATATAAAATGCATTTTGATCTCCAGTGAATTATTCTGTTGTCATCTTTGATGTAATTATGATACCCAATCTAAACCCTGCTTTAGATAACTTCCAGTGGCATCTGATAAAGGGAAATTTGTGGCTCAGATGTTAAAAATGAGGAAATAGAGAATGGGAAAGAGCTTGGTGTTTGTGCCTAGAATCACTTCGAGTACTTAAGGACTACCAAAGATTCAGGAAAGAGCTGGAAACCCATCACTGACTTTTCGATGGCATATGCTGACTTACAAGACAGGACCATGACAACATAAGTTTTACTGGGTTTTCTTCACCTTTCCTTTGTTAACTTAACCTGAAATGAGGCAATAGTGATCTTTGCTTTACTTCATTTTTCAAGATCACTGTTAGATAATAGATGATCTTCTGAAACTATCACTTTTCATGGAAAACCTAGAAAGGTAGATGACCCTGTCTCACATTTCTGCTTGAGTGGAATGTGTATTTGTCATAGATGATTGAGTTCCTTTTCAAAACTTTCTAACTTTTGAGAGAAGTTGGCATTGTAACATTAGAAATGAGGTTTCCTGATCATTTTCAAGTAATCCTAGACATTAAACTATTTTAAAGAGTCTTCTTTTTTTTTCCAATGCTCAGGATTGAACCCAGGACCACTGCACTGAGCTATACCCCAAACCTTTTTATTTTTTATATTGAAAAAGAGTCTCTCTAAGTTACTAAGTGGTCCAGACTGGCTCAAACTTGTTAAAACTTAAGATCCTCCTTCCTCAGCATCCCAGAGAGCTGGAATGACAGGACTCTGCCCCCAGTTCAGACCCTTCTTGTTGTACATTTTCTTTATTATGTATGTGGTGTGCCGTCTAACTGTCTGATGACAGAACAAGTCTGCCATGGGCAGTGACATTCAGGCTGTCAGATAAAATCTCTAGATTGAAACCAGAACAGGAGGCTGAGTTCCAAGTTGGAGAAGAAACATGTGTGACCTCTTGGTGGGAAGGAAGGGAGTGTCTACAAACAGCCCCCTTCGCCAGAAGAATCAGCCCTCCGTAGATATAAATAAAAACAAGAGGCCTTTGTTCTCAGCTATGTAAGAATGATATTTAGAATTGGCCCGCTTCTTTTTATGTGTTCTAATTTGAGGGCCTGCACTGCTTTTAATCTTAAGGATGTTATGTCAGTCTAGATGGTTAAGCACTGGGAAACTTACCTTGGTGATAAAACTTCAGAAGTAATGAAACAAGATTATTTATATGCCCATTTAGCAAAATATATTGAATATCTACTGTGAACTAACCAGGCACCAGTACAGGTGCTGGAATTATAACAGTGAACAAAGTCAAAATTCTCCTTCTGTTGTCATGATATTCTATGGGAGGAAGGATCCAAAACACAGCAAGGAATTTTATATGGTGATAAATGGTATGAACAGGTTAGGCCAAGAAAAGGATCTGTGGCAGAGTATGAAAAGTGGGGAACCAAAGTTACACAGGGAAGAGCTTTGGCTAAAGTTAGGTAGGAAAGTTTTGGCACTATGACCTAAATAACAAAAAGGTAGCAAGGAGCTAAAACAAAAATTAGGGAATGCAGATTCCCAGGAGAAGAAACAGAACAGACAAAGGGACGGTACAGGGCTTGGACAGTCTGAGAGACAGAAGACCAGTGTGGACAGTGTAGCGAACAAAAGCAAGCAGCCTTGCAAAAGAGGCAATCAGGGTCCAGACCAGGGAGAAGCCTGGATGCCCAGAAAGCAGGGTGACTTCATTCTGAAAGTGGCGGGAGTCACTGGAGGCCAGGAAGCCAGGGAGTCACGCTGTCTGATTTATGCCTTCCAGATCATCTCTTCCAAATTTGCATCCTCATTTGCAAGACTCTGCTCTAAATCGGGTCCTTTTGTGGCATCTTACTGATTTGTTATTTTACAAATTTCTTTTCCTGTCCAATAGCCAATTTAGGAAAAGCACCCAGCATGGTACGGATGATTGGACAGCATGTATTATTTTTAGATGAACTCATTTTCTAAAATGTAAAACAGTGTTTGACATGTAAAATTTGAAAGCTGAGTTCTAGTTTTACCCAGGCCAGTGATATGCTGTGTGTCCTGGGAAAAGGTACTTAAGTTCCCCATTAGAAAAAATAGAAGTATTAGTCATTCCTTTGCTTATATTGTACAGATTTTGGGAAGTTCCCATGTGACTATGGCACTGAAGGGTAAATCCATTCCTGAAACTAAACTTTTGCAGAATACTGAGCAACAAATAGCTAATAATAGTTTTAGTAATAACTATTGCGATTTTATTGAATCTTAACCAGGTATCAGGCTAACTGGATGAATTTTCCTCTATATTTCTAATCTCATTTCTAATAAGTAAATAGTTGTATTACCTCTGTTTGTGAATTGGGGGGGGGAGGGGAGGAAGGTTAGAGAATTTCCTTTCCTAAGCTAGTGAGATATGACTGGGATTTCACTCCAGGTGCCCTGCTCCCAAATCCTGTTCTGTAAGTTTCCCCACCTTTCAGGACTCTGAGGCAAGGGGGAAAGGCAGGGCCAACAAACTGCCTTGGTCATTTGGGGTGCAAATACACAAAGTGCTCTGACAGCTGGAGTGGGAGAGGAAGCTCAGGCTCATGAGAGAGCTTCCAGTTTGAGCTGGGGAATAAGTCAGACCTCAAAGGCTGTTAGTAGGTGGTGTACTAGGACGATGGACATTTCAAGGGAGAAATAGTGGACACAGAGATCTAAAAGTGGGAGAGGGGCCGGGAAGTGGGAGGATGGCCATCGGATGGATGTGTGTGACTCCGGCAGGTGCTAGTTGTGAGAGCGAGTATGTGTTGTCTCTGGATATTTTTCATATTAAAGATTGTGGACGTTTTTACATATATTTGCATTTCTTTCTTCATTTTGTGTTTAGGGAGATGGCATCTTAATGTGGTGCGGTATGTGACAGTGAGGAAAATCAGGTTGTGGCTCATGATGAGGGCCTGGCCCATGCCACTGAGGAGGATGTGGAAGGAGAGAAGGGGAGAGGTTGCTAGGAAGCTAGGGCATTTGTCCAGGCAAGGGATGGTGCGGGATAGAACTGAGGCAATGCAGAGGAGGTGCAGGAGGAGGGAGATTTATTAGAGGGATATTTTAGAGTTAGAATCAGTAGCGTTTCCGGTAGGTTCGTGGTGTGAACACAGGAGGAGCTCGAATGAGTCTTGGCGTCTGGCAGTGGGGTGGATGGGAGCCTGGGCACTGAGATGAGGAGAGTGGAAGAGAAGGTAGACTCGGAGAGGGAGGTAGACGTCAACTCAGGACTTGGCAGTGAGCGTGAGCCTCTGACAAACCCACGAAGATGCCAGTGTTGGGGATGGATTTGAAAAGACATTCCTGAGTTCAAAAGAGGCAGAGCTCGAAGGAAGAGGAGTGGGGGAGGGGAAGCAAAGAGCAGAGCCCTTCTCTGGTATTGCAGTGCTGTGATGTTGGGATTGCAGTGCTCCCTTGTGTCCTGTTTAAAAATCTTGCTAAGCACGGGTGTTTTCATCCCCCGAGGGGACATTGGCCGGTTCGCAGTTGTCTGTGAATGAGCATCCATGCCCCTTGCTTTTGTTCTTTGACAGGTGGCTCCATTGTACCTAGTCTGGTTCAGGGTATCTCCATTATTTCACCAAAGAAAGCATTTATTTCCTTATAAATTTATTCTTTTAAAAAAGATGGTGTCTGTTTTCATCACTTCACTGTCTCTGGGACACAATACCCAACACCCACAGTGTAAGGAAAAGAGTGTCTTGATTACTTTCTCATTACTGGAATGGAATACCAAATATCCACAACTTAAAGGAGGAAAGGGTCATTTCAACTCACAGTTTCAGAAGGGCTCAGTCTATTCATGGGCAGCCAGCAATAACAGAAGCCCATGGCAGAGGCCCAGCAGGAGGAAAAGCTGTTCACCCGAAGGCAGTCAGGACCAGAGTGAGAGAGGAACGGGGAAGCTAATGCACACCCTTCCAGGTCGTCTTCCAGTCATCTACCCCTTCCCGGTCCAGCCCCAGGTATCTGCCACTTCCAACCGGGCCCCACCACTTCATAGACAGTCTTTACCTAACATGAGGGACATTCCAGATGCAAACCACAACAGAGAGATTCATTTTAGCTCATAGTTCAGAGTTCTTATTCTTTGCATTATAGCTGACAGTGGTGACATAGTGGGCCCTGACAGAAGACCACTGCCCATCCCACTGGGGCCAGGAAGCAGAGAGGGAGAAAGACAGAGCCAAGGACAAGAATATACCTTTCCAAGTCATGCTCACAGTGATCCACTCTTCCAACAAGGCCCTACATGACACATGAAATCATCAGTGAATCCTCTTGATCTAGTCATGTTCCACATACATGAGGCTTCGAGGGACACTTCAGATTCAAACCATAACATGGTTAGAAAGGTAAATCTTATGAATGAGAGTTGAGAACATTCCAAAACTAGTTAGAGTGAGTTTCTAAATAACATACTTGATGGAGTTATCTTTTCTTACCCTTCTTCCCCCATTCAGCTATGAGTGGGAACTTTCAGGAGTTGACATTTTTGGAGTCTCCATTCGAAGACTGGTGCCATGGGGTGACCCACTTCAGTTCTGTTCTTTTGCGATTGCATCTCTGTCTCTGCTCCCCTCCATCCCTCTCCAGTGTTTTATTTCTTGAGACTCTGCTCATCCTTAGGCTTTTCATCTTCTGCAAAGAATCTTATCGTGACAAGAGGAGACATCTCCATGTAGCCCACTGAGAAATTGTTAGTGGAGATAAAATGTCTTTATCTGACAAGGCAGAAGGAGCAGGAGAGTAACAGCTTGATGGTGAAAATGATGAATCAGCTCAGCTTTACAGATTTCTTGGTCCAAAAATAGTTCATTTTCAAAATATATTATTTAGAGCCAGGCCTAAGCAAGAGAAAGAATTAGAGCTGATTTCCAGCTGGAGATTTTGTGCTGCAGAAGAAAGCCAGCACTGATTTGGAGGCATGACTGACCTTGGTAGGAGGGTTTCATTTTCAGTTGAGGAGAAGGCCATCTGTTGGTTCTCGGGGATAGAGATAAACATCTTTATGACATGCTGTTCTTTATTCCTGTTCAGAAACTTCTGAAGGCCTGGCTCAAGCTCTGCACTAGAGCTCAAGGATTAAATGGTTGGGGCAAGATCCCCCCAAAGAATTAGTGGCAGAAAACTCACATCTCCTTGTTTCCAGGGCATCGTTTCCGTTGACCATCTGTTAAGCAGAGTCACTTTCCTGCTGTTACTTGCTCTGTGGTCTTGGCCACGTCACATTCTTTCTCTCAATCTTGGATTTCTTATCCATACAGTGGAAGTAATAAAACAACTTTATTTGGTCACAAAGAAAATTAAGTAACCTAAAATGCATGTGGATAAATAGGACTTACTCATACTAAGGTACACACAATATCTGAGCTTCTTTGACACACTGAGGCTAGTACTAGGGATGCTTTTCCCAATCATTTTCACAGAAAGGTCTAGGGCTCATAAAACTTGGGTGTCCCACTATGTAGAACTAGCGTGTGCGTCAGCCAAGTAGAGGGGGCAGAGATTAAGTTGGAGACATTTTGCAGAAATCCTCATGATATTCCTGCATTTTTAAAATTTAATCCAAACTATTTCTTGAGTATCTTATATACCCAGCATGGTACTAAATGCAAGGAATAGAGTAGTTACTCAAACAGCTCTCATCCCTTGCCTAAATGAAGGTTAAAATCTGCTAGAGACGGATCTTGATCAAATGATCCCAAAAGGAATATATAAAGAACAAGTATGACTTTTTAAAAATGTGGCGGTGTTAGAATAATCTGACTCAGTCTAGTGGAATCAGGGAAAGGCCCTGAGGAAATGGCATTTCAGCCAAGATTTGGGGATAGGGCAGCCTTTCCTGGGGAAAGAAATGGCATGAGCAAGTATGGAAATAGGTACCACTGGAAAGAAAAGAGTGACTCTACAGTCGTGTGGGCAGGAAGAGGCTGGCATCCGAGAAGAGCAGGAGAGAAGTGGGGGTGAAGTTAACCACGACCAACCTAAGAGCAAGGAAGAGCTTCAGGGGAGTTTTAGTGCACACGGCGGCTGGCTGCCAGAGGGGCATACACAAGCTTCCTGTCTCTCAATTGGAGAACATTGAAATCTTCCAGGACATCACATGTCCTCCAGGTTCCTAATCACGGAAGAAGATCCAAGTAGTGTGCATGCATATTACTAGCAAAAGAGGTGACCAACATTTTTTCCAAGTCAATTGCAGGTGTACTTCTAAGGTATCTACCAAGCTGAGCTATGCACAACACAGGCTGGTTACTATTGGATTTATATGCTTTTAATATTTTCTTGTGGACAGTAGGACATGGACAGATGGCTGTTGATTCTTTCCCTCTGCTCTCCCTCCCTTTTACCTCTTTGTTTGCTAATCTGTAGATTTATTTACTCTTTCTTTTAACCTGTATTTGTGAGTCAACTTATAGTCTAGTTGGAGATATGATATATTTAGTCAATTATGAAACAGAATTGAATGTCATGAAGTATGAAAAGCTGGGTGTAGACTTAGGAGGAAGAGAACATCTCTTCTAATTTGTGAGGAGGCGGGAGAATGGCAGTGTTCAGCGTGAGCGTCAGGAGGCGGCGGCACGTGATGTGAGCCGTGCAGAGGCAGCCGTGGATGCTGCGGTGCAGGCAGGAGGACTGGCAGTGGGAACAGAAGGAAAACAATGAGAGAACAGACGGTGAGTACAAGGTGAGTGGGAGGCAGTCGTCTGAATTCTAACCTGTGAAAAGGGAAGTTCTTAGAGCTCTTTGATGAGGGTCAGCATGTGAGAAGCTGCGAAAGACCAGGCTAAAGAGAACTGCTTTAACAGGGGTGGCCTGGGAAACTGGGATGTGGCTGTGACTGAGCCACAGGAAACACTTTGTAAGAAAGGGGAAGGGGAAAGAGAACAGGGGCTTGGTGGCCCTAGAATCTCTAGGCCCGCGCCTTACAAAGCGTTAGTGTAGTTCAGCTGTGTCTCACCCCAGCCCTGCTGTGCAAGAATCACCGGGGACGTGTCCTGAGAGGCTGTTTTTTGAAGTTCCCCTGATGACTCTAATGCAACCCAGCATTGAGGAACCCTTCTTCGATTTCATTCACAAGCAAGCCCCCAGAAACCATCCAGCTAAGCTCCAAAATTCTGATTTTGCCTGCCTCTGTGGTTATGAACTAGGCCACTCTATAGACAGTGTTTTGCACTTTTGCAATACTAGGGATCGAACCCAGGGTCTCACACATGCTAGGGAAACACTGTGCCCATGAGCTACATCCCTAGGCCTTTCTTTTTTATTTTGAAGCAGGGTTATGCTAAACTGCCAAGGATAGCCTTGAATTTGTGATCATCCTGCCTCAGCCTCCTGAGAAGTCGCTGGGACTATAAAGGTGTATGCCAGAACACTTGACTAAATGGTATTTTGGGGAAGCAAATTATGAATTCAGTTGATAATAAAGTAATTGTTATAAAATGGATGGTAGAAACACTTGGCTGCTGATCAAAGACATGAAACAGTCTAGCAGAGAAGTAAGCAAAGAGTATGTTGTACCACTGAGCTGTCATGAGGAAACCAGCTGGGGAAATGAGCTGGGGGTGGAGGAGCTTTTTATTTTATATATTTGGTGTCTTAAAATATTTTATAATAAACAAATATTATTTTAGTAACAAAACTCCAGTTAAGAACTTTATCCAAAAAGAATAAACATTTTTAAATGGTACCCCTGTATCTAGATTAATAAGCAAAAGATGTAAAATGACTATTTATGTATATATGTATTTATTTTTGAGACAGGGTCTCACTGTAATCCAGCCTGGTCCTGAGCTCACTATATAATTCAGGCTGACCTCGAACTCACGGAAGTCCCCGTTCCTCAGCTTCCCACACGTAAGGATTGAGGCGCATGATACCACGCCCAGCCAATCTTTGTATGGTGCTGGCAAGACAGACCCAGGGCCCTGTGCTTATAACACTTCAGTCACTGAGCTACACCTCTAATCTTAATGATAAATATTTTAATGAGCTTGATTTAACCATTTCACAGCGTGTACACATCACGACAAACACCATAAGTATATGCAATTTTTATTTGCAACTTTTGTGGTTTGGGGCTGGGATGTCCCCCAAAAGCCTCATTTTTTGAATGTGGTGGGATACTTATGGAGCTGTGTACTGTTGGGAAGTGGGGCTGGCTGGAAGGGGCAGACTCCTAGGGCGTTACCCGGAAGGGGCAAAGCACTGAACCTTGACCTGGAAGGTGCAGACAGATCACTGGGCATGGCCCGGGATGGGACTTGCTAGTCCTGCCCTTCTTCCTGTGCCTAGCTTCCCGTGTGTCATGATGTGAACAGCTTCCTCCAGCTAGGCCACTGCCGCACGCTTCTGCCATTGCCTACAGATGAACTGAGACATTCTGAAACTGTGAGCTCAAGAAACCTTTACTCAGTTAAATCATGGATGTTGGGTGTTCTGTCACAACAGTGCAAAAGTATATAAGATAACAACTAAACCTTAATAAAATTAATAAAATTTTGCATCAATTTCTCTCTTAAAGGAAAAAGGTAGTTCTTCACTGGTGAATACCTAGGCTGGAAGTCCAGGTTGAGGCCCAAAAGAAAAGTCCTTATAGTTGGCAATCTTGAGCAAGTTTGCCTTGAGACAGGAGGTTTGCCTTCAGTGTCATTCTGAATGAGTTTTAGGATGACTCACAGCTGGAAGGAGGAGCCAGAACAAAAGATCTTGACAGTCTAGATGGATGGGCCAAATCTAATAACACAGATTGTGTAGGGATCAATGCCGATTCTCCCCTGAGGTACCTTACAAAGCCACGCACATGTGTGTGAGGAGGAGGGTAGCCTCTAGGAGCCGTGCTCATCACAACAAGTCTCTGGGCACTTAGTTAAATCTAAGTAAGTCGTGGTTGCTAAGAGGAGGAATGTGTTGTAGGGCAGCATTAATAGACATCTACTGTCTAGTTTGACTCGTACGCGGAGGTATGCATCAGAATCAGCTGGGAGTCTAAAACTGCGCTCTGTCCGACTCCATTCGAATCTGGGGTTAGGAGAGGAGGGATCAGTTATGATCTTGGGATCACCTCCTTGCATGGGCTTCTGATGCCTGGATCAGAAGACACGTCATCCAAGAGCTCATTGGTAAAGGATATGCAGTCTTTAGGTTTTTAATTTCTGAAATCATATTTAATAAATAGCCTTCTATGTTTATTTCTGATTATAGGTATAATTTTTTGAGTGTAGTTTTTGCGATTTTTCACCTTATGTCAATTTTTAAATAGTTTTAAGGGAAAATGCAGTGGTGGTGTGTGCCTTGTTTTATAATGTATGCCATTTTATTATGTTTTAGTTTGATATTGCAGAATGAATATTTTCCTGTGCTGCTTCATGCTTTATAGTAAGTTTGTAAACTTCTATGGGCGATGTATCGAAAGTTGCTAAATTCTAGCTAGGGTATGTTAGGACCTTCCCCAAAATGTTCCGTGGTTCATACTGTGCATGTTTGCAAGCAGTGATTCTGTGGAGCAGAGAGGCTGCGTGTGGACGGGCCGCATGGTAGAGGTTTCATACCCTTCGTGTAAGGAGAAGCTGAAAGAACTTGAATCTGAAGAAGATTTTGCAGGGTTGGAAAAGAGAGAAATATCTTCAAATATTTGCAGGGAAATCAAACAGAAGGGAAATTAGTTTGTTTTGTGTGCCTCAAAGGGCACCACTAGGACTGGTTGGGGGAAAATGCAAAGGAAGCAGTTTCCAGCTCAAGGTAATGAATTTTTAAACAATTAAGAGTTTTGAAGGTCTTGCCTTCCCTATCCTCAGGGATGCGCTCAAGTTGAGTGAGCATTTGTAAAGGATGTAATTGAGGAGATTCAAATTTCTCATGGGGTGAGGCTTGTTGAAAGTGAGTCACAAACTCCAGAGTCCTGCAAGCTTTAACAGTGAAAGAGCTTGTCCAGCCAGTGAACTCCTATAAAAACATTCGCTCTTGAGTTAGCCGTGAGCCACACCCCTCCTATTTATTTTGCTTGCTTCCACTCCTGAAAGGTATTGAGTTCACCCCTAATAGGTGCTTTCTGAATCTTCTGATTCTGTGAACATTGTTTATTCATTCAGATACACCTACAGTGTGTCTAGCATCATGCAGTAAGTAGGGGATGCCTTGAACCCAAGAGAGAGAGAGCCTTTCTGGCTTCAAGAAGCATATAGTGAGAGTATGTATGAATGTTGGGAAAATATGGCCTGGAAGAGGGAATACAATTGCTCTGATTAACAACAGCATGTCTAACTTGGACCAGGAGTTAAGCCTTCAGGAGAGTGGACCTTCCTGGAAGCCCGGCCTTTTTCTCAGTAGAGGCAGCCTGCACACCTGCAGTAGATGCAGTCAGGGGGACTCCAGCTCTGTAGAAGTCCAAAGAATGTCTTTGTTCCTCTTCCTGCTGTAACAGCGCATTGTCCGTGGGTCCTGCGCAGAGATACACTAGAGGAAGAAAGCAGCTTCTGAAGAAGTTATAAAAAGAGAGTAAAGGAACTGAAGAATGGTGATTTTTCAAATACCTGTTTGTGGCTGGGGCATAAATCAGTGGATTAGAGCCCTTGCCTAAAAAGTGTCCAGCTAAAGGCTCCATCTCCTAGTATCACATAATAGCTGGGTATTGTGGTATGTGCTTGCAGCCCCAGCACTTGGGAGGCTGAGGCAGGAAGATTGCTATGAGTTTGAGGCCAGCCTGGGCCACATATTGAGCTCGGACCAGCCTGGACTACAGGGTAAGACTCTGCCTCAAAAGCAAACAAAAACTGTTCTCTTTTCCTTCAGGATTTACTGAGGAGAGGGGATTATTTAAGGCCATTTGATTGCTCACATTTTGCTTTGAAGCATTTCTTGCACACGTTCTAAGGCCGTGTGCTGCACGCTCCGAGGACAGGGCTCATTCATCCCCGTGGTAGCGATACTTGAGTGCCCCATGTTGTCAGTCATGCAAACTGAGGTTCAGAGAATCAACACCCAGCAAGCTGTGGAGCCCGGACTTTCACAAACACAGCCCCTGCCTTGCCAAGCTGTGCAGGTGAGAGTTGGGCAAGCGTCCTCCATGCTCGTGCAGTCTGCTGGGACCTCACCGGGATCCTTCTTCCTCTGCTCCCTCGATTCTTAGTCCTGGTTCTGCTCCTCTTGCTGCTAGTCAGCCCTCCCTTTGTCCTGCCAGTGTCCCTGCCTGCTACCGAGGTGAGCCCCCCTCTTCTTTCAATTACTCGGCTACTTGGGAGGCAACGCACTCAGCTGGCAGGTTTTCTAATAACTAAAGCATCAGCAAAGCAGAGCGGTGGAAAATGGGAGGTCTTGATTTCGAATTAGGAGATGGAGTTTTAAAAGGGAAATGCTTTATTGATGCTTAGAAGTTTTAAAAATAGTCTCCCCATATAGCCTGTTTCAGCTCACTGAGGACTCAGGCAGCTGCCCCTGCTCGAGAGGATCTGTCCCTACTCTGAGTCCCACTTGTATCGAGGAAAGCCTGGAGCTTTTGGAGCAGCCTATTATCTGGTACAAGAAAATGTGCTCAAAGAAACTCTTCCTGGGATTGTGTGCAACACAATATTCGTCCTTAATGGCATTTTCAAGAATGTGTTCCCAAATCATTTTAACTCCTGGTTTGTTTGGGGTAGAATTTGAGTATGTGATATGTGTATGCAAAGAGAGTGTTTTAAAAACAACTGTAAGAAACTAAAATTTATTATGTGTTTCCTGTGTACCAAACAATAGTCCGTATTTTGTTAGATACATACTACTCTAAGCTGAGGAAGACTTCAAGGCACTAGCAAAATGAGATACAGCCCGTGCATAGACCTTTATACTTTTCCAAGCCCTTTCGCATACATGACTTTACATTTTAATCTCCCCAGTGAAGTCAGAACTTCACTTTTGTTTTGAACTAAGAGGAAACTGAGGTGCATAATGGCAAGAACTGGTTTGTAACAAAAAGCTCAAACATAATCCACATCTCCTGTGCCTTGGTTCCTTCTAATGATGTCATGAAGACCAGCAATCCAGGCTCACTGGTTAACTTGGATAAGCTTCTGTATCTTAGCCTCATCAGTGGCTAAAATTCACTTGACAGATATTCCCAGGGTTATTGCTGAATCACATGTGAAGAACTGGGCTAGGCCTTCGTGGATTGGTGCCAGGTACTGCATAGGCATGGCCCCAGCAGTCATAGAGTGCTGTCTATCGGGGAAATCAAATGGTTAGACAAGCAATTGCTATAAAGTCTTTGTGCCTTGAAGTAGCAAATGATAGCATCAGAAAACAAGAAGTAAGAAGTAACCAGCTGGAGATGAAGTAGTTTCATTAGCTTCCCAAAACAAGGAATGATTTGAGAAGAGTAATAAGCTAAGAGAAACGCTGCTGTGGATGAGTATGAAGATAGGAGCCACAGAGAATTGTCACCAGTAACAGGAGATGTATTTATGAGGCAGGGAAGTCAAAGAGCACACACGAGATCTGCAGATAGACAGGGGTCCAGATGTTGGCTACACCATTCATCAGCTGACTTCTGGGCAAGTTACTTGATATTTCTCAAGTTTCTCTGTCTGTAAAGGGAGATGTTAACAGCAGTAACTTTTTTCAAGGATAATAACCCTGGAAATAATGAACACAAGGCACCCACGTTAGCCTTGGCGCATTCTCCCCTGCTCACCACATCTTAAGCCTGGATTCCTAATTTTCCTTTATTTCACCCCCATGCAGTAGGTTGGCTAGCATGGCTATTCTTTACTGCCTCCCCACATATCTCACAAATTTTCTCTCTCTCTCTCTCTCTCTCTCTCTCTCTCTCTCTCTCGTAACATGTGAGTCTTACATCACCCCCATGTCTCCTCTGAACTATAAACAGCCGGTGCCTCATCTCTCAGCTTTCTGTTCTCTGTCCCATCTACTCTTTAATCTGTTTTTCCCATTTCTGCTAGACAGTGCAAAGCACTTGTCAGCCTGCTGCTTGAAATCCTCTGATCACATTCCACTGTTCTAAGTAAAAAAGCTAAACTCCTTCCCAGAGTTGGCCCTGTGAGATCTGCCTCTGCACTTCCCCAGGCTCTGCTTGTCCACTCCTCAACCACCAATAGCTGACACAATGACCAGCTGCTTCACAGTGTCAGCCAATAGGCCACTTCCTCTGGTAGAAAGCCCGCCCACCCCCTCTAAAGCTTCCTCTGTTCATTTCTACCACAACACTTGTTTCTTTCATTCTCAGCCATTGTTATAAGTATTCAGTTTGCATTTGTTTGAGTGCTTACTAGATTTAATGTCAGCTTCCTCACTAAGTTGTTTGCTTCTAATGAAGAAGAAGAATTCTGGTTGGAATCCAGAACTCTGCTGTTGGAAACGCTATGGCTTGCTAAATTAGTAGAGAAATGAAAGGTCCTCAACATATAAGAACTACTACTGTTCCCGACTACCCAACAGACTGCTATGGTGAGTCTTTTTACAAACATTTGATAAGAATTTCTTCCAATCCCTGTTATTTGTATCAACTGTCAAAGCACAAGGTTGCTCTTTGTCAGTGAGTTCACCAGAGAGAGCTGTGTCAAAGCTCTTGACATGAAAGCCACATGCTAGAAAATTTCTGGGCAAGTCATTGGTTTATTTGTTTCTAGGGGTTTTTTTTGTTTTGTTTTGTTTTTTGTTTTTTTGTTTTGTTTTGTTTTGTTTTGTTTTGTTTTGTTTTGTTTGAATCTCAGGGACTCAGGGATATTCCTCACTGGAGAAGTGGGTTCTCATATACACTTTGTTGTTAGCAGCTGGCATTTCTACCTCAAGGATTTACATTTACAATAATAATAATAAACATGGTATTAGAAACCTACAGATGTTCTGTCCAATAGAGGTAAATGCTGATCCAACTCCAGTGTGGAGGTGGGATTGATTTGAAGGGTTACTGGATAGCTTAAGGCCCCATAGCAGGTGTCCCTGGAGACACCTCAGCCAGTCAGTACTGCTTTATCTCAGGGAGTAAATAAAACTCTGCCTGATTAGACTTTCTTTCCTGTAATAGAAAGGAAGAGCTGCCACAGTGAATCATGAAGGCCAAGGCTGGCAAGACTGGCACCGTAGACCTGACTTCTCTGTAGATGTGCTCTGTGAACTTGAAACTCGGGCCAAGTTTTAGGACTCCCATGGTGGGACATGCAGGATCACTCAGTTCTTCTATCCTAGCAAGCTCTTACGATGACCAGAAGGGTTCTGAGATGCCTTTTCAAAGTGTGCACAAGAGCTCTCAGCGCTAATAGGCTCCTACAGCGTTTGCCTTTTAGGAGTCTCGGGGATGATAAAGTGATAATTTTTGGCAATTTGATTCTCCAAAGCAGTGCTAACCAGTGAAGTTGCTCTCACGCTGGAAGTATTCTGTATCTGTCCTGGGCAACTTGGCAGAGACTAGGCACATCTGACTTGGAGTGTGAATGTTCCAGTGCAAATAAGAAACTGAATTTTTAAATTTAATGTAAGTTACAGCAGCTGCCTGTGGCCACTGAAAGCTCTTGTCCATCAGCAAGATATAAAATACTGTATGAATGGGGAGGGAAATAGCCAGAGTGGTGAGGGATGCAAAAGTTGAGTGGGAACACCTAGAGGAGGGTTCTCTAGGAGTTTTAACCAAGTGCTGGGGAGGGTGTTCCCTGGTGGGTAAGAAATTACACTGTTGTAGGAAACACATCTGGGTTCAAACCCAGCTCTGGCAAGTTTCATTTTGGAACAAGGACAAGTTGCGTAATTTCCCCAGGCCTCACATCCGTCATCTGCAACATGAAGATAGCAGTACAGCCTACTTCCCAGAGCTGTTTAAATGTTAGATGAGATACTGTGTGAAAGTATTTTATACTGTGTCGGGCGTAAGTTATCCTTTAGCAAGTCTAGCGTGTTAGTTTTTAATATGAAACATGATCATCCTGTGGATCCAAACTCACCTGGAGAACAATATTGGTGAGCAGCTTTGTAATCAGAGAGAAGAGAAATCTCCAGCCCCACCCCAAAAGTGACTGACCTTATTTCACTATGCAAAATCACACCTAGAAATAAAAGCAGATTATCTGGAGATCTTATTAAAGCCAAAGTTCTGAGTTGGATCTGGATGGAAGCTGAGATTCTGCAGTTCTGCCTGGTCTGCAGGTATTGCAGATGCTTCTGGTCCAGGGTCTATAATTAAGGTAACAAGGTTGTGGAGTACCTTGGGTCTAGGAGTCATTTTCTCATTGGTGGGACACAGTGTCTAACACTCATTACTTAAAGTAGGAAAAGTTCAGCCTTATTGTAGAAGGTTTCAGTCCATTCAAGGGCAACTGGCAATGGTAGAAGGAAGGACAGGGTGGAGGGCCTATGTAGAGAAAAGCTGTTCATGGCATGGTGAGGAAAGAAGCCTAGAGGTCAAAGGTAGAACTAGGGAGGGTGGTATATCCTTTCAAGTCATGCCTCAGTGATCTGCCTCTTCCTACCGAGCCCTACCTCGTAAGACACCAGAGTCAACTTTCATACACATGAGGCTTTGGAAGGACCTTTCAGATCCAAAACATAACTGAAGGCGTAAAACCAGGACGCTTTTTGGTAGGAAGGTGGGAAGCATGAGATCAAGAGAAAATGAAAAGTAGCACTGAGGATAAAAACAAATTTTTGGCATGGCCTAGTGGCACAGCCCTGTAATCCTAGCACTTTGGAAGCTGAGGCCATAAAATTGCAAGTTCAAGCCCAGCCTGGCTAATTTAGCAAGACCCTGTCTCAAAATCAAAAAAGGGGATGTAGTTCGGTGTGAAGGCTTTGAACTTGATCCCCAGTACCACAAAAGTATATAAGTAATCAGTCTTCCCCATGGCCCATTCCACTGGCTGAAGCTCTTTTGCACTTACCCAGATGGCTTCAGGCTTTTAGATTACATGACATATCCTTCTGTCAGGTACTTTGTTATCCACTTGTTAGCCAGGATAACAACACTACTACAGTAGTTAAGCTAGAGCTGAGGTTCAGATGTGCTGACTCTTGTGCCAGGATTCCTCCTCCTTTATACCAGTGCCTCCATGGCCATGCCTTCCATCCTGAGGAAAGCTCCAGGTGGATGATGCTGACAGCTGACAGCATGAGCCTTTGTAGGGACTCAGGGGTCAGTCTCATTTGAGACACCACACAGCAAACAAAGGAGAAATATGAAAAAGTCAGGTGTCTCTTCTTTCTTTTTTCCATATCACCTCACAGGTTTCCAGAGTTCTTTCTCCAAATTGAGCTTTGGCAATGGGCTTAAAGATATGCATGAGTCATTTCCTGGAATCATATATTTTATTCTTAGGAAGCCAAACACTGATGGCAGCTCCAAGCGGGAAAGGTGGAAATGGAACACCAAACTGTCAGGGAAAAGAAAACATTGTTTTTCATAGGTATGAGCTGCACAGTTTCTTAATACATTTGATGAGGGGCATTGAAAACACAGAACAATTCAGTCCTGCTACTAACTCTGGATGACATCAGGAGTGTGCGCACGTGTGTGTATGTGTATCTCTGTGTGTATAACACACACAGTACCCCTACTCTTTCCACATATTTGTTGGCATATTCAGTTCACAAATATGTTGCCAATATAGGTGAGCTGCACCTGCAGTCCTTGCAGGGAATGCTGAAACATTTGTTTTTTTCCCAGATAATCTGTCTTTCTGTTCTCTGGTGGTGGTGTGGTTTGGATCAAAAACCTCATGTTTTGGGTTACCTATGGATACCACTTGCTGTTGAAAGCTGGGGCCTAGTGGGAAGAGAGGAATGCTTGAGGCTTGGCCTGGAGGGATGTGTGCTGGTTCCACTCTTCCTCACTCACTTGCCCTTCCATCTGCCTTGCCGGGAAGAGCCCTCCAGCTAAGTCCCCACAGTGTGATTCCACCATGCAGACCACCCTTATGGACAGCGACCTTCTGAAGCTCTGAGCTAGAATAAATCTTTCCTCTCTTAAGTTGTGGACATTGGGTACTCTGTTCCAAAAATGAAAAAGTAAGACAAGCAGTCGTGGTAAAAATTAGACATATTTCTAGATCTTTTCTATCAGATGATTTTACTCTCGGTAATAAATATCAAGAACTGTTAATAGGAACTCAGACTCATAAAGCTGCAGATAATTGAGTTTGTGGCCTCTGCTTGTTGGGTGTAGGTCGTAGATGGAGCCACATATTTTGCAGTCCCAACTTAGCTGTGTTGGCAAGTACCATTTTCCCCCTGAGCCATGTCCCCTATGCATAGTTTCAGCTAGTTGAGGGGTGTGTGGTGAACCACTATGTGTCACTTAAGTAGAAGAGCAATTGGGCCAGACCTGGAGGTGCAGGGCAGCACTTTGGGAGGCTGAGGGAAGAGAATTGTTAAATTTGAGCTGAGCCCCGTGACTTAACAACTTAGTAACTTTGTGAGACCGTGTCTCAGATAAACAGTAAGGGATTATGGGGGGCGTAACTCAAAGTGAAGGCCCTGTTTTCAGTCTCCACTGCCACAAAGAAAACCCACTTTGAAAACCATCTGTTTTTTTTTTTTTTTTTTTAACAAGGTACAATACATGCTCAGCCATATTCCTTGGCGATCAGTGAGCTAGCTGTTTCGCAAGGCTGATACCAGGATGCAGCTGAGCAGGAGCACAATAATAGCAGAAGCAAAAATTGAAATGTATTAGATAATGTCACTTTATCATTTGCCTGAATATTTTCTTGGATATATAGAGAATATTCTACCTGTTTTTCACTTTTGAAGAGCCAGATCAAGCAATATTATCTCCTTGCTTTTAACAATATTGAAGAACCCAGCTGTTTTACTGGTTGTCTCCAACTCCAAGGGTAGGGGCTGAAAGTTCCTCGAATCAGTGTGTCATCATTCCTGGGTGAAGGAAAAAATACATCTGATGTCTAGGGCAGGACTCACAGATGACTCCATGCTCCAGTGACTCGGACTCCCTGGATCCAGTAGTCCTCCACTTTCCACATAATAAGAGCAATGGCCAGCTCAGAGCACAGCTTGACCTGTATTATATTGATCTAAACATTTGGCTAATCACTTTCTGCAAAAAAACCCTTCTCTCTTACAACAAGGTTAATCTCTTACCGGTGCATAAAGCCCAACCCCAAAGTAGGAGAAATAGAATTGCCACTGCTTATCCTGCCATTTTGAGTAATAGTTTTATTACAGAAGCTGAAGTAACTCTTGTTGCTTCCTAACCCCATCAGATTAAAGTGCAAAACAGTTTTTTGCACACTTGCAGATGTGAATCCCCCACCTAGGCTGCCTTGGTCCTCCTTGGAGCTTCTCTGGGGCTCATCATGGAGTGGCAGCCATTGAACACTCTGCTTTAACTCAGTCAACTTGACTTTGTTTGCTTGCCTTGGTACACAGTTTGCAAATATTCTGCTTGCTGGGTTTTTTTTTTTTTTTTCTTGTTTCGTCTTAGACATTGGTGTCTAGTATATAAATAATGCCATGGGTATCCACAATTTCTGTCCTCCTTTAAACTCAAGCTTTCTGGGCATCTTACTATGTCTGAGTAGAGTCTGATTTTGTCTTCTTAACCAACATCAGAAGATGCATTCATTCAACAAACATTTGCTGAGTAGGAAGTCACAGTTCTGGCTCTCAAGGTATTCTCAGTGTAGCTGAGAAGGCAATTGATTTAAGAGGCAGTGGGATCAGAGTAGGAGTGGAAAGGTGAGTGTAGGCTGCAGGACAACAAACTTCACACACAGATGTCCTTAGGGTCCAGTCCCAGGTCTGCCAAGTGGTAATAGTGATGCCTGGAGCAAGTCACCTATGCTTTCTAAGCCCAGTTTCCTCATTGTTAAAATTTGAGGTAAAACTGTCTGCTCCACTGGATTATTGTATGGATTAGGTAAAATAGTGTGTCTTAGGAAGCCTACACGGGAGGTGAAAATGCAGCCCACGGGCCAGATAAGGCCCTGGAAATCATTTGGTCCAACCTGGCCAAGGCCTCACCAAAAAGAAGCAGTTTCTGTGATCACATTAGGGGTGAGTTAATTCAATGTTTTATCAAATACAGCAGGTTAATTCTTAAGTTGATATTTTTGTATGGCACACAGACGATATCACAGATGTCAAAATGGCCATTAACAGAAAAAAGCTTACCCACCCCAGGTCTATAATGCTGTCTGGCTTATAGTAAATGCTCAGTAAGTGTTCGCTATAATTATCACTTGACCTAGTCCTCACAACTGTATGAAGTAGAAGCTATGGTTTCTTTCCTCTTTCTGGATGGGAAAAACAAGGACCAAATAGATCTAATAATTTGCTAAAACTTACTCATTTGTAAGTCATACGCTTAAACCTAGTGGTGCCTAACCTGAGCATTCTTGTCCCATCCCATTAGCCAAGTCTGACTTAAGCCAAGCTTTCCCTGTATTTTTAGGAACTGCATGCATCACAGTTACCTACGCAGGGACATTTTTTAATTGGTGCATATTGGTTATACAGATTAATAGGTTTTATTTTGTCAAACTTATAAATGCTTATAACATACTTTAATACTTCCCCATTTTTGCTTTTTTGTGTGATACTGGGACTTGCACCCATGACTCTGCAACATAGGCAGTGTTCAACCACTGAGCTGCATCTTAAGCCCATCATGGGGTTTTGAGAAATTTACTAAAATCTGTTAAGCATGATGGACATGACTTAGCTGAAATATAGTATTTTTTTTCAGATAGGTGTTCCACTGTGCTTTTCCCTCCAACATCCAATCAGTATGTCTCTTCACATAGAGAGTTTTTATTAAATGCCTAATTAAAACTGGTTGGATTCTCACTTATAACAGTTCTCAGTTCTGAATTTAAATTTAATGATGTGTTGAAATATTAATGACCTTTGTCTTTAAAAGTGTCTCAATTGTACTAAAGTTAACAAATGTGTCTGATAATATCCAGCACTCTCTCAGAACATCTTCCCCACACAAGGCACTTGCTTTGCTTATGTGGTTCTAATGGTGGGCTTCATGCAGCACTAAAATATAAATAATGTACGAAAATTTTACATCACAAATTGCCTTGGGATTTGGTCTTGTAATAAATACTTAAAAAGTGCTCAATTCAGGATATGTAATTGTAGCTGTAAAGCATTGCGAGGGATTGGCAGTATTTGCTGTATGGAATAAGGGTGCTTCTCAAAGAGAAGAGGCCTTTGGAGGACATGAGGGGGAAGATCCTAAATTCACTCCTCTTGTCTCTGTGTACCCTGTTTTCTATGACAGGAACATTCCTGTGGCTCTGGTTTCAGCTCTTTGAGCATCTTATTAGTGTTGATAGTGAGGACAGGAGTAAAATTTATCTAAAGCTTAATTTTAATAAGCAGATTGGACTCCTTCCAACTTTCCACAAATCCTTTGAGTCAGAACACTTGCAAAACCGATGCTGGCTTCTGAGCCGTGGGGCACACGTGAAGGTTAGATCACTCGTATTTGTAAGTCTATCTTTTGTGGAAGACCTCACTGATCCTTGGCCCACCCCCACTATGATTTGGAGTGTCCGAAGTGAGGGAAAACTATTTACCAACCTGCTGATAAAACCCTACTTAAGGAAAATTCCCATGCCTTTTTTGGCTAAATAACTAGGACCATATGTTCAGGTCCCAGAGCTTGGGATTTTCCAAAACAAGTTCCAATGCACCTATTTGCATCACCTGGGGATATTGAAATTCCAAGCACAAGTTCATTTTCTCATAACCCATTATTATCCTCCTTTGAATTTGGTACTTAATGTGAACTTTGGCAACAGATGGATATGACGTTTCAGGAGCACTTACTAATTCTTTTGTGCTCACAAATGCACACAAATAGTAATAATTTGCACTCAAATGAAACTTCCAGAGCCAGGCAGTACCCTCAGGTACTCATTTGCCACCCCCTGTTGAGTTACTGGGTAGAATTTAATTATCCAACAAATTTGGGGTAGAGATGCTAGATGTTGGATACTGACCCAGACATTTCAAACGGAAGGATCTGGTACATTCCAGAGAGACCAGAGAAAGCAAAACTGAGAGATGGGACTCTGGACGGGACAGAGTGGTGCATGGACCTGGGACCAGCGTGTGAGTTCCTCAGAGTAACATGCAGAGAGCTATGATACATCTGTGAGAGGCATTCAGAAATGTCTACAGCATCCGCCCACCCACTACTACTTCTGTTAGACACAGAATCTCATCCTTTGGAGCCAGTTGAGGACTCAGCTTTGTCTGGTCTTGATAAAAACAGAAGTACCCAGTCGATGTAAATTGCAGACACATGCAGCTGCTCCTCCGTCTCATGCCAGTTCGGTTAAATGGGGCCACTGGAGCGCTAACTCATCTTCAAATTTGGGTTTGTCTGTGAAGATGTTGTTATTGCAATTGTAATTTCTTTTTAATAAGATGCCATAATAGAATTATGGTAATAGCTGGCACTTAGTATCGATCGTTACTAGGGACAGTGGCTAGGCACTTGTATTTCCTTCCATGCTCGTGACACCCTTAGGAAGTATTAGAATGTTGCCATTTTGTGAACGAATGAAGCTGTCCAGAATGTGTATGATTCTATGCTAATAAGAGGCAGAGGTGGCCACCTGGTGCCACAGCTTGACATATAGATCATAGCTTCCCCATCTAAGCGAATCTTTTCCACCATAGTCACCTTTCAAGGGTCCCGACAGGACCATGCTTTTTGCTCAGCCTTATTGTGTAGTTGACAATGAGCAATTGTGTGTATGTAAGGTACAGAACTTGATTTGATAGTACAGTGTATACTGTAAAGTATTCGCCACAAAGTAACATGTCCATCATCCCACCTAGGGATCATTTTCTTTTTGTACATGTTTGATGATGTATATGGTTTATCTACCTCTTAGTGAATTTTAAGCAGATCCCCAGAGCTTATCCATCCTACCTAGCAGAAGCCATGTAACCTTTGACCAACCTCTCCCATTCATTCCCTGGGCCCATCTCTAGCCCCTGACACCCGCTACTTTGGTGTCTGTTCATGAGTTTGACTATTGTGGTTCTCCACACAAGTGAAATCACACAATGTTTCACTTCCTGGGCGGGGTTCATTTCACTTGGCATCATGTCCATCCCGGTTCTTCGCTGGTGTTAGAAGCGGCAGGATGGTCTCCTTTCCTTAACCCTGAACACTATCCCATTGTATATGTCTCTATAGTCCATATTTTTAAAATCTGTTCAGTTGTCAACAGACATTTATTATGCCGTTTCCATATCTGATTATTGCAAATAATGCAGTAATGAACACAGAATTGCAGATATCTCTTGAATATCCCAAACTCATTTCCTTGGGCAAGGGCCCTATTTTTGTGCTGTGGGTCATCCCCATGCCTTTCGGTCACCGCTGATGGGGCTAGCGGAGAAAGACTTCAGGAAGGCAGCCAATCAGTTGTGGTCTCCTATATGCCCAAATACCAGTACCAAGAAAAAAATGAAAAGGTTTAGCTAGACCTAGCAGATGTCTTCTTCGAAATTTAGGGGAAAACCACAACCAGTATATTTATTGAGCTTTGAGAACTCAAGATGAAATGAAACTATGAAGTCATACTGGGTCTAGTAGTTAATAAAGCAGCATCAACTATGAATAAGCAGCAAAACATTATTTGGTGAGGAAATTATTAAAGAGTATGTGTCAAGCAGTAGGGGGTATCATGAAAAAAGACAAAAATCATAACCTGTAGCCCAGAAGTCCCTGATTTTGATGCCTTCCTGGTTCTAGTCTGTGTGGATCCTTGCTGTATACAGCTGCAAAAATTGAACTGAGCTAACTGGGGCAGGGCGCATAGCTCAGTGGTGGGAGCACTCACCTAGCAAGCACAAAGCCCTGGGTTCGATTCCCCAGCAGCACCACATATGCTGGGTGTGCTGATGCCTGCCTGCAATCCCAGCACTTGGGAGGCTGAGGTAGGAAGATTGCCTGAGTTTGAGGGCCAGCCAGGGCTACATACTGAGTTCAGGACCAGCCTGGATTGCAGAGCAAGACTCTGCCTCACAAAAAAGTAAGGTAATTTATGTAAATCACCCAGCAGAATGCCTGATGCATAGTTAGGTGATCCTAACAAGTCAGTGGTGTTATTACTTTATCATTATTAGAATTTTTAGCATGACTTATCTCTTTCTGGGAAAAAATCAAAGAGACCAAACTCTCATTCCCAGTTCACCAACATGCAGGCAGGTAGGATTGTGCAAGGTCATCTTCCTTCTTGCATCATCAACTTGGATATCTTCATTACAATTTTTCAGTTTTCAGTATGATTATCTTTTAGTTTTCCTTTAGATTCATTCCATAGCCACTAATGAACTATCACGTCAAGCAATGGGGAAGCTCATCCCATAATCTGTTTTCTTCCAGTCCTTCCTCTGATGCTAATGAGAAGCACCATGGAGACATCAGCCATTAGTATACATGGGCTGGTATAAATCACAGGCTATGGATCATTGAGCATCTTTGTTGTAAAACAAATGGCCTGTGGTCAGTTAATCATACAAAGAAACATCTCCAGGGCCTCCTGGCTTTATTCATAACCCCTAAATTTGTTTGCAGTTTTATAAACAGAACATCTGTTAAAATATGCAGAAATTACAGTCACAGTCATTAGCGGAGAACTATATAGCTTTGGCAGATTTTTTTTCTGAATCTTTTGATGGCAATCTCTTGTATCTGATTCGCGCTTCCTTCCTCCTCTTGCTGAGTCTCTTTTGTTTGCCTCTGTTCTTTAGGGTGGCAGTACTCTTAACCCAAGACTGAAAAGTGGACCTGCATGGTCCTGGGAGGTTGGCACCAACCCCTCATGTGGCGTGGCATGGGGACTACAGCTCTTCCAATGCTTCCTTGAAAAACTATATTTTTGGGTGTGCAGTATAGCCTCAGCCAGCTAGAAGCCAAGAAGCCCTAATTGGCTTGACACCTCTTTTTCTGACCTCAGACTCTGGCAGGACTGGCAGTTAGCCAAAAGTAAATAGCGCTCCCCCCTCACACCGACCCAAGCCTTTCTTGTTCTCACTGTTCCCTCTCTCTCACTCTCCCTACCGTGTGTGTATATGTGTGCACGTGAATGCACCTGTCTGTCTTTCTTTCTTCCTCTCCTTTCCCTCCTTCTCTCTCCTTTTCCTTCCTTTCTTTCTCTGTTAGTTTTTTTAACCATGTTTCTATTGCTCAGGTGTGATTTTTAACCTCAAAGACAAACATCAGGAGAAATAAGATCATAGAGAGAACGTAAGATTTGATAGCAGAACCAGGTTGGGTGCCTCACTGCCCGCTGAAGAAATCCTTATCCACCGCAGAATGGGAAAGCAGGTGGACTTTTCTTGGCTGTGGCTCTGCTCTGCCTGGCCTGGAAGGAAGGGCAGCCATCATTCCCCACAGAAATCGAAAAGCCACCTCTCAGTCGTTCATTGTATCCATCACTGTTCCACATACAAGGTTTCATGAAGTCTCAGATGAAGTCCCTCCGGTGAGCCTGAACAGATCCTTCTAAATAAGCCCACAAGGATGAAGAGGGCATCGCAGTGGGGTGTCCAAGAGAGGAAACTCTGAGGTCAGACAGACGTGCATTGAATCCCAGATCTGCCATTTGTTAGCTGTATACCCTGGAGGAAATTAACTCTTGAAGTTGCCATTGCCCACCGAAATCCTAGTGGCTGCTTTATAAAGGTGTTGATGGGCTCCAAAGAGCTAATTTCTTCAAAATCTCTAAGTTTGTGTCAGAAAGTCCTGAGCAAGTATTAATTGGTACTGTTATTTGCCCCCTAGTACCAGAATATGGTCACATTACATTAGGTGTTGATTTTAACATCAATAGGACTTTTTTTTTTAAACAAGGTCTCACTCTGTAGTCCAGGCTGATCTTGAACTTGCAATGTAGCCTAGGCCAGCCTTGGACTTAGGGCAATTCTCCAACCTCAGCCTCCCTAGTACTGGATAACAGGCATGTGCCACCACAACCAGATTATGTGGTACTGGGGACCGCTGTGCCGTTCCTCCAACCCTGGTAGGACATTTAAAAAAATAACATCATTTAAATGACATCATTTAAAAACAGAGTCCATGTGTCTGCTCTAGGCTCAGAACTAGTAAGTGTTACGTGGTGTGTGAAGATTCACCCTCGGGCACATCCCTAATGGTGAGGAGTGCACGGGCACAAATCATCATAGGACGTGTTACAGGAAGGGTCTAAACCGAGGACTGTGGAAGTAGTGGACAGGAGAGAGAATTTCCTGCTGGGGAAGGCTTCCTGCCAGGAAGGGAGAGAGAGCCAAGGTTAGGGCAGGCTTGACAGATCTCTCCGGTGATCTGGGGAGAAGAAAAGGAGGAGAAATCTTATCTTAGGATTAAAAAAAAAAGTATATGAAGCAAAGGAGTTTGAAAAATGTTGAGGTTAAGTAGGGCAAGGGAAGAGTCTGGTGGAAAAATCAAAAAGAATTATTGCAGGGTGGAAGCCAGTGAGAGGGTCCAACTCAGACGCACCCAGCCCTTGAGCAAACCAGGAGATGAAAACGAAAGGCACCTGAGATGTAGACTAGAAAGAGACACGTGCCATCCAGGAAGGAGCATCGCAGGACGGGCGACACGACGAGATTAATGGCCGGTTTGTCCACCCCAGCCTGTGCCTGAGACAAGCTCCAGTTTCTTCCTATATTCGTGGCGTTTCCTGGCACTTGTGGCCGCACAGCTCCCTGCCAGCCTCGGAACACCAGGAACTAAGCTGGGTGTCTTTAGACAGCAGCTTTCTAAGCTTTCAAAGGCAAAATTGCAGTTGTGCATTGGAGCCCTGAGCCCCAATTAAAGTGTCAGGCTCCGAAACAAACAAATACAGATAACAAAGAGAGGGATAATGTTTTAAAATTAGGTTCTCAGGAGTCCCCCATTAATTTGGAGTTCACAAGACAGTTACTGCATATTCAATAAATACATTTGATGACAGTAATGTGCCTGGCTGTTGGTAGCTGGAGATGCCCAGTAGATAAAGCACAGGGCTAAAAATATATCTTGTTAGATCATATTCAGCATGGATGTAGCATCTCTGAGCTTTACAGCTCTTATGAACATTAATCCCTCCAGAGACCAGAAAGACTGATGTTATTGTTCTCCTGCTGAAAATAGAGGGAGAAGAAAAAGCGAAACAAGAGGGTGGATTCAAAAAACCAGGAAGGTGAATTCAGTACATACAGACCCACTGTGTAAGGCTCAGTACACACAAAACCACTGCATAATCAAATAAACTGTGTAAATACCCAGAGGTGGTTAGTGGGGTAGTTTGTAGAAATGAAAAAATTAGTAATAGTGGCATGGATTTTTTAAAAGGCAATTATCTGCTTTATGTGATGACAAAACCAACAGATGCTGCATCCTTAAGTTCTTGGGTGTCTTGCAAGCTGAAGCATGATCATAGTCACCCTACAAATAATCGCTGATCGTATGAATATGAGAATTTTTATTCTACTGGTTGCTGAGGGTGGGCGCCAGTTATTCAGTGGGTTATGGTGGAGTCTCTTCAGGCTGGAAGGGCACATAAGGATTATTACTAGCGAAGGATTGACTCAAAGTTTTTTGTTGGAAGAGCTCCACTTATTTGCCACTGCTCCCTTAAAGATAGGTTGTGCGGGATGGGGCCGCAGGCCAGGGGGGTCAAACTGTTTCTTCCGCGTGCCAGGGGTGCTGTCTCAAGTCGCTGTCTCTACTAGGACAATGGAGCAGACCTTGATTAGTAGCAGGAATCACAGAGTGATCGTATTCACTAGGAATCAATGGCCTAACTAAGTGAAAGCTTGTGTTTCCCGGCCAAGCGTGGAAGCAGCAGAACAAAGAATGCCTTCTGGCAATAGTGGCTGGGAACAGAGCTTTCTAAATTTGGCCTGATTAGTTTCACTTTCTACCCTGGGTGTGTAGATGCACTTGCCCAAATTGTACGTTTGCTCATTTGTTTAGTAAAATTTTATTAATCCTCAGCTACAGGCCAGGTTCTCTGCTGGGCATTTGTTGGAAAACTAGTGTATTCCATGCTGTATAATTACATGCATTTCAGGAATCTTGTTTTCCTTGCCTCTCTTTTCTCTAAGGTACTTGGCCCAGTGTATAACACATCAAACATCTTATGAATATAAATTAAATGAAAAAGAATGTTTTGCCTTTGGAGTTCTAAAACAAGGCCCTCAATGAAAAGCGCATGTGCCTGGTGAGGCCAGGTGTGTACTTACATTTCTCTCACTCTTCTCTGATGACTCTCTCTTTGAGTCAGTTGAGGGACAGGTAGAGTATATGCCTGGAAACAGGGTGACAGGTCACCTGAGTGGATTCATGTCACTAGTGCACAGGGAAGCATTATAGAGAAGCCTTTGTTTTGATTCCCCAATTGAATAAGATGATACCATCGCATTTCCGAAATCCTCCTCAGATGCCAGAACCCTGCAGTGCTGCTTTTATTCGGGTGTTACTGTCCATTGATGGTCCTTCGTTTGAGTCAGCAGCAAAAATCACTGAATGAATCACTGCTGTGGAAGAAGTGAAACACAGATGCTAATTAGGCCCTAACTGGGCAGCTGAGTGTATTAGTGAAGAGCAGAATGGCAAAAATTGGGATTGCCTGTATCAGTGTGTACTTGACACCCAGGTGAACCTATGTGTAGATACACACAGCAGCCATAAACCACGCCATGTCAGCTGTGCACCATGACGTGCTAGTTATTTTATGTGCATTATTTAGTCTTTTTTGTACTACAGAATGATTTTGTACCTTTTGAAAGGACACAGTTGGCAATTGTATTAAAGAAAAGATATACAACTGAATGTTTTTCTATGTTGTACATGATAAAATGATTACCACTATCATGCTAATATAACATTACCTCTTACAGTTATATTTGAAGGAGGAAGGAAACATGTACCTTCTACTCTTAGGAAATCTCAAATGTACATCGTCATCATCATCATCATCATCATCATCATCATCATCATCATCATCATCATTTTGTGGTAGGGGGATCTGAACCCATGGACTTTATACTGAGCTACATCCCAGGCTATTTTTCATTATTATTTTGAGTTAGGGTCTCGCTAAGTTGCTCAGTCACCCCACTGACCTTGAACTTACAATCCTGTCTCAGCCTCCCACAGTGCTGGGATTACAAGCGTGTGTGCTTAGCCTGCCTACAACATATTATTATTAACTGTAGTTCTTACTTAAAGTCCATCTTGTCACTGAACTTTCAGAAGTTTTGAATTTTATTGAAAGTTGTTTCCTGAGGCCGATACCTCCCCACTTTGCCCCACTGCCCCCCAACCCCCCCCTTTCTAGTAACCATCTTCTCTAAGTTTGACTTTTTTAGATTTCACACATGAGATCATGCAGTATTTGGATTTCTCTGGGTGGCGTTCTCTCTTAGCACAATGGTACATCCGTTTTGTTGCCCGTTACAAAGTTTATTAAGACTGTCTGTGTATCACATTCTCTGTGTCCATTTGACAGATACTTCTGTAGTTTCCATACCTTGACCATTGTGAACAGTGTTGGAAAGAACATGGAAGTTCACCTATCTCTGCAAGATAGTGGCTTTATTTCCTTTGTATATTTACTCAGAAATGTGATTCTGTCTAATCTTCATGTGTGGGCGTGGGTATGTCATTGACTTGAGTGTTATAGGGAATTGAAAAGGGTGCTGTCATGCTGAGTTACATTCCCAGCTTTCTTTTCTTTGTTCTGTTTTGCTTTGCTTTGCTTTGCTTTTGAGATAGGTTTGCAAAGTTTCTAAGTTTCCCAGTTTACTGTCCTCCCTACTTCAGCCTCTTAGAGTGCTGGGATTCTAGGCATATACCACCATGCCTGGCTTTATCTAGTCTTTCTCCCTCCTCCTGCGCCTCCCTTTTCTTTCCCCCTTGTGGTATGAGGGAATGACCAGTGACTTACACACTGAGCTATATCCCCAGATCATTTTTTATTTTTGATTTTGAGAAAGGGTCACTGAATCACAAAGTAGCCCAAGCTGGCCTCAAATTTGCAGTCTTCCTTCCTCAGCCCCTCAGCATGCTGGAATTACAGGCCCAGAAACATTAGCTTCTGAAAAGTATTCAACATAGATAATTTCATTTGCCCGTTTTATAGGTGAAGTTTTTAACTTGCTCATACCCATGCAACATAGAGCCCATGCTCTCAGTTGCTACACTACATTGCTATGTAAATAATTAATGCAGTATAATTAAAAGAATAGCTTGTTGGTGAATAGTTGGTTGGGTAGAAATGAGAAATTATTTCTTCTCTGTCTTCATGTTTTTAATTGCACAAAAAATTGAGGGAGTAAAGGAGAAATCATTCTTGTCCTGACTTTTTTCCTTTGGAAATTAGTCCAAATCCATTTGCGATTACTCTCTAATGAAATCAGTAAATTAGATGATCAGTGGTTCTGGAAAAATTCTTAAAGTGAAACCACGCCATATTAATATGGCGATTAGTCACATTATTAAAATGGAGACAATTTTTAAGGACCGATTTCCCAATCCCGAATAAAACCAAAGCAGTAGGATGTGCAAACCTTTGGCAGTGGCGTTTGGTATTGGAGGAAATCATTTGTACAATTGCCTTTAGATTCTAACCAAATTGGGAACAAATATTAGCTATTTTTTTCATGTTTTTCTAGGCCTACTCAGCTGTCAAACTACTGGAGTTACATATGTGGATTTTTGAGAAGTCCTGTACTTGTCAGTTTGATCCAAACTTAAAGGAGCATCCCCAGTCACCCACTCTATGGCTCTGTTTTTGGCTGTTGGTGTAAAGCATAGTCAGTTACTAGCTTAGGTTAAATGATAGCACATTTTAATTGCAACCGTCTTTTTAGTAAATATTTCTGACTACGTTTGGTTTCCTCCTGAAAGATGTGTGATGCATATTTCTAGCATACCTCAATTTTTCAGTGAATAGTGAGGACCCATCATTTGCTATCCAAGCTTCAAGACCACCTTATTTGCTAATATTCAGAAATAAAAGAGTAAGAGCAATTGCAGTTTAACAGGAAATTGATTATGGTTGATGAAAGGTGACTAGGGATCCTCGAGAGGAATATGAAACTAGTTTTCCAAGCTAAGTTGTGCTTCTTAGCCATGTGCAGATATCTTCCTCCTATAGCAGTCTTATCTTTGAAGCTAGGATGAGTTAAAGTCTGACTTGGGGAACCTTTTCTAATGAGAAATCGTTGGATAGAGGCCGAAGTGGATTTCCTGTGTTACTTTTTCCCAAAAAGTGTTCAGAATTTCTTGGGGCTTACGTCAAAATAAAATTTCCAAGTTTGACTCAGTATCTACTAAATACATTCCTAGGAGTGATCACGTAAGAAACTGCATCTTTTAACAAGATCCTCAACCGAATCTGCCCAATGTGAGGACCGGTAGGTGAACTTGGCTCCCTGTGTTTGTCTGCCGTGATCTGAGCCCTTACCCTTGTCTCAGCGTCGCGTTTGCAGCCTCATGCCGCTTTGGAGGCTGGAAACGGAATTCATTCTTTTAGCTCAGTCACTGTTTGGTTCCGCACTCTTTCATCTTTACGTCAAACATTTTTGATGACTAAATTTTCCCACTTGGGAATGGGTGACAATATTGAAAATAGCTGGGAACACCAATTTTGGAGTTAGACTGGAAGGGTTTTAGTTCCAGCTTGATTATTAATGTGTTTATAAATGGTTGTAGAGCGTGTATGTTCTGGGCCAAGTTGCTGGGCATATTTAACATCTTAATCCTTGATTTCCTTTTTATAAAATTAGGATAACAGGAATAGCTGACTTCATAAGGTCCCTGTCTGGGTTAGATGACTTTCTTAAATGAGTTAGACTTTGGACACAGCCTTCTTGTCTATGATTACTTCCTTATTTAATTTAGTTTGTGACTTAATGTGCTCTCTGTGTGGGCCAGTAATTCTTAGGTTCTTATCTTTAGTCCTGTTTTTCTCCTTAATCTCAGATATACATTTCCGATTGCATTTTTAGAATCTCTACTTAGATATCTAATAAAATATATTTCTAAACTCCCGGTCGTGACTAAACAGACTTTTTCCACCTGCATCGATTGCCTCCTCAACTAGAGGCAACTTCATCCTTCTAGCTCCTCAGGCCAAGAGCTCTGAAGTTATTATTGACTCTCGCTTCACGTGCGTTGTATCAGATAGTCTTATTGCCTCTATTTTAAAAGTCTACCCACAATCTAGTCCCATTATCTCGTTTTCATTACCGCCGTGCTAATGCAAGCTACCATCCAACACTCATGTTGTAATTGTTTCTTGATTTCACTCTTTACCCCAACCCCAAAATCTATTCACTGCAGAATTAAAACTTTAAAAACTTATCAGATCATGTCAACCTTCAGTTCAAACTCTTCCAATTATGCCCCATCTTACTCAGAACAAAAATAAAAGGATCATATTTGATGATCAAATCACAGTGTATGCATGTATGGAAATACAGTGAAACCTATTTGTATGATAAATGTGTGTTAATAATTTAATAATAGAAAGGATGTTCTCATAGTAGCCTACAAGAGCCCTACATGCTGCATTATCAACTGTTAAACTGTCTCTGTAACGTCACCTGCTACTACTTTATGCTGACTTAGTAACCTTCTTAATGCTGCTGAAATTCATTAGTTCCCTAGGGAGATTGGCACTTGTGTTTCTTGTACTTAGACTGCTCCTCCCTCTGATACCTGCATAGACAGTTTCCTGCAAATCTTTACTCAAGTGCTACCTTTTGAATGAAACCTGTATTGACTACCTATTAGAAATCACAGTCCCCTTGCACTTCAGCCGTTACAGTCTGCCTTCATCTGCTCTGTTGCTTTTCCATGATCACCTCATAGGCTGGACACTTGATATTTATTACCCATCTCTCTCCCCTGGAATTGGTACTTCCAAGGTTCACTTTTTTGTTTTCTTTATCACTATACCCTCCACCGTCCCAAAATAGTATTGGCTTAGAAAGTTTTCAAATGCAGGGGGAATGGATGAAAATGTGAACAGTCTGGAATTGAATTAGAGCATAGGTCATAATTTCACACCAAGGACTGGAGGAATAGCATAGTGGTTAGAGTGCTTGCCTATCAAGTACAAGGTCTCAAGTTTGATTCCCCACAACCACATAAGCCAGGAGTGGTGGTGTATATAATTCTAGCACTTGGGAGGCTGAGGTAGGAGAATTGTTAGGAGTTTGAGGCTGGTCTGGGCTACATAGAAAGTTCAGAACCAGCCTGGACTACAGAGTGAGACCCTGTCTCACTAAATAAATAAATTAATTAATTAAATAATAAAAATCACTCAGATTTCTGGCTTCACTCTTGAACTACTGACATTTTTTCTCATTGTGTTGACCAAGAATCTTTTGATAGAAAAGAATGTAAAACTCCTGTTAAAAATCTGTTTAATCAGAAATTTGACATAAGCATCATACAAGTTCAGAAGAACACTACTTCAGGTAAGAACTGATGTAGTGTTGAGCTTTATTGCCCAGATCAATACCTTCTCATCAGCCTTTGCAGGATCTCTCTTTGTGGTAGAAAATTGGCTGTCATAGAGCACTGTTTCCCATCTCTCTCTGAAATTCTTAGAAAATACATCCTAACAGTTTACCAGCTCTGTTTACATTCTGCACTCATACCTAAATCTATCCCATGTACTCAGTAAAATGGAATACTTTAAGCCAGTTAAGTTCTAATTCCAATATTGAGGTAGCGGGAACCAGTACCTGTATTTCACTGAAGAATGAGAAAGGGTGAAGTCATGGACTTTTGGCAGAGGAGAAGAATGGTTTCTGAGAAGACAGTGGTCAGAAATAATCATATTAATCATGAGTACATGTTTATCAAGTTAAATATGGTAGCATAAGACATAGGGAGCTGAGCCAGAATAACATATGGGAGAACTGATGGATTTCTTCATTCATTCAAGAAGAAAGATGGCATCTGCAAAAGCACAAAGGTATGAAAAGGCTTGACATGTTTGGAGAGCTTCAAGGAGTGAGTGTGGAGGGAGTGAAAAGAGTATATCAGAATCAACTCAACATGGCAACAAAAGTCTGGATTTAACTGTCTTTTGTCCAAAATAGATTTTTATATCCCCAAATCAATCAAGCAGTGTTGCCAAGGACATCACGCACGCTCATTAGCTCAGGTCTTTAGAATACACAGACATACACAGCAGGCTGGATTGAGAGAAAGAAAAAATTGAAATTTTCTAATGAAAATGACATTGAGAAGATTCCAGGAGGAGAAAATGATTGGCCAGCATTCTTACTGCTGGGAGCAGATACACATGGCCTACAGCGTAAAGGAGAGTTTTATCTGGCTTCTGGTTTCAAAGACTTCAGTCTCTTGTCAGCAGCTTCAAGGCAGAAACATCACAGAGGAAGGGTGTGGCAGAGAGCTAGGATGTCTAGGTCATCTAGGTCCTGGCAGTATGCTACCGAAGCAGGGTAATAGTGTCAGAGAGAAAGGGGCTGGAGAACCAGATATAGCAGCCAACATCACACCTGCACAATGCACCCAGACCCATCAGGATTGTGCTTTCCCAAGCTCCCACGCTAATCAAGTAAACAAACTTAATCATCACACAAGTCGTCTCAGAACAGACCAGTGGACCAGGAGCGACAGGACCGTAAAGCCATAAGATTTTGAATGTGGAGATGAAGCAAGATATGAGAATTATTTTTTTAAAATCCTGCTACCTCTTTTAAGAAGGATCATACCATTCTGTTCATTACTTTTTGAATTATATGTCTATCCTTCCAGATGGTATGAGCAAGAGATTCGGGCCCAGAAAGATAGATCACTGGGCATGGTTGAGCCCTTCCATGCAGGCAGGCTGTTTTTCTCTCTTTATTTTTCCCTTTGAGGTTTTTCAGATGGAGGGAAAGAAAGCCTAAAACTTAACTGTTGTGAAGTTGCAAAGTGCTGACTGGAATTTTTCTTCTTCCTGCCTTGCTTGTGGATCTAATCTGGAAATTCAGAATGAAAATTTGAAAGCCTGACTCTTCTTCAAGAGTCTACTTTAAAGTCTTCCCACAGGAAACCACCCAACTCCCTTCTTCCTGTGCTGACCAAGTGGAATGTGGGCAATCATAGTATAATACTTTAGTTTTGGTATAGACATATTTTGGGAGAAGAAGATGTGTGTGAACGATGGTAGTAAGAGAATTAGAGAGCCTGCTGGTTAATCCAAATGGCTGTGCCCTTCAGTTGAGCATTTAGGCAGCGCTCCCGTGCGCTTCTGGCACAGGTATGCTCAGGAGGTGTGCTCAGGTGACATCTGGGATCTTTCTGGGCTTGTTCAAGTTTCTGCCGCACACTCGTCTCCCTTTCTGTGCTGATCTGTGTTGCCTGGCTTGGCGTAATTAAGCTCTCCCAATGCTGCTGCCCCAGTTTCCAGTGCGTGGGTAGGGAGAGCTGCCCTTGCCCGAGCCAGGCCCCCAGCATGTTTCCTCGTTAAATCATGCATATGCTAATGAAGTATAAAAATCAGCCAAATAACAACTCTTTCTAATCACTTAAGGTCCCAAGAGTAAAGGGTTTTTTTTTTTTAAATTCTTTCAGTTCTCTTAATTTTGGGGTGGTTGTTATGAATTCTAAGCCAATCAGAATCACAATTCTCCAGTGTTTTCCCCTCCCTCTTCTTTCCACTGAAATGAGGGTAATTGGCGTTTTCACTTCTACCTCAAGTGAGAAGAATCTTCTGAAAACCAGTGACCTACTGTGCCCTTTCATTTGCATCTGGGGCTGGATAATCCCTAGTTTTGCATTAATACACAGAGCAGTCCCTCTGGGCAATTAACTAGACTGTATTGCATCCTGCCCCCTGGAGGGCCAGCGTTTGAGAATGCGCCCCCATAGACAGTACATGTCAAGGCCCTTGTGTTGTGATTACATTTCACCTTTGCATTTCAGTCAACTTCCCAGAGTCTTTGCCAGTCCTCACAGCATTGCACAAGGTATCTGTCTACCGCATCTGACCTCTGCCTGCCTCTCCCACCATCAGGTACACCCTACCCATTTCTCCATCACTTACCTGTTGCCATACAATTGGCCCACAGGTGGGTCGTGGCTTATAGCTCTTCTCTTCTGTGGAAAAGATGTATAGATTGGTTCTCCACTGCTTCCCGTCCTTCAGGTCTCAGCTCCATTGGCACATCTCAGAGAGGACAACCCTGATGACATAGTTGAAGCTCCATCCTTGTCATTATGCCCCGTCACGTACCTGTCCTAGTCCCATAAAAACCCCTTCACCAATAACTAACTCATTCTCCTCCCTCCTTTGAGGATGAGGTATGACCACTGCACGGTTGTGTATCTAGCACATAGTAAATGCTCAACAAATGCCAGTGTAAATTGTCAGTTTGTGGGTTCTTTTGTGCAGTTTTCATATTGTCACATAAGTTTTACTTCTCTGGCCTTGTCACCATAGACTGCTTACTCTCCAAGAAACAAGCTTTGCTGTAGTTACGTTTTCTTTTCCGTGTTGAGTTCGCATGATAGTCGCATGGTTAATACTGTGTTGTATGGCATTAAATACTTGTTGGCAGTGAATATTTTACTAAAAATTTGATGGAGAGGCTGGAGAGGAGACATCACACGCCCCGCTATCTCTCATCTCTCTCCCATATCTTACAATTTTGCCCTTGAAGTTTCTGCTATTTTCTCTTTCTTTTGTACCATTTTTTTATATTCTACTAAAAAATCTTCCTCCTCACCTTTTGCCTGGACAAAATCAGCTGTTGCGCCAGATTCCACTTTGCACCACTAAGCAGAAGCCTCCGTGGCCAACAGTAGCCACCTTTTGTTGTTCAAGCACACTCCTTGGAGACCTGAGTTCACTCAAGCCTACGTGAATGAATAAATCACTACATTGATGTTATCTTGGTCCCCACTGATCTGAGCCCTTCTTTCATTTTATTCATTTATTCAACGAGTATTTATTAATGTTTGTGCCAGATGCCAGGGATACAAGAGTGAGCAAGATTGATAGGCTGATGCTAAGGTCTCTGGAAGTAATGGGAGTAGCCAACACGGAGATTGGCAGCCCATTCTGTAAAGCAGAGGTCTATGTTTAAAGAAGACCCTTCACCATAGATTCTAAAGTGCTTTCCTAAATTTCCTACTGCTGAGATTCTAGGTTACTCCACCCACCTCAGCCCCTTTTGAAGAGCAGTTGCTCTTTTTATTTTATTTTTTTTAAAAAAACAGGGTGTACCAAAAAGAAAAATGTCACTGGTGAACGTGGAATTCACTATCAGCTCTGAAACTCTGACGGAAAAGTTGGAAGCTGAAGTGAATTTCTCAGAGTTTGGGAAGAATTTTTTTCCTTTCTCTTCTAAGATGCGGACTCTAACTTATGTAGCTGAACCACTTGAGACAGCCAGAGGCAATTTCTGGGGTGCTAACACAGCAGCCTGGAGGGAGGAAGAGGAGCCCAGGCGCTCGGCACCAGCTGGGAAAGCGCTTCTGGCAAAAGCCTGTGTGGTTTTCACATTGCTGCTTCGTGTCCAGATGGGGAAGAGTTTGCGGCTCAACTCCTTACTGTAGTTGATAAAGAGATTTATGGGCCAGAGATGTGGGGTTTCGTATTTGAAGCAGGGTGTTACTCTCATGCCTGTCAAAGCTTGAGCCTGAAGAAAGAGACAGGGATGGGAAAGAGACAGCATGAGTTCAACTCTGCCTTCTCAGGGCTTTTGTTCAGCCAGTATAGAGTTGGCCTTCCATATTTATATATTTCTGAATGAATGACCCACATTAAGCAATCAGGTGATTTTTCTTAAATATTAAAAATAGCCGTATTTCCATATGCCTTACAGAGATCGGATCCTGTGGCTCTATCCCACAGGTGTATCCCCTGTGACCACGGCTAGCTCGGGTTAGCCAATGATTACCCTTCTACAGATCAGGTAGAAGAATTCCAGGCTACCTAGTCCGCTCCCTGGCTTATTCCTCTCATGGAAATTTCCTCATTAACAATGGAGCTTGCATCTCCCCAAACAGGCTATGGTAAAGAATGTAACAGAGTGGTTATAAGCACCATTTTGATGTTAATTTTTTGACAAACCTAAAATTAAAGCATCAGATCTGCTACTGAACTGATAAGTGACTTTAGGCAAATCTTCAATTTCCTATGCCTCAGTTTTGTCATGAACAAAATGGGAGTATATTATAGTAGCCACTTAATAGACTTGTGAAGAATGGAAAAGAACTGTAAAGTGTTATGCATTTGGACACAATTATGGTAAATGTAAAATAAACAACAAGTGCTGTCATTGTCAGTTTGGTTATAAAGAAAAGCTTCCTCAACTGGGCACAGGGGTGCACACCTATAGTCACAGCATTCTGAGAGACTATGCCAGGCAAGTTGCAAGTTTCAGCCCAGCCTGGGCATCTTAGTCAGACTCTGTCTCAAAATTAAAAATCAAAGCAAGGTGGGGAGAAACTGGAGATGTAGCTCAATGCAAAAGCCTTGAGTTAATCTCTACCACAAAAGCAAAACAAAAATAAAAGCACCTTTTGAGGAGAGGACTGAATTACAGAAAATTTCATTTATTTATTTTTTTTAGAGACAGGGTCTTGACTCTGTAGCCCAGGCTGGTCTTGAACTCACTATGGATCCCAGGTTGGCCTTGGACTAGAACAATCTGCCTGCCTCAGCCTCCCAACTGCTGGGATCACAGGCATGTGTCACCATGCTCAGTTTAAGTGGTGCTGGGGAATCAAACTCAGGTTCTTAGCGCTTGCTAGGTGAGTGCTTTAACCTCTGAACCATTCCTCCGGACCCTTCAGAAAAATTTAAAGTCCTAAGGTGTTTCATTGCTTCACAAGCTTTTTCTCTTTCTCTAAAGTTTGAGCTGTAGTAAGAAGGAATTGCTACACTACATCTTACACAAATGTGTCTTCGTGTGTGTGTGTGTGTGTATTTGAGTAGTTATGGGGAGAGGCAGAATCAGACAAAATTATTCCTCTCCTAGCGATATCAGAAGCATTAACATGGTGAAGGACCAAGGTTCTCTCTTTAGAATTCTAATGCTAGTTTATATATATTCTGATTTTTTCATTGCTAGATATTATGATATTTACTGAAGATTTGAATAAGGTAAATCAGATGTGGTAAGGAAAACGCTCAGTATTCCAAAGAATCTTGTCTCGGATCCACCTTCCTATCAGTGTTTCGATTGCTAATATATTTATTTAATTAAAATAGGTCTGAAAGAATTTTCGCTCATGACAATTTTTCAGTATAATATGCAAGCATCCACAACTTTAAGCATGATCATTTCACAAATGCATACAAATTCAGGTTTTTAGAGAACTGTGTTTGTCCTCCCTTTACACATCAAGTGTTTTCATACTTTTTTATTGAGAAAATTTCTTTGGATATCATTCTATCATATAGACAAAAGTGAAAATTGGATGCAGTATGAGAAAGGATGAACTGAGCCACTTCATTTCTTATTTATAATTGAAGAAAAAGGTATAAGTTTATCGGTGTGTTACTCACCCCAGTTTATAAGGTTTTGAGGCATTAGCAATGGGACTCTGTCCTTCAGTATTGTGGTAGATTTTCTTCCTTTGTAAGCCAAGTCTTGGAGGTCCAGAAATGACATGTACATGAACAAGCACACATGGGAAGATGCATGCACAGGCTTGTATCCTCACCCTGAGGTTTCCCAAAGCTCTAAGTTACTAATGAAATTCACTGAGGCAGAAGTGCAGCTGGCTGGCTTCTCTTATCCCCTAACAAAACTTCAGCAATACCGTGGGACAAAATTAATGTTTACTGATCAAAGTCCTTGATCCTGAGAGGCTTTGTTTCTAGTTCACGGAACATCAACACACCTACTACTGGGAACTTTTTGCAGGTTTTTTGGTTTGCAATGTTGTGTCTCTTGAAATTCCCTTTGGCATTAGAAGAATCTTTTGTTGACTGTTCTTTTAAAAAATCATTTATAGCCTCTGACTTCCTTCCTTCCTTCCTTCCTTCCTTCCTTCATTTCTTTCTTTGTTTCATTGAGATGAGGCCTTGCTCTGAGTCCATGCTGATCCCAAGCTTACTACATACATAGCCCAGGCTGCCCTATAACCCATAGCAATCCTCCTGCCTCTGCCTCCTGGGTGCTAGAATTACAGGCATGAGTCACCACACCCAGGGATTACCTGATGCGGAGGGATCAAACCAGGGGCCTTGCACTTTGTAGGCAAGTGCTCTAATCATTGAGCTACACCTCCAGCCCAGGCATTAATTATTTTTGAAATAGCATGTTACAAAACTGGTTATACACATGATATCGACTTTGGAATACGGAAGACAATGCAAAAACCATAAATAGAAAATTCAGTTTATTTATACTATTATATATGTAATCAACTTGAGAGAGTGATGGGGCTAAAATAAGGGATGTTTCAACTTCCCAGAGAGTTTTGTGAGAGTACATGATATCCTTTGCATCAGTGTCTCTTCATTCAAAGCATATACATTTGTAACCAAGCCAGGGCTTGTTCTTCATTATAGCTGACACAGAACCTGTAATCTCATGGCAGCAGCATCTGAAAACTTCCCCTTGCTGACTGTGTAGCATGCCCAGAGCCAGAGATTAAACTTGGGCACGAGACCTCGAACGCCTCAGTGTTGGGATGGGCCGTTGATGTGCCCTTGAGTATTCCTGTATCACATGACATTAAGGAGTTTGTTCATCACATTAATGTACCTTAATGTATCTGAGGTGGCCTTTATTCTCAGACTCTGTTCCTTCAGCATTCTTACCCTTACTGTACCTTTGAAGTTCTGGCATTTAACAAAAGGAAATAGACAGAGGAGCTCAGAGATCAAGGCGATTGTCGTACATGAAGCGTTCAGAAACAATGGGTCGGCTCTTTAAAAAAAAATGGACAAGAAAGAAAAATCACCCCTGAGGTATTAGGCTTGAAGAAACTCTCTGCCCTTGGTTATGATATGGATCATGTGATAAGGTAAAGTCAATAAAGGATGGACAGGAAAACCTATTAACAACTGGAGAAAGGCATGTGAGGTGTAAGTTGCTGGGAGCTCTCTCATTGAATTCGCAACTCTCTCATGAGGTGGCTCTGTTATTTGGTACCTTAGTCAGTGCTTTTTGAGGAGCATTTAGATTCTACACTTCTTGGGTTAGTACAGAACCCGAGGCAGTCTGGATGTAAAGAAGTTGAGAATGATACCTTTATTTTGGTTTGAAACAACAAAGTCTGGCTTTATAATGGCAGTGGATAGTGAAGAACCGGGACTGATTCAAATTAATTTTGATCACATTTCCCCTCATCTTTTCTTTGAATCCCAACTGGACGTAATCTGGTTATAATATCCTCATGTTGGATGGTTTCATGAAGTGTCATTTTAGAGCAACTGATCTATGGAGTGTTGTGGCAGACTTTGAAAAGAAGTGCAACTTTCCACTGATAATGATTAATGTATATTTTAGTCTAAATATTTTATCTTTCAACTCAGATATCTTATGATCTGTTCTGATGAAGAAAAACAAGCATGCCTGCTCTTGGTATTCTGATGAAACCAAGCATTCAGATAAGATCTAAATTGCTTGAATATCAGTTTTCCAAATATGCAGATGTTTAGCTGGAGAGATGGCTCAGCAGCTAAAGTGCTTACCTAGCAAGCACTAAGTCAAGTGCTAAGTACCTGAGTTCAGTTCCCCAGCACCCACATAAGCCAGACATGGTGGCAATGTCTGTAATCCCAGCACTCAGCAGGCTGAGGCAGGAGGGTTGTCATGAGTCCAAGACCAGCCTGGGCTCCATAGTGAATTCAGGACCAGCTTGGGCTACAGAGTGAGATTCTGTCTCAGAAAAAAATTTTTCAGATGTTTTTTGTTCATGTAGACTCAATATTCTTATAGTCAGACCAGTGCACAAATATGGATAGTTGCCAACAGACAGGCATATGTGAGACTGAAGTTTCTTCTTCAAGCATGGAGTTTAGTAGATACACTTCATATCCATTTATGATCATTTGAGGATCATGAGAGAGATAGGGCATTGTAATGGCTAAAAACAAAGATTTAAACTTGGCTTTGAATCCACATAGGTTTACAGACTTGTCTGGTTTGGTTTCTCACTTGTGACATGACAGCGATCATACCTGTATTATGTTGGTATCGTGTGCAAGTGAGATAGGAAGAGGTTATCACAATCCAGAGTAAAGAGTGCCCTGCCAGCAGTGCTAACAACTGTCGTCATCATCATCATCTGTGATATGGATGAGAATTAAAAAGAAGACAGCTTGCTTTAGAACTGAAAACTATATCCTCAGGAAGCCATAGGTTGCCTTATTCTTCCACACAATTCAAGCAACGTATGGGATCCCTTCCCCATATTGGAATGAAGCGACATATAGAGAAGTGAGCAGATGAATGAATGAAGGAGTGAATGCAGTGGAAACCAACAGTGCATCACTGTTGCCCCCAGTATCCACGGATTCCATCCATAGATTCAACCAACCACAGATGCAGTATTTTGAAAATATTTCTTACATCCATCTGTAACGAACATGTACAGACATTTTGTCTGGTCATTATTCTCTAAACAGTACAAGTGAAACAGCTATTTACATAGAAGCTACATGTATTTGGTGTTGTAAATAATTTAAAGATGGTTTAAATTTTAAAGCGTATGGGAAGATTTGTAGGCTATGTGCAGTACTACATCATTTTATATAAAATACTAGAGCATCTGCAGATTTTGGTATCCATGGAGATCCTGGATCAATGCCCTGTGGATACCAAGAGACAACTGTACTACATTTTAGATAGTATTTGAAGTTGGCCCTGAAGAACAAAGAGACAGAGTTTTAATAGACCCTTAATTAGGGAAAAAGGCTAACCAGAGCGATTGCCAAAAGCAAAAAGCATAGCGATTCCCTTTTTATGTCATACACTCAACAGGCATTTTGGCTCCAGAATATCACAGGGAGAGTATTCAGAAGACGATGGGAGAAAAAAAACAACATGCAAGGACTTTAGGTTGTATTCCGGCAAGCTGTGGAAGGGAGTTGTGTTACGAGACAGCCTGTAAGGACTAAGACAGAAATTACTGCTATATCTTCTATTTCTGGCACCATAGTGCCTGGGAGGAGGCACTCAGCAGACTCTGGTTTTCAAGTGTAGGAAAATAAGATGGACATTGTTAATAATTTTTGTTATTTACCCCCTGATTATTTTTATTAGTGTGTATATGAGGTGAATAATAATCACAGTTACCTCTAGGAATCAGTGCATGTCTGGATCACACCCTTGCAGCCCTACTCCCCCCCCCCCCACACACACACACACATCCTCTAACCCTCTCGTCCTCTCTTCAATACCTCCCTCCTTTCCTACCATCTCTCTTATTTGGCTGTTTTAATTCTTTATGCTTTGGGTTTCTCATATTAGGGAAAGCATGTGCTATTTCACCTCCTGTGTCTGATCTTAAGGCACATCCGTTTTTCTAAAAATGACTCAAATGCACCCTTCTTTATAACAGGGTAGTACTCCATTGCGTGGACATACGCCACATTTTTTTGATCCATTCATCTGTTGACCCGCATATCAGCTGCTTCCAAGATTAAGCAGATACAGGTTGTGTTGTTATAAATATGGGTATGAGTGTATCACAGTTATGTAATGTCTTTAACTCTTTTGGAAAAATAACCAGAAGAGGTATGATTGGGTCAAATGGGATTTCTATTTTCAGTTTTTGAGGACTCTTCCATGCTGATATCTGTAATGGTTGTACAAGTTTACAGTCCCACCAACAATGTAGAGTATTCCTTTTTCCTCACAATCTTGCCAGCATTTATTGTTTTCTGAGTCTTGTCAACAGCTATTCTTCCTGGAGTAGGACAGAATTTCGGTGTTATTTTATTGACATTTCTCTCATGGCCAAAGGTGCAGAACTTTTTTTTATATATTGGCCATTTTTTTTTCTTCTTCCAAAAACTGTCTATTCTTTTCCTTTGCCTGTTTTTTGAGCCTCTTGCGGTTTTTGTTGTTGTTGTTGGCCGGGGGGCTCAAATTTTCTTTTTCTTTGCTTTTATAGACATCATCCCTCTGTCTGAGAAGTAGCTAGCCAATTTTTCCCCATTCTCTTGGTGCTCTTTGCTCTGTCCATTGGTTCTCTTGTTTTATAGAGTTTTTTTTTAAAAAAAAAAAAAATTGGATACAGGGTCTGACCCTAATCCAGGCTGCTCTTGAGCTCACTGTAGCCCACGCTGGCCTTGAGCCCACAGTAGTACTTCTGCCTGAGCCTCCCGAGTGCTGGGATTACAGGTGTGCACTGCCACACCCAGGTTTATGTGGTGCTGGGGAATCAAACACAGAGTGTTACACTTTCTAGGCAAGCCCTCTGATTGCACTCTAGTCGCTCCAGCCCAGAAGAAGCTTTTTAATTGGATATAATCTCATTTGTTGATTCTTGGTGTTATTTCTTATGTAATAAATATTCCATTGAGAAAGTCCTGCCTATGTCTGCAAAGGTTTTGCCCGTTTTATTTTCCAGATTCCGTGTTTCTGTTTTAATATGTAGGTCTTTGATCCTTTTGGGTTTGATTTTAGTAAAGGGTGAATGATGTATCTTTTTTGTTACTTTTCTGACTGTGTACACAATGTTTGTTTTCTATAATTCAGAATATAAAATATCCCACAATCAATCATTTGGTTCCTGAATCCAGCTGACATTGTTAAACATGTACTGTTTCCTCAGTTTTGGGGCGTTGGTGTCAGAGATAATCGAAGTGTTTGTCTTTCTTATAGTTCGACAGTGTGTTGGCACAATGGGGCCAAAAGAAGACGTAGTTACGTGGTAAAGGAACAACTCTTTTGCTCTAGTCGAGGAAAAGCTACCCCTATATTACATCTTATTTTTGTAATTTTTGTTTCTGAAAGGAGTTAGATTGGGCTATCTCACAGAATACAAAAAAAAAATCTAATTGGGTACCTAGATTCTTCAATTCTAGCAGGAACCAAAATTTATTACCTCTAAATCAGAATTAAAGTTAACCTTCACTTCCAGGTTTGCTCATAATGCATGTTATTAATCAAGAAAATTATAACCAGTGGGCCATGCATCGGGCTGAACGGAAGGGAGGAGGGGTGCCCGCCTGCCTTGTGCTGGGCCTGCAATGTTCCCGTTGCCCGAAAATCATCCTTTTAGTCTAGCTAATGGTGCAGTGCAACCAGAGACATAAATTCCACCTGGGGAAGAGACTCTGGCTAAACATGTATCTATAATGTTTATGAGCTACAAGGTCAGTGCAGAAAACAGCACGGAACATTGTTATAATAGAGTGTTGGCCTCTCAGGAAATTATTAATTAAATTTTATCTTCTCCTGGCATGCTTCAGTGGCACCACTATGAGTTTTTAGACCTGGGGAAACTACACCCCCGTAATAACTGCCTTATCATGGGGCTGGCAGTCATCTAATATGCTCCTTTATCTGACACCAGTGGTGAACTGCAGCGTGGAATGTCAGGCTCTCTGCAACTGCCAATCGCATGCCTCCGTGTACGTCAGGCCCAGGGTTCAGATCTCACATGGGAAATCTGAGAGTTGGTCACCAGCGAGGTCATCTGTTTTTTTCTGGAAGCGAGATGCAAGTGTGGGTCTGTTTCCCAGCACCTAGCCCCTCGTGTCTCCATGTTGTCTCCAGAAGAGCTGATATCATTCTCAAAAGACCAAAGCAAAGAGATTCACGTGTCATTGTATTGACACCATCTAGACAGAGTGCTCCGTCTGAGTCTCTGGCTTAAGGTGCAGAACTTGGCTAGGAACATCAGAGCTGAAAAGTTATTTCCAACTACTTTGAGAGATTTTCCAGATGGACTGTCTTGGCCCATGAACCAAGCGACACTTTCATTGTTGTTCCTAGCTGCTTGCTGTGTCAGCCGGCTGTGTTCACTCGGCCCCACCCTAGATCCCCTACGCTAAATGTTTTCTGATCAGCTGGTAGCTGTTCTGAAGACCCACAAAGCAGATTGGTGTTCTGCTCTGTTTTACCCTAGGTGGGTGGTCTTAACTCACTAATGAGAAGTTAAGCATTTTCATTTCAGGCCAGACAGCAGGTAGAGAGTATAAGGCACAGATGTGTTTGATTAGATTATGAGATTTCCAAGTCGTTCCTTAGACGTGCCTTCTGTGGCCCAGGCTTCACGTTTTGATGGCCGCCATTGCCCTTGTCTTGTACATTGAGTCACGATCCCACCCCCTTTCTTCACGGTCCTCTTTGTTGTAGAAAGCTCAGGATACAGGACGTATAACAAGATGGAAAATTCACCTCAAGAGCTTTTGACTGAATGCCTGAGAGAGATGGTTCTCTGGACCATCAGTATAACCAAAACAAAATAAAACAGAATCACCGCTCAAGAAGTGACAACACTGACAGTAGCAGTGACATTTTTCACTCGAATTTCTTTTGAGTAGGCTACATATTGGAGGCTGGCAACATTTGTGGAAATTAGATCCACATCTTTATTATGGTCTTCCTAATTGTGTCATATCCCAGGACGATGTTCTGGTGAATACTGTCGTGGAGACAGGGTTGGGAGAACTTTATTTTCTGAATTATGATTTTATGGACATATCTGTTTCATTCTGGATTTTAAAAATTCTATTGAAATGGTATGCTTTATCAAAGCCGATGAGCTGTATAGAAATTTGAGGCAGGATATTGTTAGCAAAGAATACTTCTAGTAGAGACGTCGTTCAATGAGGACAGTAAGTTGACACTGGGGATACCGGAACTGGATGGTTGGCCATGTCAAGAGGGACAAAGGAAAGCATTTCAGCTTTGGCAGTGTCAGCCAAAGGAAGGGCAGGGAAATGTAGCGAAGGCATTTTGGATTCTCCACTTGCCTGTTGCGGTGCCATTTATAAAAATTTCTTGTAGGAGATTAAATATTGTATGCTTTCTCTAATATGAGAAAACTAAATTGCAAAAAAAGAAAAGAGCACACCAAAAGAGCAAGGGAAGAAAATAAGGGGATAGATTTTTATGGAGCGAGAATAGGGATGTAGAGGATGGGAGGGTGGAGGGGAAGCAGAAGTGAATCAAAATGCCAGGTGGATGTACACCAGTTCCGTAAGTTGAATGTAATGATAATGTATTGCAAATACACCCGAATTAAAGGAATATTTTGGGAAAAATTCCTTCTAGGATCTCCCAGCTATATGGTCATTCAGTTTTTCATGGGCATCATTTGTGCCAGGAAGTTCACTCCCTTGTAGTACAGTCAATTTTAACATTTATATTTTTTCATTAATACATTTAGATAAAACTTACACAATTAATCAATTAGATTTTATATTTTTAAAACTATCACCAAATACAAGGTCATACATATTTGCCCCATGTTTTCCTCTACCAGTTTCATAGTTTCAGCTCTTAAGTGCAAGTTCTAAATTCATTTTGAGTTAATTTCTTGCATATTCTCAAAGTAAGGCCCAACTTCCTTCTCTTTTTCTTCCACCTTCATTCTTTTGAATGTGAATATCTCAGTCTTCTTAACATCATTTGTTAAAAACATTGTTATTTCCTCATTGTCTGTATTGGCGTCCTCAGAGAAAATTATTTGGCCGTGAACATGAGGGTTCATTTCAAGGCTCTCCGTACTATCTCTTGGTCTTTATAATAACTTCGTGTTCCCAGAACATATAATTTTGACTGATACAGCTTTGTAATAAGTTTTGAAATCAGGAAATGTGAACCCTCCAACTTCGTTGGTTTGGCTATTCTTACTCCCTTGAAGTTTTATATGGATTTTAGGACTAGTTTGTAAATTTTTACAAAGCGACCAGTGGAATTTTGATAGGGATTGCATGGAATCTGCCTCTCACTTTGAGTAGAAGCACCATGTTCGGGCAGTATTATCATCCTTTCATTTGTAGTCATGTCACTCAGTGCCTTTTCATAATTTTGGTCTTTAATTTCTTATGGAAATGTCTGGTAATTATAACACCTCCTTGGTAAAATTTATAAGCATTTTGTTTTATTAGAAATGAGACTGTTCTCTTCAGAATATTCATTGCTAGTGTACAGAAATGCAACTCATCTTACTCATGCTGATTTCTATATTGCGACTTCATCTTGGGCTATAATAAGTTTATGTGTATTTCTTTGGAGTTTTTAGACACAGGATCATATCATCTATAAATGGAGGTAGCTTTAATCTGATCCAGTTGGGTGCCTTTTATTTTCCTTGTCATTATTCTGGCAGAGCTTTTCAGTATTAAGTTAAACATAAGAAATGAAAACAGACATCTTTGTCTAGTTTCTGATCTTCAGGGAAAGGTTGTAACTTTCATTGTTGACTATGATACTACATTTGGATTTGTCATATATATCTTTGATCATGTTGAGGAAGTTATTGCTAATTTTTGAGTGTGTTATCCTAAAATGGTATTTGATTTTGTCAAGTTTTCTTTATATCAATTGAGATGACTGTGTAGATTTTATTTTCTACAATTTGGTATATGACACTGATTGACTTTGATATACTGAACCATCCTTTCAATTCTGATACAAATCTGAACTGGCTTTGGTGTGTGATCCTTTCAGTGTGCCGCTGAATATGGTTTCCTGGTATTTATTGAAAATTTTTACATCAATACTCATAAGAGATACTGATCTATAGATAGATGTGGTATCTTGTCCAGCTTTTCTGTCAGAGTTGTGCTGGCTTTATAGAATAAATGTGAAGTTGATAAAAAGAGCTTGGCAAATATTGGTGTTAATTCTTCTTTAACTCTTTGGCAGAAATTGTCAATGAAGTCATTTGTCCCAGAGTTATCTTTGGAGAGCTTTTGATTGCCTAATTTAATTTTCTTGCTATAAGTCTAGTTAGACTTTCTAAGTCCTCTTGAGTCAGTTTTAGTAATTTGTATGTTTCTAGGAATTTGTCCAGTTTGTCTAGGGTCACCCAAGCTTTTTGTTTGTTTGTTACTGTTCATAGAAACCTCTTATATCGGGTGTTGGGAACATTTTATTTCTGCCAACAGCTATTTAGATATTTATGACAGCATTCATGGGCCATGTAAAATTAAGAACTTAAAAATTATTCTGCTATATTTGGTAAAGCATTCATTAACTGATCCCTTATGGGATATCTGAATCTCTCTTTGATGAAGCCTGGGTCAAGCCCGAACAAAAAATTTCAGAGCCCAAACATGAAGGGTAAGATGTTCCCCACTCCTGTTATCCTTTTATTTCTGTAAAGTTGGTGGTAATGTTAGCACATTGATTTTTACATTTGCCATTGTCAAAAAGTTTTTCTTGATTTTTCTAAAATCTGCACCCAAGAACCTTCCTGATAGTCAATCCTCCCTCTCAGATTTTGTCAGTTCTTTTATTCATCTTAAGACCAAAACATGCTATGGATCACAGTGATAACAATAGCTACTGTTCGGTGAATACTTCCCGTGGGCCAGACACTGTGTGTGAAGTAGCTTCCGTGTGTGACCTCACGAACTCTCACAACAACCCCACAAAATGGGACCTATCAGCTTCAGAAAACTAAAACAGGAGTAGTCTAGTCACTCATCAAGTGCAGATGAGAGTCCCCAGAGATCCAAAGAAATAAATTTTATTTTGCTTTGGGTTAGTCCAGTGCATATAAGTCTACCAAACCTACTAAGTCTAAGTAATGCATAATTTCTCTCTTACTGTGCTTATAAATACAAAGATTTTATTTAACCATAACCACTGAGTAGCACAGGAATGTTTTGAGATAGAAGAAAGGGGACTCCAGAGGAACATAGTATTTGGGAGAAGGGCTAGTCCATGTAGGAAGACTGTCACTCAGGTGCTAAGAAAAACAGGTTAACTGGGTAATTCACATTTTAAAATTCACAGCCATTAAAGTTGGCCTGTAGGATTAAAGTATTTCAGGAAAAACTTGACCAAGGAGGAGACAATTCACCTGAAGTAGCTGTTGAGTTCCTTTATATACAGAGAGCAAAAAGAAACCACTCAAACTGTGGAGTCCAAGAAGGCAAGCAGAAAGGGGAGTTTGAAGGATGAAAGGACTTTTGTGACCGCTAGACCCTGGGTTTCACTAATGCTGTGATCTGACAGCCTTGAGTCTTGCAGTTATGCCATAATTCACTGTTTGGGGAGACATGCTAATACCGGGATAACGTCAAGCAAATACCAGAAAGGGAGTGGGAGACCTGTGAGGCCATTTCTACTGCTTTAATTCAAATTCAGATCACGCCAAATCACAGTATTGAAAGAACATGAAGCCTGTTTCTGTTTTATGCCAACCTTTTGAAAAGATGAAATGAAGAGTTAAAGGAAAAAAGACACCAGCTCCCCAGAATTGTATCAGATATATTAATCACAGAAGGGCCAAACAGAGTTCCTGGAACACAAATGATCATGCACCGGACAGCTGTTTCCCACAATCCATCGTGTTTTCCAAGTCTCTCTCTCCATCAGCCGGATAATACTGTTTAATCCCTTATACTGATTTAAAATTCCATCAGAGGAGAAGTAATGTGTTTCTGTTCTGGAGGTTTACTATGGTAAATGCATTACTGGATTAACTTTATCTTCACCATTACAGGGGTCTTTTAGGTGCTAACACAATTTTAAAATAAAATAAAACAAAACTCTTCTATTTGAAAATGCATTTTCCACATCAGAAGTCATTTGTGATGTTTATTGAGTGCCATTTGACATCTGGAAAGCTGAAATCTTGTCCTTCACAGGCAGAGAGGGTTTCCTAACAAAGGGTTTGGACAATCAAACCACCTTAAATGATCTGGGATTAGCCTAGTATTATGCCAAAGTGAGATTTTCATCCTTATTTCTTTGTGTATTTTAATTTTCTGATTTGAAGCCAGGTTGTTTGGTCTTAAAGGTTTGGCACACAAACCTTTGATCCAAAGAAATCTCTCTTGTGAGTATGGATAAGGAAAATCCACGAAGCAGCTGTAGTGGCACCACTCTTGTGGCCTTTGGAGCGCTTTGTGGCTACACCTCTGAAGAGCAGGTTTTTGGTTTCATTATTAGCTTTCATTCCAATAAAAAGAATTCAAATGCATTCCCACAAGAAGAGCTCAAACAGCACAGGAGAATAGAGGCTGAGAAGTTATCACCCTCTCCTTGGCTCCACTTGCCTCTCTGAAGGTCACTCTCACGGTCTTGCCATTGTATTTATTAGAAATAAATATATGTACATTGTTAACATGTAAATTTCAGATTTTAGAGTACATACCTTCCATGCATGTTTCATGAAGGTAATGGATTTTGTGCGTATTGCATGCTGCTTTATCTCCAAGGCCTAGAACAGTGCCTGCCGTTTAAAGCATCAGTAAATGCCTGCTGCATTAGAGAATGAGCTGTGCACAGCTTGCTTTTGCGTGCAGCAGTAAGCCTTCCAGATCTTTCCATGAGGGCATGTGTAGTGCCTTTTTAAAGGTTACATTGCACTTTATAGTAAGAATGTTGCAGAATTTATTTTGCCACTTTCCTATGGATGTCATTCAGGCTGCTTCCAGTTTCGACTGTGCTAAGCAGCACTGCAGTGAATGGCTTCACACGTGACGCTGTGTACATGTACAAGTGCTTCTGCTTCCTTCAAGAAGAAACTGTGGTCCAGAGAGACACATGTTGTGACAACCTGTAGGTCCTTGAATTCTTTTCTCCTGGTTAGTGAAAACAGAGTTTAGCCTGGAAGGTTTTTTGCTTGTTTTGTTTTGTTTGGTGGGACACAGTGTGAGGCTTATCCTCTCTACCCATATCCCATTCCTAGAACTGTCACTAAGTCCACTCTTCACTATGGGTGACTGGCAAATAGAGATTAGCTATGTGTGCCCCCCCATCCCCACCCGTGGAAAATTATTTCCATAAGCTTCTAGCATGCCTGCCACCGTAGAGGAAGCAAGGGAAGCTGAAAATATTTTACCAAACCAAATACTCAGCTAAAAAATTAATTCCTGATGGTGAAGGGGGGAGAGATTTTGGTAGACAATTTATTATCTGCCATTCTTCATTTCACATTTGGTTTGTACCCCTAATTTAAATCATCTCCAGGGCAATCCCCTCTATATAAACCTCCTCAAAATATGAATTTTAGCTAAATATAAGTCTGCCTCAGGTCAACAGGCCCACATGTAATCGACCTCAAAATGATTGACAGCACAAGATGGATTTTAAAAAAAATTAGCAGCACCTGTTCACAAGGGATTTATTGTGTTTGGTGATCAGAAGCTGAGACTTATCATCTGTCTCCAGGTTGTCAAGCCACTTATCGTGGCCTTTGAAATTTCTGTATGGGTGCTGAGTGATGAGCATGCATCAAAGAGGTATTTTACTGCTCATTCAGTCGTCCTGGCCATTGATGAGAGCCAGACCCTGGGATTAGGCTAGCTCCTAAAATCCTGACCCAAGAGCTTAGGTCTGAGACATGAGGATGTCTTTGAATGTCCTCCTCCCTCCTCTTCATCTGATGTGACCTCATAAAAATCCAGCCAGAATGAAACCTAGTTATGGTTTCTCTTTATTTTTATCAATCTTTAAGGGACAGGCAAGCTGTCTGTAGCTTCTCAAACTGCTGAGAAGAGAGCGCCTTGCAGCAGGGACAACCCATCATGCATCAAGGAATTGTGATTTTGATTAATAAAGAATGCCACTGCCCCTATGGGGCTTTATTATCTCTTCAGAAGGCAAACAAACAGATTACTCTCAGAAGGCTAGGTGTGCTGGAGAGCTCCCAGTCAATCCCTCTGCCCCTGCGCCGCCAACCTCCTGAGCTCTTCCTCACCGCCCCCCTCACCTGCTGTGCCCTTGCCTGGGTCCTGCCTGTGTGGATGCCTTTGCAAACACCAGCCCCGGTGTTTTCCTTCCATTCTACATACGAGACGGACCTGACTTCTCAGCTCTTGCTTGTTGCCTGTGATGTTTTCCTCTAAAATGGCATAGCGTGTTACAGAAAACTTGAAAATACAGAGGAGCGTAAAAGGAGGGAATTAAATTACTTCTTATCACACCACCTAGTAACATCTGTTAGAATTTTGATAAACGTTTTCAGTTTACTTAAGTATGTTTCTATCTTTATGCAGATTTAAACTGTTTCATACATTTTTTACTTGATAGTGCATTATAAACCGTTTCGTATCATTAATAATTCTTGGGATATTACAATAAATGTTTAGCATACTATGTCTATGATACCTTCAAAATTATTGCTTATTTTATATCTAGATTGTTTTCTGCTCTTATAAATAATGCTGGCAAAGTTGTTTTGATTAATTTAGGTGCAAATCCTGGATATCTAGATAGAATTAACATTTGGAATGGAAATAAATAGGTCAAAAATACATGTGTATTTGTAGTGCCTTTCACAGGTTTTACTAGGCTTTATAAAACTTAATAGGGTAAAATAATAATGTGTTTTGCCTTTTAATCCCACATTTCTGTAAAAATCCTCAGGACAAGCACTTCCCTGTGTTTGTATTTATGGTATCTGGATTTTGTACTCATAGATACAGAATAAATAAAAGAAGTACTGGTAACTGGCAGTCCGTGACTCTTGAAGTTCGGCTGTAAGTTAAGGTGGGTCCTGCAGTATTTCCCAAGGTGTGCTCTGCGTCACTCATTCTGCAAATGTTAACCTAGGTTCTGATTGTGTATCTGAGTGATGACTGTGGACGAAAGATCTGTCTTTACAAATGCCTAGGATTCTACTGAGAGAGTTACACCAAACGAGTCATCAGCATAGTTTGTAAAAATCACACACTATAGGACAGTGGCAGACTTCAGCGTGTATCAGATCCACCTAGTGGGCTTATTAAAGCACAGTTGCTGGGCCCATCCCCAGTTTCTGACTGAGCAGGTCCCGGTGTGGCCTGAGGACTTGCTTCCCTCATGAGATCCCAGACGTTGCTGATGAGGTCAACAAGAGGATCACACTTTGCAAACCACTGTGGTAGGGAGTTTAACAGATCAAGAAGTGAAAGGGGCTGCTGCTTCCAGGGGTTATGAAAATTCTGTCAACAGAGAGGATGACTAAACGCTGTAGTGACCTCTGAAAGATGAGCCATCGAAACATCTGAGGAGGAATAAAGAGGCAGTAGAAAATGTCCAGAAGTGGGAGGGAAGAGGGAAGGAGGAACAGAGCATGAAGGGTTTTCAGAGCAGTGGAACTATTGCTCTACTGTGTATGGACCTATGGAGGTGGGGACGTGCCAACCCCATAGAATACGTGGGCTCCGGGTGATGATGGCGGTGATACGTAGGTTCATCAGTTGCAAAAACGCACCGCTACAGGAAGCGTGTTGGCAAGAAGAAAGGCTACGCGTGGGTGGAGATAGGGGATCCATGGAACATCTATGTAATTACTGCTGTGTTTTGCTGCAAACCTGAAGCTTCTCTAAATAAAGTTTACTTAACGCATGCATATACACAGACTTACTGGAGTTCCAGCATCTGCTCCTTCAGAGGCTCTAGCACTCCATTGACCTCAGGAATAAAGGGACTTACTAGGAATCGTTCCATTGGCCAAGCTGTCCCAAGTAAGAATGAGCTGCGGAGTGATCGCCACTTACCATAGGTCAAAGGGTAACAATCCCAGGAACATACCGTCCGCGGTGTTTCCGATTGTAGAGTGTTGATCTTGAGCTAAAAGTGAGTGTAAGGAAATGGGCTTAGAAACTAGTGGTGGATGTGTGTGCATGAGTTTTGGATTCCTTTGGATCTCAAACAGGTGGATCTAAGGTTTTAGTTTTGAAGAACAAAAGGCACTACCATGCATCCTCCATTCTGCCTGTTTTGTGATTTCATCTTTGACTAAAGTATTCAGAGAAGTTGAGACATGAACGGGCAAGTCGGGAATGCTGCCTAAAGATACCCTGGGCAGCTCCTGCCTTGCTTCCGTGTTTCCCATGGTGCTGTGGAGCAAAGGGGTAGGCACAGTAGTTTTCACTGTGGAAGGTGAGGAAGGAACTTGCCGTGTGTGTCCTTGAGGGTGTTGGCCATGATCATAGCTACTGTTTTTAGTAGAAGGAATTATGTTCCTGCTCAGTTTTGGTAAGATGTTAACCTGGTTCTTTTCCCAAAGTGTGTCCTCCCGATGTCTCTTATTTAAGGATTTAGGCACAATTGATCCTACTTTGTACTTGGTGTGGGATACTATAGGAATGACATCTCTGGGGGAAAAGAATAGTTGTTTCCAAATCTCAAATAGTGAGAGAAATTTTTTCTTATGTTTTTCTTAATCATCTTGTCTAAACCTAAAAAAAGTAAAATTTGAGGGAGTGGAATTTTATTTTTTTTCTCATTCAAATTCCCCCCCCCCATTTTATTGATATGGATAAGTGCAAAATCTAAGGTTTACAATGTAGTTAGCATTTTGTGCACATACGCATCCTGTCAAGGTGGCAAGGGCTTTCCCACTCTCTTTGTTCCTCCCATTACTCCCCCCCCCCCCGGAATTTTATTCTTTACCATCAACAAAATACACCAAAGACTAGTAAGTACGCAATGAAGCAACTCTTGTGAGCAAGCAAAGCTGGCAAAGAAATCCTTACAGGTTTAAGCTAAAAACTATAATGAGGCTTTCAGGAGAGACCATTGGTGCTTTCTTTTTTCCTCAGTTATTAGTGACTTAATCATATTTATTTTTCTTAGAATAATGTTTAGATTATTTTATCTTAAGTTGACTCTTTAATTACGAGACTATGTAAGGGGAGAGTTAACAAAAGTTTGAACACTTTCCCTTGGTGACTCTGTAGTACTTAAAAGTGACCAACATGATCCACGGAGATCCCGTTAAACCGTTTTTGTGCCAGGGTGACTTACAGTTTCTCTGATGGCTCCTTGAGAGAACTAACTGGTTTCTTTGTGTAAATTCAGAATGTTTCTATGATACCAAGTTCATTCCAAGTATTTCTTGTAATACAAAGCATAAATTAGCTATTTTCTCTATGAATCTGATGAGGAAACCAAGTTCTAAAAAGAATATGCAGTGCTAGGGGCTCTGGCTTAAAGCAAAGAGTGAAAATAGTGGATGCAAAGGAAAAGTATATGATGTTTATAAGTGGCACATGGCTCCAATACTTTCTACAGCTTAGAGTACCAACTTGAATGGAATAAATAACAAGTCAGATGCCACTGTAAAGGTTTTGGTTAATTAGAGTGTGCCGTGTGCAGAGGATGTTTTCCATCCATGATCCAGTAGCTGTTCTTCAAATGTAAGCTTAAATTCAAGAATCAGAGGCATAAGGAAAGACTATATTATGCTGTTAAGCCTACTGTGAAGCTTTCTTACCAGAATGGTATGATAATAATGAAAATTATCCTACCCTTTTACAATGGGTAGACACTCACAATCCCAGGCACAGATTTCCTGAATTCGCTGTAGCTAAGGAATGTGAAAAGATTGAAAATATCATAGAAATTATGTCTTTTAATTTATAAATGTGAAATATAGCTATTATTTCTAACTATGTTTCTTGGTGACCATTTAAAATTTATACTAAAATATCTACAACATGTGAGGTCTTTTTTGTTGATTTGGAACTTAATAAAGGGAAAGTTTTCTTATACAATAGTGCATATGACACACTTTTAAGTGAAATCCATCTATTCCTGTAAAATTTCTATTTATAACTGCATTTTTTTCTAGAGTTGAGTTGTTGTCCTTACTGGCTCTTAATGCCTGAGAACTACTAATCATTTAGTTGTACTACAATAAAATATGTGATTAGATGAAAATGGCTTCACAGCACAGCTAGGAAGATCTGCTGAGGTGGCTTAATATGGCAGAGTCTGACATGTGTACTCTTTCTTCAAAGGGATGGAGCTGATACGCAAAGGCAGGCATCTTTTGCCTGGCGTGGTTGATCACCTCTTGGGATGAGACGCACTTTAACTGTGTTAACTGAACCAAATACCCAAAGAGCTGGAACGCTTCCCATTGAGGTTACTTATGAGTGAATGGAGAGGGGCACAGGAGGGTAGTGAGCTCAGTCCTGTGGGCTGGCATAACCAAAGTGGACAGGTACATTGTTGAGAGGTAGAGATTCTGGGGGAGCAGGGAGCACAAGAGTTGAGAAATGAGCACCTGCTTAGAGGAGTTCACCCATTAGGAAATGGCTCAGGATCCTGGAGTCAGTTGGTTTCTAGAATTACTGACTAGGGCCACCCAGAAGAGGCTTGTAGAGTTTCTTGGTTTGAAAAGGAATGAAGAAACGGCCCTCTAAATACCTTTAGAGTAGGCTCTCCTCAGCCCACTCTAAAGCCAGAGTAATGTACCCAAATGCATATCTGTTCCTACTTAAAACCTTTAGTGTCTCCCATTTGTTCAGGGTAAATTTTCTCAAAAGTAGGCTGATGGGGCTTCGGTCATCTGGCAGGTGCCATTGTACCTGCCTCACGTCCCACATCTAGAGTGCCCCTCTTACCAGCTCTTGTTCTTCAGACTCTCCTCAGCTTCCTTCATCTTCACACTGAGGAAGTTGCTCCTCTCTGTGCATCCCTCCAGCTCTCTTCTATGAAGTCTCGCTTAAAAGTTATATTACAATGTCCGTGTTTCTGGAAACGAGGGCCTTGTCTCATGCACTTTTGCATTCCCAATCATAAGCACGGCCTGTGGCGCATGCTAGGTATTTCACATGTGTTCTTTGAAAAGAACTGTGAGCGACCTGAACAGTTGTAGCGCTTCTCCTTTGTGGCTTGTAAATGTTTTTTTTTTTTTAATTTGGTTTTGCTTACCCCTTTAGAATCAGCAGAAAATCCTTCCTAATAAACTATTGTGTATTGAGCATAAATGAAGAATCTATGTGCTCTGTTACGTGCATTAGCGCTCACTGAACAACCTGAGCATTTTGGTTAAGATTATTATTACTGTTATCCCAAATAAGAAATGTGAAACTCAGAGAGGTTGAGAACCATGCTCAAGGATCCCCACTAGCACGTAGCCAGACTGCGCTCTTCCTACCCCGTGACTGGCAGTGTGTGGTCGTGCGGTGCCCACCTGTGACACAGTGCTGTCGCTGTGCCCTGCAGCCATTGGCTCTGCCCCCTTCCTGTTTGCTTGCCAGACTCTGAGCAGGACGTGAGCAAAGGCTCTCTGGATGTCAGTGACAATGTGATTCCAGAACTGAAAACTGATGTTTTAAGTGTGCACTCAGTTCACATTGTATTGATTTCTCCCCTCTCCACTGTTACGGCCAAGTGCTCCAGGCAGAAATCTAACAAAACAGGCTCACAGAGCAGCTCCTGGGGCCAAGCAGGTCACAGGTCAGTCCTCTGACATGCGGGGCACATTAGCCAAATGACAGGGCCTCCACTAGAGAGTTCTAAGTGACGACAGTCAGCTGGTGCTCTGCACGTTGCTTGTCACTGCCAGTACGCAACAGCACAGACCTGGGCTTGGCCTGGCTTTTGTCCAAGACGATGGCATGAGTCAGTCCCGCCTTCTGAGAGACAGAGCCTCCTGGCCACTGCACTGTAGTGACACTGCACCCTAGTTGTCTTCCCTCCTATGAGTTCCTTAAGAGAGTGACATCTCACACATCCATTTGCGCACTTGCGTCACAGCTCCTAAGCACGTGCCAGGTCTGTCTCTGGATATACAGAAATAAATAGAACAGATCAGCCCAGAACTCTGTTCTCAAAGAACGTATAAGCATGTAAGAACACTAAAATCTGCTATGAGAACACTTATGTATTTTATTCATCCCTGTGAACCAAAATCTTAGCACAGTACCTGCAACAGTGAGAGGAGTGGATCCTCATCTGAGCGTGCTGGTGCATACGTGTAATCCTAGCACTTGAGAGGCTGAGGCAGGAGGATTGCTGTGAATTCAAAGGCACTATCGGCTACATGGTGAATACAGAACTAGCCTGGACCACAGAGCAAGACCTACAAGACCCTATTAAAAAAAAAAAAAGATAGTGAGCCCTGAGTGTTCACTCTGTGCCAGGTGCTATGCTAAATGCTTCCCAGTCGTTGTCTTAGGTAATCCTCACATCCGCCTTTGTGGAGTTTTCAGCACTATTTTTATCCATGTTTGTCATCGGTGAAGAAACCCTGGCTTTCAGAAAATGTTTGAGTAACCTCAGGAGCAGTCTTAACGTTGAATCCACATTCTTCATAACTGCTAGTTGCTTCTTTGCAAAATCTCTTATGTGAAAGATGATTCTGTGTCCCACCCCATTGTTGTGTTCAGGCAACATCACAAACTTTATTCAAGGAATTCCATCAACCCAAAAGTGTCTTGTAGGAAGTCGTATGGTTCTATCGTAGTTGAGCGGTCCTTGGCTAAAAGTTGTTTCGGAAATACCGTCAGATTAAGAGTCTTCAAGTCGGATGGTTTGGGGACAAGGTAGGGTGTGTCTGAGATAAACACAGATCCTGTCATCTCGCCCTGCCTCCTGCTCCGCCATAGTTCCAGGGCGAGCTGCAGAGGCTGCAGAACAGTTTACTCTCTGACATGTGTCTCAGATCACTGATTCTCCCTTTCTTTCCTCTCATCCAGGCAAGGAAACACTATTAACATTACCTGCCACACCTTGAACATTCCTTACGTACCAGTTGTTTGCATACACATTGCTAGGGGCTCTGCATATATTTTCTTACTGTTATAATTATGTTTCATTGTACTGAAAGGAAAAAAAAAAAAACTGAGGTCCAAAGAGATGCTGGCCTTGGCCAGAATTGCACCTCAGGCCATCTGACTGCAGGACCTCGCCTCAGCACTAATATTTTCTAAATGTTTTCATCCATAACTATGGCAAGCTTCAACGTTAATGCCTCAAGTTTGTGTGTTAAGCATCAAGGGAGTGAAGCTTGATTAAGATCCCCTGCAGGTTCATCCAGCACATTTCTTACCGGCAGCATCACAACAGATCGCACAGACAGTCCAAGAAATTCCCAGGGAGGTGAAAGTTCTGAGGTCTGTCCAGCTACTCAGTCACTTGCTCCATTAACCCCAGCGCGTGTTTGTTTCAATGGCCCAGTTGATAATTCATCACATACTGTCTGGCTACTTCTTGTCGTTTACCTAGGTATCTTGCATGTCTCTTCCACCTAACATCCTGGGAGCATACAAACACAAAGGCTACTTGTTTGCTAAGAGTGGCAGTAAGCTGAACGGGTCAGCATGTACCTGCAGTCCTCACACTCTGGGAGGCTGAGGCAGGAGGATCACAAACAGGTTCAAGCCCGAACAAGTTCAAGTGAAACCCGGACCTAATGTGAAAAAGGGCTTTTATCATTAAAAAATAGATTAAATGTATTATTTATTTTAAAAGATGTAGCTTGAGCAAAGCCTTTGGCTTCAGTCCCCAGTGATCCTTTTCCATGAAGAGATTTGGGGGTGGGGGATGAAAATAAAGCAGGGGGCTGTACAGCTTCTTGTATCCGGAGGCAGATAAACTCACTGTTCTTGTTACTAGCTATAAACCCGGTGAAAATGTCATAAATGCCCAATATTTATTTCTTCATCTGCAAAATAGGGATTAAAACAATGTGAAGTTTCTGGGATTATTAACAGGATATATATAAAGCGCTTGGCATAGTTCCTGGCACGTCGTAAGCACTCAATAAATAATAATTATTGGTGCTGCAGTTAGTACACAGAGCTGAATTCCTTGGGTGTTTTCTGTGCTGCATGCTGTGCTAAATGCCTCGTATATAATTATCTCATTTAACTTTTTACATAATATAGAAAGGGTGTGCTGGCATCAAAGACACAAAAACCCAAAAGTGATTCAAGAACATTGACCCCTCTCACTGTCTTGAGAATTGTGTTCTGGGACAGGCAATCACAAATGTGACATCAGGAAACACTGTTGATAGATCGTAGTAACCCGTAGCCTTATGTAGCAATTGCTAACTGTGGCTGAAGCTCTGGAATTCACAAATGATTTGCTTTTTGGTATGAATTAAGGTGGATTCAAAATAATTGTGATGTCATCACTCCCTGTCAACTTCTGACCCTCAGCCTTTTGGCTGTCAAATGAGAGAAATGAAACCCAGATGGAAGTGGGCTTGCCAATCAGAGTAGCCCATGAGACATTTCATTTAATGTATGTTGATATCTAGAGTAAGAGCATCAGACCTCGATACACCTATAAGACAAAGTAGAAGCTATCTTTTTCAAAATCTAGACCAGCAGAAGTCATGAGCTCTTCAGCATTACAGTCTGTGTACTTTACGAGGAAATTAGAGAAGAGTGAGTTGAGACTCTTGCTCTAAGTTTTTAAAGATCAATTTAGTGCTAAATTATAAACTCAGAGTTTTCTGGCTGTAACCATAGAAAGATGCCTTGGTGGCAAGAAAGGAACCCTTCTCATTTTAAAGAAACATGTATTGAGCATCTGCCACACACCAGACCACAGAATGGATTTGGGGGACACCGATGTAATTTTTGTGTGTCATCTTCAAGGAGAAATGAAGTGCATGTGGTATATAAATTGAAGTGTAGGATGGGAGATTAGAATAAAAGCCTTAGGAATCTTAATAAAGGTTGTCTGGCTACATGCTGAGGAGGCTGGCAGTGAAAAACAAGGTGCAGACCTTCCACTGGAAGGTGGCAGGAAGGAGATCTTACAGGTGGGACCCTAGCAGGGTGCTGTAGGATGCATCTTCCCAGTGTACGGGGCAGTTTGCATCAAAGGGAGGACAGATCTGTGATTGAACAGTCAGCTTGCAGTTTCTGATTAACTGACTAAATCTATCACTAATGCTCCCGTAAACTCAGCCGTAACTTTCTGCAGTGGCTAATTCCCTTTCCTGGAGTGTTGTGAGATTGGCTCAGTCAGTGTTTGTGAAGTTTTCAGGACTCTTCAAATAAAAGACGAGGAAGGGAAGTATGTTTAGCTTTACGAGCATCTGTATCACATACAGAAAATTCCCTGAAAGGTCATTTCTAAGAAGCATTATTCGTCTGCCGGTTCTTAAGCTCTATGTAACTTCCTGGAACAATGCAGAGGAAAAGAAGATGACATCAACACAGAGATAATGAACTTAAATCATAAGCCTGTTGCCTTCCTGCAGCTGCCCGGGATGAGGCGGCCTCGGAGCTTCCAAACGTTACTCAGCCTTTGCCTGGAAGCATCTAATTAAAAGTTTTTAAATAAAATCAATAAGTTTTGGCAGATAAAAGAGCAGATGGCTTAAGGAAGAGACGGAAAGACTGTATTAGGAAAGCATTAGGCTTTGAGTCTGTTTGAAAAAACATTCCAGGATGGAGAGGGAGGGAGTCAGAAATAGACAAACACAAACGGGAGTGGAGAGCCAGGATTAGGCCGCGCGCTCTCGTCACCGAAGCTGGGAAGTTTTAGTTGTGTTACAGTTGAATCTCTCTGTGTTGGTCGGGGTCTGTGCCCGTAAGATGAGGGTCCAGCTGCCTTCCCTAGAGCAGTGGTCCTCACTCACTGCATCCTCACGTTTGGCATGTAGTTACAGCGTGCCACCGGGGTACTGTGGGCTTCTGGATGCTGGGGACTCAGGATGCACCAAAAATCAGACAAGGTTTCTGCCCATCCTGGAGCCAACTTAGTGAGGGCTTCACTCGATATCTATAGCCAGTGAATATGTTTAAACATTTTATATTCGGCAAACGTTTGATGATGACAAGGCCGTTACTTACTTGTATATTATTAATTTGACAATGCTTTGGAATCCCTCTTAATTAATTCTTGCAAGAAATCCTTGAGGTAGATGTGTGTAATGTTCAGCCGTGAGGAAATAAATTTAAAGTATGAAGGTTTTCGCCACAGGTTACAAGTCTAGTGAATGACAAATGTCATTATCTTTGGTACTAGCTCCTGTGTTCTTCTGCAGCTGCAGGTTAGAATGTTGAAGTAGTCATCTGGAATTTAAGTCATATGACAATTGTAAATCTCTACGAGATTGCTGGTGTGAGAAAAGCCAGACAAAACCCACGTTCCTAGTGTTCAGACTGAGCAATGGAACCATGAGTAGATCCCTGATGTACTCAGAGTCTACGGAGCAGTAGTGCCACAACACCCAGCACTGCCATTGGAAGTTCCTGTGCTTCCCTGGGCATTTTCTTTTGGATATTGCTCATGACTTCACAGCTTCAGGTCAGAGGATGCTTTGCTCCATATCTTACGAAAAACACCAAGTTCTATAAGTCTCTTTAAAAGCCAAGGTGATGTTGGGATGAAGTTCCAAAGAGTCATTAAGTGCCGCTGCAATGAGAGTCCTACAAGGGATTCTTATAGCCCTTTCTGCCCGACACCATATATACATGTAGCTTTCAGAGATCCACATGGTGAAAGTGGGCCGCTCCCAGGAGACCCACGTGGCCTCCGTGCGAGACACACAGCAGTGCCTTGGAGTGGCCGTTGGTTTTCTAGTCCTTCTTCACTTCTTATCTCCTTCCTGCTTCTTTATCCTTTCTTTGGGATTCGTTTTGCCTTTCTCGCCACTGTGTGGTAAGAGGACAGGAATCACACTGGGTTACTCCATGGGCGTGGCATTGTCCCCTAAATAGCTGCTCAGTGCACTGAAAGATGGATGGATGTGTCTTGTTGCCCAGCCAGTCTGCCCTGCAGCCCACTGTGTGTAACAGCAGGAGCAGCCAAGAGGATCAGTGTAGACCATACCCCAGGTACCCCACACAGATTCACTCATTTGCCTCTCACAGAAACCCTCTGATGTTTATACTACTAGTGTGAACCCCATTTTCAGATGGGGAAACAGAGTAATTAAATGATTTTTAAATGTTTAACAGATAATTTTCACATAGCCAAAAAATGACAGAGCCAGGATTCTGTTCGAACATAGGTATCCCTGTGGAACCCCTGCGGTCACCTTCTAATCCTGCAGTCCTCGTGTAGCAAAGATGCCCATGTGTATTGGGTCAACCAAAAGAAACTTGAACACACACTGCCACTTGGGGAGATTAGCAACTCCCCCACCTGCCGCAGGGTACTCTTGCCTAAGCTGAGAAAGCTGGCAAGCCCCAGCGTTGTGTCTTTAATGTGTTCCTATGAAAGGGAAACCAGCGGAATCTCTGCAGATGCTGGGAATGGAAGACTCACTGGAGGGGACCTGGGGAAAGGGGCAGATGGGAAGAAGGAGTGGGGAAGTGAAAATTAAGATGCAATATCTGTGTGCACCAATTCCCCAGGCTGAATGTAATTATTAGGTATCATAAACATACACTAATAAAAATAATGATGGAAAAAAGATTTATTGTCCCCTCATCAGAAAGGGCAATTAAGAGCTCTCTGCCCATTAGATGAAGCAGTGAGTGGTAACGTACTTTGTAGGGTGTCAAATGCCCTATAAGTGTTATTTTTATTACAGACCTTCGTAGAGCAGTGTCATATGTTACGATCTACAGTTCCAAATCTCAGAAGTACTCAGTCTACCCAGTAGTTAAAGAAAGAAAAATTTTGCCCTCAGTTTGTTCCCTCTTGTCATACTGAAAGCTAAACAGAAATCCATTTTTCTCCCTGGTTTCCAAAATCCAGGGTCAGAAATATGCAAATTTAAGTTTGCAGGCTGCTTTTAAATGATACGTGAAAGGGATTTTTGAAATGAGTGTGCTGTGATTGAATTTCTGGTCAGTCACCCAGAAGGCATCTGCAGCTAAGCTCAGGACCCAGTTCCACTGAAAACGCATAAGCTTCAGTGCCTGCAGCCAGGCTAGCGGCTGCCAGGGATGAGGGTCCGGGCTCCACATGGCCATTGGAAGATGCAGATCTCCAGGCACAAAGTTGAGCAACAAATAAGCCCAAGCCTAGAAGAAATCCAATACTTTTAAAAATACGTCTTCCAGAGCCTTACCTGATAACAAAGCCTCTTTGATTCTCAACCACCTGCTAAAACCAGGATGCATTAATATGTAACTTGGCTTTTTCAATAGATGTATCTTTGTCACTTTCAAAAGAATGGGGATGTTCTTTGGAAGAGAGAGAACATTGCCAATTGATATTGTCCAAATAAAGGTCTCTTTGACCTGCTTTAAGGATAGATAAGAGACATGAGTACAATAGGCCTGCTACATGGCTTTTGCTAAAGTGATCTTTAAGAGTAGCTAACAGCAGTTGGCTTTCTTTAGAAGGCTGGAGCGCTCCCCTGATAACCTTGTTACTATTAAACTTGTTACACTTGCCAACAAGTCTTTTCCTTGAAAATGATCAGAGGGACACTCTTGCTTTATCTGTCTAACCACAAAATTCTGGAACAGTGGAACTTTAAGTTGTAATTCCTCACCTAAAATGTTTTCAAAAATGACATCAATAACACATACATAGAATGTTATATTTTAAAAGAGATGGAACAAGTGAACATAACTTCATCCCCACCCTCCAATCATTGTCCGCTTCTCACAATGACCACTATTCTCATCTTGGCATATCTCCTTCTGGACATTTCTCTAGGAAATAGTGCATGTATGTGTTCATGTGTATATAAAGAGTATATTAGTTTTTCAATTGCTACCGCAAGCTTAGTATCTTGAAACAACTCAGATTGATTTCCCCATGTATGTTCCACGTGTGAAGTCCAGGAATAGCTAAGTTCTGGGTGGTTCTATGCTGTGGTGTCGCATGAAGTTGTATTGAGGATGGGAGCCAGGACAGTCGTGCGGAAACTTGATGGGGGCTAGAGCACATACTTCCGTGTTGGCTCTTGCTGACATGACTGCCAGTTAGAGGCTTCAGTTACTGTCTGGCCATAGGCAGGAGGCTGCCACGTGAGCCCTGCACAGTCCTCCATGAAGTTCTTTGTTGGCTTCCTCTAGATGAGAGATCAAGAGAGAAGCCACCATGCCCTTTTATGACTCAGTTTTAAAAGTGACACATTGTCATTTCTGCCATATTTTATTCCTTGTTGATGAATCGGTGAGAACTGAATTCAAGGGTAAGTTAAGTAAGTTCCATCAAAGAATGGTCAGATATGTTTTAAGATGATCACCTACTACACATACGATTCTGCAGTGTGTTTTTTCAGGTATATATAATCTGCCTTAGCTGTCCATGAATGTTTATATAGGTAAGCCTTATTTTTTAAGTGCAGCATACTAGTCGGTCATGTATGTAATCATTCTCCTCTTGATAAATGCACCTTGAGATTGCTCTCAGATCTTCACTTTTATAGGTAACATTGCAATCAGGGGACTTGCCCGTGCCTCTTTAGCACATGTACCAGGAATTCTCTAGCAAAAATGCAGGGATGTGAACTTTCTGACTTCAAGGGTACATTTATCATAACAGATACAGCTAAGTTGCCCTCCATTGTGGCTATTCTAATTTTTAGTCATCTATCTATCCCTCCCTCACCTGATGCTTGGGGGCACCTTTGATAGAACCTTCTTAGCCAAAATATCGTGGAGACTTGAAGGGTAATTTAGCCGTTCCCATGCCTGTTTTTTGTAAGAGGCCTAAGAATTACCCTGTAAGACCCCTAGTCTACTCATGATTACAACCTCTTTTCTATAACTCTGCTTGGTTTAAACAAAAGTGTAGGAGCTCGTCTCTCAGGAGAAAGAGAGATTTAACTGCTGTGTACAAAGAACTTGGAGGTTCTCAGGTACAAGATGCCTCTGGAGAGGCTGACTGATTAGTGTTAATTCAAAATCACTTCCTCTGTTGTGGTAGCAGCTGAGAAGTCATATGTGCAAATCAAGCATATAGTTTTCAATGAAAGGAAAATGCCATTTTAGTAGTAGCTATTCCCAGGCCTTGGCTGTGCCTTCATCTTACAAGTGCAACTGATGAATAAAACCAAGTCCTCTGGGCCCTCCCCACTTATAATTTATCTTTAGTTTAAAACCAAGGATCCAACTGACTACTTTGAAACTGCCTTGGCTGGCAAGAATCCCTCTCAATAACATAATTAACGGCCGCTACCAGTCCCAGGGGGCTACACCACATGGAAGGATCTGGCCTGCCTTATGTCTGTGTGTTCACTGTGCCTGTCTCTGGGAAGAACGGTTGGTCAGGTCCAAAATGATGTCACTGAGATACCCACCATCCGTTCGTTTGTTGAAAACATAGTTTATTGGGGCACAACCCTATGTGTATGGCACTGTGTTATTTATGTGTGTATGGGGAAAATATTAACGTGAATACTCTCGAGAATTTGAAGTCTAATGATGTTTATTTCCAGGTACCTAGCACATTTTGTGTGATAAGCACTGCAGTATGCATCTCACGAATGTTCAACGTTCGCACAATCTCCCTCTCAGCAAGTAGTGTCCCCGTTTCACAGATGAGACTCATAAGCAAAATGCTGGTTGTATTTATGTTTACCCAAGTTTTTAACCCACCTGAGCGCCAGTGCTTAAGGAGGCTGAACTAGTTCAACTTTTGCCCAAACTAAATGTGTTTTCCTTACAAGAAGTTCTGTAGAAATTGGGATCCATATTCTTAGCACATACCCGTCTCAGAGATCCCTGGGGTTCACAGTGGCAACTCCTGTGAAACTTAGTTCAGGCAAGCTTTGCCTGTGCTCCTCGATGTATAAGGTCCCCAGGTCACATGATCTCATGGTTCTGTGTACCCTTGCTTAAGAGTCCTGAGCCCAGGAGCTGAAGAAATAGCACAACAGTGACAGCACTTGCCTGGCAAGTATAAGACCCTGAGTTCAGTTCCACAGCATCACACAAACCAGGCATGGTACCATACGTCTGTAAATGTAGCACTCGGCCTAAAATTCACAGTAATTCCTCCTGGAGCATAATGTGAGATTCTGTCAAGGAGGAGGAGGAGGAGGAGGAGGAGGAGGAGGAGGGAGGAAGAGGAGAATCTTAGCACAGTAAGAGTCCGTGTTTGTGTGACCATTTCCTGTGCCTCCTTCGGAGTGCTGCAGACTACATAGGGTATGGATGAGGATTTTTCTGTGCATTTTTGTTTCCCCAGAGACTGGCACTGTATTTGCCATGATAGTATTATTTAGTCTGTTAAGTAATTGCTCTTGCAGAGAACTACCTGAGCAAAATTATTTGACTTATTTTGCATTTCATGAGCCTCATTCAAAAATATTTATTGATTACTAATAAGATCCAAGCACACAGTTAGGTACAACTAAAGCAATGAACTAAGCAAGAGAGGGTCCTTGTCCTTTTCAGTGACAAAATCCAGATACCGATTATCTAAAATGAGTAAGATAACTTCAGATTTAGTAAGTCCTAGGGAAAATAAAAAGCAAACCATGTGCTGCGGATGAGCGGTAGCCAAGGAAAACCTCTCCCAGCGAGGCGTCAAGCTGAGACCTGCCTGGTGATGAGGAGACAGTCTTGTAATCGGATTTTCTCACCTCCGGGGATGGATCAGTCACACAGGGTATCACCCTTGTAGTCATCCTGGCCTCCTTCCTCTTCGCTAGGCCCAATCCCAGGGCAGGCCTGCCACCTCTCAGAGTGTCTCAAGTTGGGCATTTTCTCCCACCTACTCTGCTACCACACTAGTCCAAGTCAGCGGCACCACCTCTCACTGGAACTATTGTAATTATCTCCATAGGTTTTTCCCATTTCCAGTGTCTCCACCCAGTATGTGCTTTGTGTAAGTAGGATCGTGTCACTGCCTTGCTCAGAATCCTTCAGTGACCTCTTCTCACAATGAGGTGAAAATCCACAGGCCAACACAGCCTGTGGGGTCCCACAGTCCCTCACCTCCTCTCTTTTCCTGGCTCTCCTGTCCTGGCATGTGCTCCTTCTGCTGTTCCACAAATAAGCCAAGAGCATTGCCTGCGCAGGCTTTCTGAATCTGTGATTCCCTCCTAGCAAACTCTTCGCCCTGTGCTTTTGTAGATTGTGGCACCACTTCACTCACTCTGCTCATCTGTTAGCCAGAAGCCTTCCCCATCCCCGTTGACAACAACAGTCGCCCGTTATTCCCTGAGCTTAATTCTGCTTCATTTTTCTTCATAGAGCTTATTGTATTCGGCATAATATTATATGTGTGTGTCTGTCTTTCCCACTAGAATGCATTCTCCATGAAGCTGGGAGCTGAGTCAGCTTTGGTCACAACTGCGTTCCCAGTATTGTTCCCTGATCAGTGTTTTGTGAATGAATAGACAAACGCAAAGATGGACGAATGGATGATAAAATACGGAGACTTAAGTCTGGATACGTTGGGAAGACAGAAGGTGGGAGGTGGGGGAAAAGAAGAGTCTAGGAAGACAGACAGGAGTCAGAGCACACAGGAACTCGTCAATAATTAGAAGAAGCTCACATCTTATTCTAAGAGTGTCAGGAAACTTCTCCTGTGGAGAGCTTTTCCTTGGTAATTTCTACCAACAGGCAGCAAAACACTTGAAGAAACATGGAACTATGTGGCCCCTTCCTATTTAGTCAGTGATGCCCAGAAGTAGAGATTCGCACTGCTCTTTGTTGCTCTCAGTGTTGGTTTCAGATTTTATGGTTAAGTAGAACACATTGAACCATCAACTGCATTAACCTTCCCAAGGGTACCTCATGCCACAGTTTGGATCCCCTGGGAAATGTCTCTCTTCCCTAGTATGCTTGCAGCTAGGCAAAAAGTGTCTTCACTTGGTGTTGCTATATAAATCATCCTCCCGGGAGAGCCATCCCTGACCTCCGAGAGCAGAGGTGAAGGGACCCCTGTGTGCTCCCATGGCACCAGCTGTTATGAGAACACGCAGCCCTGCTTTGTGATGTCTGTGGTCCTAGGTCTGCAGGTTCCTTGAGGCTGGGGACCTTCTACAGTTGCCTCCTCTGATTCAGAGACCACAGAGAGGCTGCTGCTCCTCTGGATCCAGCCTGCCGAGATGGATGTTTGGCTTCTTTTGTTTTGTGCTAAAGTGGCTGCCAACATTTTTGTTTTTAAAAGCATGATTTCTAGCTTTTGCTGAAAACTTAGACGCCATAGCAACGCTGTGCCTCCCCTTTATGTTTTGTTTTTGGAGCGGGTGAAACCAAATGTTGGTGTGGAGCCAGGGTTATCCTCAAACTCTCTGTGAAACCCAGGTTAGACTCGAACTCACCATCCTCTTGCCTCACCCTCCCAAGGTCTGAAATTACAGGTGCGCACCACCATACCAGCTTGTGTCCATGACCTTACGGGAGGCACTGAGAAGAGCTTTCCCCTTCATGATTTCTTCCAGCAAAGTATAGTACCCATCACTTCCCAGTACATTTCCCATGCCGAGGGCAAGCATTCCTTTTTATTTAATATCAGATTGAATTGTTTTATTATAGAAATATACTTCTGCAACCAGTTTCCTATCCAAAAATGCTTCACGTTCTTAAACCTGGTAAATGGCACCTCCTTGAAGCAATTAAAGTTATGATTCTAGCTGCAAAATAAATGAGTACTACTTGGCATTTGAAATCACAGGACCTAACTACCTGGCATTGCAAAGATGTCAACACTCCCCTAATTGATATGTAGGCTTACAGCAAAATTTATCAAAATTTCAAGATTTGTTTTGCAGATATAGACTGGATATTCTAAAAGTATATTTGAAAACTCAAACTAAAATAGCTAAAATAATTGTCTTATTCGTTTCTGAGACAAAATACCCAATATTCATAGTTTAAAGGAAGAAAGATTTATTTAGCTCACAGTTTTAGAAGGTCTCTCACACACACCACCCATTGGTAGGGCAGCTGGCCACAGAAGAGCCACATGGCTGAGACAGTCTGGAGAGCCGCTCACCTGGTCACAGGCAGAAGCCCAGTGAAGTTAGAGGAGAGTGGCTTGCAGATTCAAGCCGGCCAGCCGGCCAGCCCCTTCCCAGGAAAAAGCTGTAACAATGTTTCTTCTTCCTTCCCTTAATAACTTCAAGCTGCCATTTGCCATTCTTCCCAGGTGGGTGCTCCTTCCTCATTTCCTGGCCCACAGGTCAACAACACATAGTTTGAATACGTGGGACTTTCACGGGACACTTAAGGTCTAAATCACAGCAATAATTTTTAAAGAATAAAATAGTAAGAATTAGTCTACTTGTTTTTAGAATTTACTGTGTAACTTATAGTAATCAAGATACTTTCACATTGGTGGAGGGGTAGAGGCCTAGACCAGTGGAACAGAATAAAGAATCAAGAGGCAGACCCACACAAACGTGCCCCCATGACTCCTGGAAGGGCAGTCTAGTGCCAGAGCTACTCGACTTCTGTAAATTACACACTATCCTCAACCTATGGCTCCTACCTGAAACAGAAATTAACCCAAAATGGATCACAGGCTTCCATGTGAAATGCAAAGCTATGAAATTTTTTAAAGTGGAAAATCTTCAGGATGCACCAAACACACAGCCCACAAATTGAACTTCATCCTAATAAAAACCATTTGCTCAGCAAAGGAGCCGACTTAAAAGATGGAGTGACAGTCTTCAGACTGCAAGGCAATATTTCAAGCCACGTGACAGACAAAAACTGGTTTGTACAGATAGAAAAGGACTCTCAAAAAACTCAACACTAGCTAACAATCCCACTAAAAGATGAGCCAAAGGCATAAGACCTTTCATCATAAATGGTAGACAAATGAAAACCAAGCACATCTTAAAATGCTTAACATTGTTAGCCATTAGGAAAACGCAAATTAGACTTACAATGAGATATTGCTACATCATTTATCATTTCAGCTAAGACAAAAAAACAGTGACCGCTAAATGTTGGAGTTCAGGAAAAGCTGTCACTTGTGTGATATTGATGGGAATGTAAAAGGCACAGCATTCCTCGAAGACAATTTGACAGTTTCTCTTTAAAAAATTAAAAATACCTAAAAATTGTACTCCTGGAGCTTTATCTTAGTAAAAATAAAAACTTTTGCTCACACAAAATCTACAAACTTGTACACAGTATTTAAAATAGCATTTTTTGTACTTGCTCCAAGCTGTAAACGGCTCAGAAGGTCTTAAGTGGGTGAGTAGATAAACTGGGGTATACCCAAATCATTGAATACTACTCAGAAATAAAAAGAAACTCACTGCGGGTGCCCACAGCAATTTGACTTAGTCTCCAAAAACTTAGGTTGAGTGAAAACCATTCTCTAAAGCTAGGTACCATGTCACATACCTCCCCTTCACCTGGCAACCATGAATCTGTTCGTTTCTATAACTTTTTTGAATTGGCAAGCTTAAAGAAATAGAGTTGTCAGGCATTAAGAGAGTGGGCATGAAATATATGCACAAAATACTCAAGAGCAGTGTAAACTTTATGTTTTGCACTTACACATATCAAGAAAATGGGGGAAGAAAAGAAAAAAGAAGACAGTGGGGACTGACGGGAAGTAGACGTTACTTCAAAATGACAACATGGGACATCTTTGCAGTGAGGGAGAGTTACCGTACCTTGGTGTGTCGGTGTCACTAACAGCCAGGTTAGTGACATCCTAATACTTTTGCGGGATGCTGCTCATGAGGATAAATGGGGCAAAGGCACATAGTAACTTTTATTTCTTATACTTGTATCTGAATCTACAATTATCTCAACGTTAGAAGTGTAATTTTTAAAAATTTGTAAGATTTGAGTATGCCAGACACCCTTGGGTTTACATCCCTGTTGTTAGAGTTTGGATCTAAAATGTCTCCCGGAAGACTCCTGTGTTGAGGGGTGCAGCTTTGGGAAGATGGGTGGGTCTCGGAGGTGCTGTACTCATCAGTGACACATCCATTGATGAGCTCCTGGCTGGGTGGGGTGCTCAAAGGAGAGGCCTGGTGGGAAGAGGAGGACACCTGGGCTCCTGCTGGCTGCATGTATCCTTACTGCTCCTTTCTGTCTCTGCTTTCTGGCCGCCATGGGGTGAGGAACTGTCTCTTTCACGCCTTTCCACCATGCCATTCTTGCCTCGGAGCCAGCCAGCTGTAGACTAAACCCTGGACAGCTGTCGCCCCAAAACAACCTTTCCTCTAAGTTGTGAATGTCAGGTACACTGTCCCAGGGACAGGACGCTGGTTAATGCACCTGTTCTGCAACTTACTGTAATAGATGAAGGACCCTGGGCAGTGTTGTAGTCTCTCTGAACCTCTCCTTCCTCATCTAAAAAATGGAGATCGTAGAAGGCCTGTGTTCACATTGCTTTAGCGATGCGGCAAGTTCACGCTGTTGTAATGCTTCGGAGTTGGCTTGGGGTGGTCTGCTAGGAGCCCAAGGAGGGAGCGCTTCTTTTCCTACTACATGTATCCCAATAGCCTAGTATCTTTTTGAAAAAGAAGCACATGTAAATTCAAATAAGATTTTTTTTTTATTCTTAACTACAGCTATAATGAAATATGTTCCCCTGTTAGACTCTGCATAGCTTCTCAAACCTTGAAATCAATTGGATATCATCGCTTTCCTTATCTATTCCACATTGATTTTGATGCAATACTTGTTTTTAATTATGTCAACAGTCAGATACCCAGCTGGGTAAAGATACCTTATTGTTAAAAGACATATACCACACACTCACATTGGGGCAGTGAGTTCTTCGTGTTGGTGGTTCCCACCGAATCTGACAGATGTTGAATATTGCCTTATTTTCTTAAATTTAAAAATTCTTTATTTACTTTTGATACTGGAACTAAAAGACCGACAGCCTTTCACATGCTAGGTGAGTGCTGTACCCCAAGCTGTATCTCCTCATCCCCTTCACTTGTAAGATGTCCTACAGCTCCCTTGTGAGTTTGCCATAATGCATAGGTTGGGAACTAGAGGTAAAATGAAGGATATGGCCTCTTGCAGAAATGAACAAAGTAGACTCTGACCAAAAGCCACTCTACTGGATTCCTCCCAACTGGAATGATCTCTGGCTGCTGTGCACGCTCAGGTCCCTAGAATGGCCCCCTAACCCTAATGCCCAACATTGGGCAGTAAAGACTGGTTGCTGTGATCCAGTAGTGGACAAATGATGAGTGGGAATGGAAGGTCACACTTTTAAGTTTTTGGTAGTCTAAAGATTTGCACAATTCAGAAATCTCCTCTTCTCAAAATTCTCCATAAGCATCTTTGAGGTCATAAGCACTTTGGTAGTTTCTGTGTTCTTATAATAGAAATAAATTGGGCCTGCTTCCTACCCTTTGAATAAAGTTGTTTCCAAAAATGAAGAGCAGCATGGCAGAAGAGACTTAAGGAGATTTTGAGTTTGAATTCAAACTTGGATACATGAACTTACTAGGCTGCCCTTTCTGGGCCACAGTTCACACGGGCCTGTCCACTGTTCCCACAGTGTCTTTGTTTAGCAGGAGTAAATGCACGATGCCAGGGTTAGCACATAACCAGCATTTGTGTGTGCCACCTTTTAACCACAGGTCAGGCTCTTTGGCTCAAGGGTGAGAAGAAATCCACATTTATCATACTTCTTAGAAGAAATAGACATGTTGAGGGGTTAGAGAGGTTGCAAAAAACATTTTTTTCCCCAAAGGATTTGGTAGCTTTTTCAGTGAGAGGCTTAGGAGTTGACAGAGTCATTTGGGCCCAGAAGCCTCATTCTCCCTTCCTTTTACAGGCTGGAGAATAAATACTGTGTGGTCTTATCTTCCTGTTCCTTTTTCTCTTTTATATAAAAGAACCAACTTTCTCGCCCCTGACTCCATGTGACCATGTTATCCACTGGTGGGTACACGTGACATTTTTACTCCCGGGCCTACAGCTGCTTCAAAGTCAAAAGTTAGTATTTTTTCACAGGTGTTGTGTCATTCTGCGCAGCAGTGATAGATGTTTAGTTGAGGAGGATCTGATTGGGATCTGTCTCCAAGAAAGTGGGATAATAGGAGAAGCCATAAAGCAGATGTTAATTTCCCTCTGAAAGTGAGGAGGATTATGCACAGTGGTGAAAGCTGCGCTCTGGGTCCCCAACCTAATTGTCTTGATTAGCACACTGCATGGCCATCACAGGTGTAGCACGTAATAGCTCTATAAGGTTTTCGTAGCCAGGCCAATTAAAAACTGTCATGGAGCCAAGAACCAACAGTGTGTGCATCTGAATGCCAAAAGTCAAAACAAGTTGTCTAGATAATGATCGCTTGCATTTCTAGGACAATTCATGGTGTTAAAGCACATTCCCACTTCCTTTACCTCATTTTCCTGTCCTGCAGAAGGCCATCAATTTAGACTGGAAAACCAAACTTCAGAGAGAGTCAGTGACTCACGAGTTTAGGGAACTCTAACAGTTTCGCCAAACTGCCCATGATAAAAATAAAAGTCCTTAAATTTCTCCCATCTATATGGCAATGTGTATCTTGTTACTTAATAGCTTACAAGATTCTCTTGTATTTAATTTATCTTTCATAGCAACTCTGAAAAATCATGCTCTTATCACTGCACTAATAGACCAAAAAAAGCTTGAAACCATGGAATATGGGTTGACATTCTGTCTCTTGCTTTACACCTGAGGAAGCTGCTGTTGTGGTGTGGTCCTATCCCTGACTCAAGGCTTTGGGTCACCAAATGGTAGAACTAGAATGGGCACTAGGGGCAGCTGACTGTGATCCAGTGTTATTTACAACATCATTCTCTTCTCTGTCGGTCAGTGGGACTGGTTGGTCAGCACGTGTCTGTGTGTGTGTGTGTGTGTGTGTGTGTGTGTATGCGCACACACACACACACACGTGTTACTGCCTGCCTTCCTCCCTTCTTTTCTGTTCTTCCCACCCCAGTTTAGAGTTGTGGGGAAATGCAACAGGGCAATTGACACTGTGCTACGAAGACCCACAGTGTCACTGATTGCCTCAGTGTCCAGCTTTGAGCAACTGAATGATATGGGTCAATGAATTCTTTTCCCATCAACTTGAGCATGGAGACAGTTTATATTCTAAACTGAATATAAATCTGGCCGTTGATCTCTTAGCTGCCTGATCTCTGTGGTGCTGACTATTTGTGTTTCATAAAGACACTTTCAGTGGTCCTGAGACCACCTATGGGAGATACAGCAATGCGTTGCAAATGCCTCAGTGGCTGCAGATAACTGGGAGAGTAGCAGGTACATGCTTTACCAGGCAGTGCAGGCTCAGAAGTAGATACGTAGTCTTGCTCAAAGGAAAAAGAAGCTCTACGCTAATCTCAGCCAGAGCCACAAACAATTTCTTGCAGTAAAATGTGTTGCTGATTGTTGCTTAGAGATGAGGAATGAGGAGGAACCACTTTTTGGCTCTTCTGGTGATTTTTAGGTTAAGGCTGAGTCCCTGAGTACAAATGATTTTCTGGCTCATGTCCCAGTACTGATGGAGCAGACAGGATGGTTCCCTGGTGACACATGGGAGGAAAGAAGTGGAATTTCGCATTTCTCATTGCTGGGAGGGCAAGGTTTTCCCCCATTGTTCATTCTGAAAGCTCTCTTCAGTCCTAGCCTGGGTGTTCGCACTGAGGGAGGAAAGAGAATGGATTCTGTGTTCCCCGTGGGGTACTGAAGCCTCAGGGCTAGCTTCCTTTAATGTAGAAAGCCAAATATGTGATTTCCTCAAGAGCAATGGCTTCCATCGGCTCGTTGGCTGAAGAGAGATATCTGTATCTGCTCTCTCAGTACGTCCTGAAATCTGGGTGACACCAAAATAGCCACGTCCACACAAATTACTTCCTTTGTTTTTACAAAAGGGAGCAAAATAGAAAATGTAGGAATAACCTGTATCCTATTCTATTCTATTTCAGATTTTTAAATGTTATAAAAAGGAAGAAGGGGGTACTTGTTTATGTAAATATAGAAGCATTTATAAGCAGCATGTGTATATATATAGTTATTTTTTGCTACTATAGAAAGTGATTTCTAGGCATGGCATAAATAAATCTACACTTGACTTAATGCAGTTGAATTGATTTCTGCCTGCTAACCTGTGATTCTTTCTCAGTGGGAAAGGATCGATAAGGTCAGTTGGTCCCACTTTTGCACGTCATTGGTCCTCCTTTTAATCTTGGTAATCTTGCCTGCAAACCACTCACTATGGAGGCAGATTGATTGGCAGCAATATTTGCTCAGTGATTTTGTGGCCATCATATTTGGGGTTCATTTTAACTTACCAGTTGCTGTTTTCATTTCTTCCCCTTTTGTCTTTGTGTGCCAATGCCTGTTTGCGTCCTTACACTGCAGTGAAGCCTACTGAAAGGAAACTTGGGAAAAATCTGTTTGACAGGAAGGAGAATTTAAATAGATGTTAAATAATATGAGAGATAATAATTTAAAACTGAAAGCAGTATAGAGCCTGAGTACTCAAAAAGTTTAAATTGCAGTAGGCGGGGGGGGGGGGGGGGGGTAGGGAGCAAAGCAGGAGGGACATTCAGTCCAGAATTTTTTAAACAATAGCAGTAGAGTCCTTGAGCTGACATTAATACCATTTCCCACCTGCTATGACAGGAGGCCACTATACCTTTTCCTTTTCTTGTAAACGGCATTTTAATATGTACCACAGTTGGGAAGAGTATTAAACATGACACACTAGTTTTATAAGTTTTCAGTGATGTGACATGTGAAGGGAATATGTGAATACTACATCGTAGCCCAAGTCCATTCAGGTCAGCACGTATTGAGACCTTTATTTCACTCCATTATTTGTGATGAAAAGAGAAGAAATCCTTCCCCTACCCACCCAGCCATTTATTTCCTACCAATTAATAATTATACCAACCTCTGGACAAAAAGGCTGTTGTGAAGGAGGAAGAAATGACATGCCACAATGTTTAGTGTGAAACCTGGCTCCTCACACTTTGATGCTAATTTGCTGGTGCTGCTGTAGTAAGTGCCACCAACTGGGTGGCTTAAAGTACAGAAAGGTATTGTCTCAGAGTTCTGGAGAAGTCCAGGATCAAGGTGTTGACAGGGTTGATGCTTTTCGGAAGCTGCGACACCGAAGCTGCCTCTCGTGTGCCTCTCTCTGGCTTCCGGTAGCAGTCTTTATCAGGTAGATGTTTCACCATCTCTCTGCCTTGGTACCCATGCGGTGTTTTCCCTCGATGCATATCTGTTCTCCCAGTTTCCCTCTTTTACAAGAACAGCTGCCATATTGGATTAGGACCTCCTCTGAGGACAGCATCTTGACTAGTTACATACTCTGCAGCCCTGTTACAAATTGAGTCTCAGTCTGAGGATTAGGACTGCATAAATTTGAGGAAGATACTTACGGCTCACCATGTCACTATGATTTATTATATTTTCATCATTCTTAGCTTTTCAGGATTTCCATTTCTATCCCACACATATTAGTGATTTGCAAAAAAGAAAAAACAACCCTGAAGAAGTTAGAATAGCATTGCCTAGTGTGGATAACTTCAGATAGCACTGGCTGAAAAATTGCTTCACATGTCCACAATGTCAAGGCATTGATAGTACTGAGAAGGGGAAGCATGATAATCCAGCCCAGTCCAAGGAGGCCACAGGGCTAGTCACTAGTTATACCCAAGGCCCTGTAGAGTTTTGGCAGTCTCTCCAACCTGGGAACTCTGGATCTTCCCACACAGTGAGCAGGCAGGCAGGCAGTAGCTTGCCCAACCTTACCAGATGGTGTGGAGTCTCCTGTGCCATTGCATCATACACATTTTAGATTTATTTAAAAGCCCATGAAAAAAGAAATACCCCTTGGAGCAATAAAGTCCCAAATCTAACAATTTCCTGTAGTATCACAGCGAAGTGCCCTCAGCTGTTATTGAGATGGTTAGCCAGTAATTCTTCAGAACGATTTCTTCTGACACATACACAACATTTTCCTTTCTAAGGATAGGAAGGTTTGATTCTTCCAGAGCCCGTTACATAGACAGATCGGCCCTGAGACAATTACATGAGGATCGTCTAATGGGCTCGATTAAGGAAATCCTATTACCTCCATGAAGAAGCACTGGTGAGTCTCTTCACCAGCAAGTCTCCCTCCATACATACATATAAACAAAAAGCAATTTCTTACTCAGGAGCATAGAAACAGCATTCCATCTACCTGTTTATATTTGGAAACTGGGTTAATATTAATCTGTCAAAATAGAATTTTTGACCCAGAATGTTTCTTACTCTGTTTCAAAAAAAAAAAAAACTAGGATAATAAACAAGGGTGTACCAAATATGACATGATAGAATAAATTAAAAGTTTGGTGACCTAAAATCAGGGATTCTCAATGTTGGAACCCAGCTTCCCTGCACAGGCAAGAGTAGCAGTTCTATCAAACCTGACAGATGGCAACCCACTCCTTCTTATGACAAGATCTTCACAGCTCCAAGAATTACTTACCACTTCCTGAAAAATGCAGCCCCAGCCTGGTGGTTATTAACCCTAGATGTTGATTCTCACCAACCCCACAGTGATAAGAGAGGGAAAAATACTTGAGTGTCCAAAAGAAAGTAGATCAGAGAGGTTTTGTTCTCACCCAGAAAGGAAATGTGTATGGATATGTGACATCATCAGCTCATTATTTACTGCAGCTCCCTTCCCGTCATCAGCATCTCCAACTTCAGACTCTCAGTACACTTTTTAAATCAAAAAATGTTTCATAAGATTTTTTAAAACATCATTTTCACTAAGCTGTTGTAGTACACTCACCTCTGTCCCCTATTCTCTTAGTGTGTAAATGCATATAGAGATAGAGGAGAAAGTTTGCCTGCTAGATTTGAACCTTCCTTGTGGAGTGTGTTCAATCCTTGTCAACCAGAAATTTCCAGAGTCTGATAAGCCTAGGAATTTCTGGGGAATTCGTGAAATGACAGTTTCCCCAAGTCATATTCCTAAAAAGTCTGGTTCAGAAGTGAGGCAGGACACAGGAATCTACACCCTAAAGTGTTCCCTTCATGGTTGTGAGCTACTGTGAAGCATAATTTGAGAAGTACTCTTCCTCTCTTGAGATACTGTGTCTTTAAAAACATTAACTTTGTGTTATTATATTTCCATTTATTTCTAATAAAATATTTTCCACATATGTCTCTGTAAAACGAACTAGGTTCATATGCAGACAATCTGCATAAAAATTATCACTTTTCCAGCATTAAGACAAAGTCACCACAGATCTAAATGGCTGTTCATCCGACACTACTTTTCTTTGTGTGCTGCAGTATATTCCATTATCCCTGTGCCGCCTCGCCAGGCCGTGGTATCTCAAGGCCAGGCACTGTCTATTCACAGTGACAGTCATACCAGCGAATCACTGGTAGTCCATAAATAATTAAATCACTAGGGTTTTAGTTACTTTTTCATTGCTGGGACACTATACCTGACATCCACAATTTAGGAGAGAAAAGATTTATCTTAGGCCACAGTTTCAGAAGGTCACAATCCATTCATGGGCAGCCAGCAATAGTAGAAGCACATGGCAAAAGTGGGGGTAGAGGCAGCTCCTCACAGCATGGCAAACAGGAAGCCGAGTGAAAAGAGCTCAACTAGCCCTTACCCGTACAGTTCTATCCTGTTTTCTGCCCTTCTGGTCCAGCCTCAATGTTCCAGCCCTTCCGGGTTAAGCCATAGGCATCTACCCCTTCCAGGCAGGCCACAATTCCTAACAGTACACAACTACATGGGTATTCTACCACATCCAGGCACATGAGACTTTTGGGGGACACTCCAGATCCAAACCACAACACTTATTAAGCAATTCAGTAAAAAATCCTCAACGCCATTAATGTCTTATAGCATGAAGTAGACTTAAGAACTCTCCTGTCTCTATAGGATCTAAGAGGTATGAACTATAATTTCAGCTTTAACAACATCTGACAAAGCTACTCTTTGCCCATGAAGAACCTGACCCTCAAGTTACTCAGTACACAAAGCAGCAGGGCTAAAGCTGAGGCCAGTTATCTAAGAGATACTAAATTCTCACTCCTTTAGCAATATGCAGAACAGTTTCAAGAATAAGGCTGTGCTTTATCTTTCAAGAACTATTTTGGAACATGAGTTTTTCATATGAGACCTAGATAATATACACGTTAATGCCAGATGGTACAGTTCAGATGATATGATGGCATTGAACATCACTTCCAACACACTCTTTCTGTGCACCTATGAGTGTGGTTTTTTTTTTTTAATAGATGTAACTATAAACACTCGATGACCTATTTCCTATTTTCTGTTATCATTTATGGTGACTGTCATCTTGACTGGATTAAGAAATACCTAGAAAATTACTAAGTGTACTTCTGGAGGTGTCTGGGTAGGTCATGGAGACATGACCTCGGGAACTATATCTGGTTCCTACGCCTTTTCTTTCTGGCACCGTCCTTTGCTCTGACTCTTGGCTACCATGATAAAAGCAGTGTCATTCTACCAGGTCCTTCTGCTATGAAGTTCCTGCTAGCTGACCATGGGCTTGAACTTTCTGAAAGTATGAGCCAAATAAGCTTCTTTTAAGTTGTGGGTGTTTAGGATTTTTACAAGCAACCCAGACTGAAGTTGAGAATCACATTTTAATGCTCTTTGCTCCTCCAAAGTTGAGCTTGGCCATCAGATCAAATTAAATGTCACTAAACCTCTTTGTCAAGCAAACATATTTAAACGAATTGTAAGACACCTACTTGACTGCCTTGCAAGAATTAACATGGCAAAATATAGAATAAAAGTGGCACAGATGAAAGAATACATGCTTTGAAATCAGGCATATGTTAGTCAAATCCTGGCTCTTCCGCAGGCTTGCTAAGTCTGCAGACTGAATTGTGCTCTCTCTACAAGGCACTGTGTTAGGTGTTGAAGAGGTAAAAGTAAATACTCTCTCTGGTCTTGGATCTCCCCGGGCCCCCAGTTTCTTTTGTGTGGTAGAGAGTCAACTGTGTTTTCTTGAAAGGCTACTGGGAAGATGAAGTATGACATGCATGACAATGCCTGGTGCAAGTCCTGGCATGAGGTAAACACCCAACAAATGCCACCAAGGGGCACGACTATTAAATCTAGTCAGGACAAGTTGATGAACACAATGCGGCTAAAGCTCACTGTCTGTTAACTGTAGAGCACTTGGAGGGGGCTAGTCCAAAATAAGACATTCTGTCCCTGTAAAATAGATGTCAAAATTTGAAGATTTAGTGTGAAAAAAGTAAATTTCAATAGTTTTTATTTATTACATATTAAAATATTTTAATGTTACATTGAACATTATTAAATTTTTCCTATTTCTTTTTTCAGTGTTACTATTAGAAAATGTGTATGGATTACTCTAATTGCTTCAATTGGACAGAGCTGGGCTAGAGAATACGAGGAAGCTGGTAGTTCTAAGAGGAACCCGTGGTGGCGATGCTCAATCTGGCCGACAAGTGGTCACCAGTAGGTGTAATAACTGAGCTGGGATGAAAACACAAAGCTACAAATCTGGTTTTATACCCTCCTGGTGGTATTTTTTCCCCACATTTCATTGATATGTATACATGCAAAATTCAGGGTTTACAATGGAGTTGAGCATTTTGTGCACATACGCATCTTGTCAAGGTGACGAGGGCTTTCCCACTCTCCTTTTGTCCCTGCCTCTACCTGGTGGTATTAATAGCAAATACCAGGTTTAAGCAGAGGCAGAATTCTCTCGTTTGCTATGGTTCATATACCACTTCTGTATGTGTCCAGAACAGGGGATGGTATCCAGAGCCGGGGGAGCTAGTGGAGATGTCCACAAAACTCCTGATGGCTGTCTGCTGTGGTTTCCCTTCCTCCTGCGGCATCAGGAGAAAGCAGAGGGGTTGTGCACAGAGGGGACTACATGTCACAAAATTCCTTCCAGCGTGATCTTGGACAAATATCTAAGTTTCTGTGAGCCTCAGTTTACTGGTTTGTCAGGTGAATGCATGTAAGCCATGTGGCATGGTGTCAAATCTCCATTGTTATTATCACCATGACAGTATTTCATATAATGCTGTGTAATCTCAGCTCCAGAACAATGCCCAACACATATCGGTGCTTAATAAATATTTGTTGATGAAGAATGAAGTAATCCATCATTATGTCAAGCAGTGACTGTTAAAATTCCTGAATTTTTAGCATTATCAGACAGGGCCTTGCTTCTTTGTCGTCTGGCAAGTACAGATCCTCTAAGAACACTTGTAGCTGTGGAGAATAGACCATCTGATAACTAAGTTGTCTTTTGCTTTGACAGGCATCCTCAGGTTGATGCCACCTTCAGACTACTCCATAGCCACTCTGGCAGTGCCTGTGAGTTTGTTTCCTGAATCCTTTCCGTTGTTTCATTATGCTGGACTGTGGTGGTCTCCCACCTCCCATCCAATTTAATAGTATAAAACCTGCTCTGATTTAGAATCTCTTTTGCAGCTAATCGAACCTTACTGCATTCTATTAGCTCTTCATATTTGCTCTAAACCCAACTGAGGCAGCTGGGATTATTATGTAATAACTTGGGCTCATTTCTGGTCAGTATATTCCATCCCTTTTCATTCCACAAATCCCCTCAGGGTTCTCTCTGTGTTTGCAGCGGGTAGGCAAAGGGGCCGTAAGGCTTGCAATGGAAGGCTGGTCGGGGGAGGGGACTATTTGCTAAGAGTTATTATCCTACACTTATCAGTATTAGACTGGATTTGACAACTCATAGCCTAGGATTTAAATGATCTAAATCCTTCTTCATTTGGCATCCGGGGTTTACCATTATTTATTGTGCTACCCAATTTATTTTCATCGGCACACTTGGAGGCTTGGCCCATGGTGTCTTTAAAGCCAAATGATTTACACAAATAATTAAAAAGACAGCCCCAGCAGTGGGATCCAGAGCTGTCCCCCCACTGTTCTCCCTCGCCTCTGTCTCAGTTCCTCTCCTACACATTAACCGTTGGCCCCTCAGTTTCTTCTCCTGGCAAAGTTGATCCTGTGCTTTCCTCAGGGTCCTGGGAGGAAATATTTTGTGCCGAAATGATAAGGCAGTAAGGACAGTGACTAATCCCAAAAGTGAGTCTCAAGTCTGTACAGGAAGCATCACACAAACTCTTTCCATATGTTACAGGATCTCAGTTGTTTTACCGACCCTTTGAGGTAGGCACTGATTTTATGCAACACGAGGGTCATGGAATGAGTCTGAGATATGCTGCATCTTAGTCTTCCTAGGGCACACAGAGTAAGAAAAGGAGTGTTGGGGGCTGGGGGTAAGTCCAGGATGTGGGGAATACTGGTACCAGAAGTGTAATACAGATAGCAGTTCAGAACTTAGATTTTGCAATCAAACCAACCTAGGAGTGAATTCCAGATCTTTAACCCATTAGCTCTGTGGCTATGAACAAATAGCCAGTCTGCCCTCATGTTCCTCACCTGCCAAGTGCAGATACTAACATGCAGAGGTGATTGTGAAAACCAAATGACATATTATACATAGGACATTTAACGTAATTTTCCCACCTGCAAAAGCAGGATATAATAGTGTCTCTGTTTCATTTCCATAACTTTGAGATAATCTATGCAAAGGATTTTAAAACACTGCCTGGAGAGATGAGGGTGTAGCTCAGTTGTAGAATACTTGCTCCCCAACGCAGAAAGAGAGACAAAGAGAAAAGCAGTGCCTGGAAATACTCAGTATATGATAGCTAGTTTTATTTTGGTGCTACTAATCCTATCACTATAACCAAAATGATACTATATAGTGTCATGATACAGTCTAAAATTCAAAAGATCAGTACTATCCAAGTGTTTTAAAGGCCTTGAGGAGAATCCTGGCAAGAAGAATTCACCCGTAACAGTAATGAACAGCATATACTTTCAGGACCAGCCTGGGCTAAAGAGTGAGAACTTGTCTCAAAAAAAAAAAAAAAAATATATATATATATATATATATATATATATATATATATATATATATATATATTACTAAGTAATGTGTGTAGGTGTGTGCATGCATGCGTGTGTGTGTGTGTGTTTCCTTACCTCAGATTTGCCCATGCCCTTCTCAAACTGGGTGCCAATTCTAGGCCTTCTGGGGAGGGGACTGACCTAAAGCTTCAATCCAAGCTTAGAATGAACAATGCTGATGCAGAAATTCAATATTTGTCATCTTATCTCTAATCTCAAGTCTTACTGAGTATTCTTTTATTGGGCTGCCTGCTTCCTGCTGAAAGACTAGTGTTCGCGAGCAAATCTTATTTAAATAAATTTAAACTTTATTTAGAATTAGAGATCTTATTTATTTAAAATGTGGGTTGAGGGTAACTACCACGAGTACCTGCTGTATTAAAGCTAGAAAGAAGACCTACCTCACTTAGTAATTTCTTATCTTATGAAACATTTCTAATGACATTGGCCTCAAGTAACCTTTAGCAGTTCCTCTAAGGCTTTTTTTTTTTTTTTTTTTTTTTTTAAAGACCTGGCCCTGTGCTTTGGAAATTCTCCACGTTCCCACAAGGCTTGCACTGAGTACGCGATGTAACTGTTCATGATGGATGGTGGGTTGCCGGATGGAGGGAATAGCATCACCACTGACTGACACTTGCAAAAGAAGTGGCACTAAGAGCCCGAGTGATCCAGAGGCTCACCCTTGGCCCAAACTTTCACCCATATTCTGTATCTGGAGCCCAGAATATTAGGTAGTCTTGAAGTACCATTTGTAAATTGAATGAAAAGAACACACCTAGAGTTTGTGGCTCATTGGTGGCTCACCAGTCTGTGAGCCAAGTGTGCAAACCGGTAGCTATTTATTAGTTTTTCTTCCTTCACTGGCCTGTGTAGTCCTAAATTTCTTGCATTCAGTAAACTGTACCGCTGTATTTGTGATTACATTGTGACAATGATGATTTTGTTAGTACTGTCATTATATTTATGGTAATGATAGGTCCTTCTTGGTTTATGGAAATTTCTATACTTCCTTGTTATAGTACCGTCAGACTGCCCTTTATTCTTAACTTCGAGGTCATAGTCACTGTGGAAATTCCAGATGATGTCTCCTTTCTATTTTTGTCCGTCCTTCCTTTCCATCCACTGCCCCTTGGTTTTCTCTTGCTCCATGGGGAAATGATAGTTTCTGTGTGTCTGGAGCTGAAAGCCTGAGGCATCTGATGAAATATTACCATTTAGCGATGCTGCAGTGCTGGTATTAAGGATGACTTTGCCAAGAGCTTATGACTATGTATTTGTTAGATACCTTTCTTTTCTCTCATGGGCAAAAAAAACATTATTGAAGCTCTGAGTCTCCTATCTAGCCTGTGCTGAGTGGCTCACCTTTGACCTCCAACCATCCCTGAGACACAGAAGGAATGAGTGAAGATTTCATGTGCCTCTTCTTCCTTTCTCAGGGTAGCGCATGTGTTGGCAGCAGAGACTTTGCCTGGAGACCTGAGTCATAAATATCCCTGCAATCCATCAAAAAGAAACTCCACAAAAGATTGTTTTCAGAGAGTAAATGGGGGAAGAGTCCTTGGACCTTCCCGTCATCATCAACTCACTGGGGCATACTTACGGTTCTAACTTCGGGGCGAAAAAGTAAAGCTGTAGATAGAGGGATTACTTTGACCTTGTTGCAAGATGATAAATTTCTCATGACAAAGACAAAAACATTTCAATGAACACACCAGTCTGCCCCCGTATTCTTGTCAGCCCTGTCACATTGGTGTTCTGTGTGTTTATTCTCTCCTCCTACCCATTTCCGATATGTTGTACACACTTACCAGATGCCAGGTGTTGTGCTAACTTCCTGACTTGAATTATCCCATTGCATCCTCATACACACCTTGTGTGAGGGGAGAGACAGTCTTGGGGGGTTTGCAGACGGTGGCTGCCTCCCAACACCTCACCGTCTATCAGTGGCAAACAGTTTTATTTCCCAGGTTCATCTGACATCAAACTTGAGCTCTTAATTACTCAGCTGAACTCTGTGGATAGAGAGGTGAAACTCAGAGGGAAAAGAACACACAGCCATGCGAGTGCTGGTTAGTTAATAACAGGCGTAACGCAGTGAAGTTGAATTTTGGTAACTGGCAATAATTATAAGTATCTGAAATACGCCCGCATTTCGTCATCATCCATTCTAGCAGACTTGGAGGGTCATCTGCCATCAGAGATGTCTTCGTTATGTCTCTAATAGTTTATTTGTGAGATTAACAAAATAGGACTGTTGGATTAGTTAGTAATAAGGTGATTGGAAAAGGAGCCAGCTGGAGTGCTGCACACAGCTCCTGCAGGAAGAAGCGCCGAGCATCAGTCCTCTCCTTCCCAGATCACACCTTGTGCCTTCCCGGGCGTTCCCCTCCCCCTTTGCACAGAAATCCCAAAACTTCATCAGGTGCTGAAAATGCAGAGAGTATCTGTCTACAGGTCCTGGTCAGTCTCCCAAGGGCTCTGTAGCACTTAGCTCGCCTAGGCCTCAGCACCTTGCTTTCTAATGGTAAAAGTATAATCGTCTCCCTGTTGGAGCATTAATGTGTAATGAGAAGGGCAGAAGAGCAGGTGTTAACCAGCAGGCTCTGGAGCCCTCGCGACTGACGGACATTGGGTTAACTCCTTGACCCTGAAACTATGAAGAACATAATCACTGAATCCCATTCTCTCTACTGGGAGAAAAAATATACACCTACCTCATGGTATTTTGCTGCTTCATAGGTAAAAATTTCTCCCATTACTAAATATAAGGAAAATATCTAACTTTAATGTATTGCATTTGTAAGAGTCACATAGTATAAGAAATAATGCTGAAAATCAGACCTTTTGTTCCCCTCTTAATTCTGACAGATTACAACGCCTAAATCTCTCCCCACCATCTTTACTCTCCTTTTCTTGGAGAGTCATTATATCTTTTAAAAATGAGTTATTTCAAGACATTTAGAATTATAAATCCTTTCCGCAGGAAACTGAGCATTAAAATTTAAAACTTCAGACACAGAGAGATAAATGCTATGTGTTCCCATTTAAATGTGGATTCTGAAAAAGTTAGGCTCATAGAAATAAAGATCGAAGTGATAGTTGCCAGGGGCAACCTTCCTTCCTTTCTCTTATTTTTTAATGTATTGATATAAAGGAAAACTAATAGCATCAACTCATAGATTTGTTATGAGGACCAGGTAAGTTCATGCACATACAGTGTTTAGAAGCATCATTAGCAGGTTATCGCAAATGTTGTTAATAATCAGGATATTATTTGTATGTAGTGAAACCTGCAATCTACAAGTCCCCCCAAAAAATCCCTCTTACAATGTTAACTTCTCAGGGGTCAGTAATTCTGGCACTCATCTCTCTCTTCAGCATCACCTGAGACAGAAGTACTTGCTTTGGTATAGATGCTAAATTCTCACTGGCTGGCTCAAATTGACTAAGACCCTGTTTTCCTACTTGGTTATTGGTGCCTTGCAGTTACCTGACTGTAAACTGTGCAGCTATGTAATGGCGAAGGCGCTCTGGTTGCATGGTACCTGCCCTTTGCTCCTCGTCCCTTTAACCCCTCATTGCTTTCAGAACATGGAAAGAGCAGGGTACAAGGCAAAAGACACCATGCAAGCTTAGCTATTGCTAAGATGTGAGTGTTTCTAATTTATAAAAGTTTCCATCTCCAGCCAGCATATCTCCCCTTTACTGAAAAGCAACTTTGATGCCTTTCTTGTAGGGTTTTCTTATTATAATTTTCTGGTCCCCCATGGGCTGTGCCAGACCTACAGTACAAATGTAAACAAGACAGATATGGGTCCTGCCCTTTAGAGTCTAGCAGGGAAGGTGAACAAGTGGGAAGTATTAGTACAGCAAGTTCTATCTATTTCAAGAAATTCAAGGTGCTATGGGAGGCTTAGAAAGGTTGCCTGGCTTCTTGACAGGAAGGCAATTTAGATTTAAGAGAAAGCAAAACTCTCCATAGTAACATACCAAGTAAGCATGACATGGTGGGTTTGAAGATGTTCTTGTTCTGTACAATCTGTTTTCTGTGCAGAGAAGACGGTAGTACATTAAAAATCAGGGAAATTTTTTTACTTAGTATGCTAAGTGGTCGACTTATGCGTCCTCCACCAGATGAAGGAATCAAGATCCTTTCCTCCTCCCAAGGCAGGCTTTCCAGCATTGAGGAACATGTGTGTGCATCCTGGTGCCCAGACACCGGCATCCATTTCCCTATGATAGGGTTTTTGTTTTTTTTTTTTCTGAAATGCTCCTCTCCCCACACCACCCCCTTCTGCAGAGAGAGTGGCAGAGAGAGAGTTTCTTCACACTGTGTTTTTACTTTCCATTTCCCTGTATCGTAGAGGAAATCAAATCTAATCTTCAATATATTTAGCATGAAAGCCATGAGAAGCATTAATTCACTTCAGAAAGAGCGAAATACAGTCGGATACTCAAAAGGAAGAATCACCATGGAAACTGTTTTCTTGAGATTCTGCACTCTCTGGGCTCCAGGCGGGACTGAGTGAAGAAAGGGAGATCAGGAGAGAAGAAATCGCTTGCCCTTTCTGTTGTCAGTAAAAAGGCGGCAGAGGAATTGCTATGAATTATTGATTGCCTGAGTGCAAGGGTTTATGAGTTAGAATTAAGCTGTTGTCTTGTACGTGAGTGTGTAAGAACACGCTGAGAACTTGTTCCTCCGTGTTCCCCTTTCCTGACTGTCAAGTTCCTGTCGAGCAATCAAAGAGCTCTCCTCAGGTCAAAAGTTTGAAGGGACATGCCAGGAACTGTGATGATTAAAGAGTTCTGACAGAACTAAGGTAGGAAGCCTTCTCAGCTCCCAGACGCACTTGCGTCTGTATACCATGCCAAGATGACTATGGTCTCAAGATTTTTTTCTCAAAGATACTAAATATGTAAAGATCAGAGGCCAGCTCTTGCCTGTGGGACTCTGTGAATGGGTTATGAGATTTCCCACAAGGAATTTCTGACAGGTTAAATTCACTGATTGTGTGCATGTGTATATGGGACACAATGAGTCTGTTCTTCCTATTTTTACTTTCTAACTCAGTTTTTTTCTCTCTTTATTTCACTATACATTTGCATTTAATAACTCCAATAATATTTATCAAATATTAAATGTTTCCTGTGAGCCAGTTATTGTGCTAGATACCTTGCAGGATAACACTGACAGCACAGACTTTTATTAGGGCGGGATTGGGTTTTACTTAGCAAGATGACTAAAAAAATACACATATTCTTATGTAATTCTCACAACAGTCCTGTAAGAAAGTCCCCATTTTATCAGTAAGGGTTTTGGTGACGGCAACTGATTGCACTGGGCCATAGAGCCAGTGAGTTGCAAAACCCAGTTTGAAGCTTCTTGTGACTCCAGATTCTCTGGTCTTAGCACCGTGACTAGGTATTCATTGTAGACAATATGCACAACTTGTCTTTTTATGTTTAAATGATCTCATACCTGCCAAGAGACTGGGAATAAAGTAGGCCCTTATATAGTCACAATAAACACATCTCAGAAGTACTATTGCACAAGCCATTTCACTAAATATATAAATATATAAATAAATAAATAAAATCCCTCCTTCAAGGAGCTTACCACCTGTAGAAAATCTTGGCATGAATGAATGAACCAGACAGAAGAGTCAAGGTTTCAGAGAAAAGACAGGCTGATGAGTTTGAGGGTTGGTTGAGAACAAGGATGGATTTGTCTTGGTCCTTTAAGAGCAGCAGAAGCTTCTGGAAGGTGAGAGGAAGAGCAGCATTTTTCAGCTTGGTTTCAAGAATAGAGGTGAGAATAAGAGAGAACAGCGTGGGAAAATGGGGGCATTCGTTTTAAAAAGTAAGTTTGAACAAATGAACCAACAAAGCCAATTAATAAGCTTGAGTAGTGGGCCGAGGAGATCTCAAATGATTTATACTGAGATATTAATTACTTACGGTAAAGTGCATGAGTCTTTGGTGTTCATCCTAAAGATTATTACACCTGGATACACCCACATCAAGGTAAAGGATGCTTCTAGACTTCATAGAGTAGCAAATGGCTTCTTTGTCTTCTTCCCCAGAGATCACAACTTTTCTACCTACAGAGTCTTCAAAGGGAAGTGACAAAGTAAACGGTATGATAAAAGTTTAAAGGAGTGGTGCATACCTGGGTACTCAGGAGGCTGAGACAGGAAGATTATAACTTCAAGGCCAACCTGAGAAAGTTAATAAGACTCTTTGTAATAAAGAAGTATGGAAGAACAGAGTACTTGCCTGCCATGCATGTGGACCTGCATTAAATCCCTAGTACTAAAAGAAAAAAATCTTAAAGGGAAGCTTAACGACTTGAGAAATGTAGACTAAAGTGTGGAGATGGGAGATTTCAAACAGGAAGACCATACTAAAGAATATTGTAAGGTTCACAATCCCTCCTCTCTCTAGGCAGTCAACTGAATATTTATCAGGTGTCTGAATCAGACCCGTAAGTCGGGGACACGGTGGCGGACAATATGCTTTCTCGAGGAAACCAGCATATAAGCAATTAGTTGTTATAATAGGAGGAAACAGAGCTCAAACTTAAAATAGGCATTTTGCTCAGAATAGAGAAGTCAAAGAAGGGCTCCTGGAGAAAGAGATGTCCAGCGTGAGGTTTGAGGAGGAACAGACATTAACCAGACCAAGGAGAGATTGACCTGAGGGAAGCCCCAGGCAGAGAGGGAGGAAATGGAAGAGTCCAGAGGAAAGCGAGCACTTGTCCCTGTTGAGGCAGTGGCAAGACAGGATTCCACTAAGGTTTTTTCAACAAAAGGTCACACTAAGTAGCCATAGCGACCTTGTCAAACCAGATGTCTTCAATGCCAGTCTATAACTGTGACAGTCTGTCTGTGCAACAGGCTGTGTTCTTTGTTGCAGGCTTTTATTTTAGTTTGTACTGTGAGCAGCTGCCTGATTGTCAGTCATTTCTCTTTGAGCTTGAGCCAGAAAAACCAGTCAGGCAATGGCATCCCCACCTTTCTTCACGGGCCTTCTGGAGACGAAGCTGTTTTCTTCTCCATGCATTCTTTGGCCCTTCTTCTGGAGTGTCTGGGCTGTGTGTGACGGCAGCAAGGCCACCCCTTTCTTTGGACTTCTCCGGCCAGCCAGGTGCAGCTTGAGAAAGCTGCTCCCTTCTCAACACCGCTTTTCTCCCATCTGTCAGTGGGTAACTGAGTGAGCAGCAGGGGCCTTCGTCCCCTAGCAGACCTGAGCTGAGCCCTAGCCTCCTGCTAGCTCTCCTCGGGTAAGAGCTTCAGCCTCCTTGCCTGGGAATAGTAACAACACATAAGGTGCGGATATACATTAAAATACAGCGCAGTGAAACCCAAGGATAGTGTAGCACGTGGTAGTCGTTACTATGGGTGGTAAAGCCAAGTAGCTAAGAGTGAAGGCTCGAGCATAGAAGACGGGCTCTGCCAAGCGTGAGCCAGGTGGCTGTGGGCTAGTCATCAAGCTTTTGGTGCCTTGGTCCTCTCATCTGTAAAATGAATTGGTAATAACAAACCACCTTCCAGTTTCATGGTGAGGACTGAATGTGTTCATGCATGTAACGTGCCTAATAGAGCCTAGACTGCGGATACGTGTGTACAAGTGCACGTTCTCAAGTCCTTTATCAGTGGTGCTTATATTAACCTTAATGGTCACTACCCTTGTTGCATCTTCCTGGTCCCGCCTGTGAGATGGGAGATCATTACCTGCCCAGCCCGCAGGGTGGTTGCCATAAGCAGCTAGTGAAGAGGGGCACATGGCCCGGTGCCAAGCGCACAGTGGACCCTGATGAATGTTTGCTGGATGAGTGAGAGCCAAGTGCTTCTCTCTGAACGTTTTCTGTAAATGTCTCATCTTAATGATCAGTGGGAGTATTATGTGGGAGGAAGTGCCAAAGAAGTTCACAGGATGGCGGCTCAGGCTCAGGCCTCATGACTTCTGATTTTGTTGAACAAAATAGATTCCGATCAGTCTATTTTGGTGCCGTTGAAACTCTGCCAGTGAGCAGCAAAATGTGATTTCGTGTTGGAGGAATGCCAGGATCCAGATTTGCAACTCAAAGCAAACTCTACCTATTTCTAGCATCTTTCCTTTCTCCCCTCAACATTCAGTATGGATTTTCTAGTCTCTGACAAAGCTACTGGATGCTTCACAAAATCAGGCCCCAGATGTTTGAAAGACTTCTGCAGACAAGGTAATCAATCCATTTGGTGGCCAGATGCTGTCTGAAAATGTTCCTGCTACAGCACTGCAAGTTTCTAAATTCATTAGAAACATAAATTAATTAAATCTAATCAACAGTGGGTGATGCAGAAGATTAAACAGTGAAAAACAAATACATTTCCAACTGGGTTACATTAGAGAGAGAGGAAAAACAGTTCCACTTCAGAGGTGAAAGTTAACCCTTCATAGGATGACCCCAGAAACTTTGGTTGCCTAATCTGAGATTCCAGATAAAGCTGTGGCTTTTTTCTAAATTAAGGACACTCTAGTGAGTTTCAAAACATAAATCATGTGTTTCTGTGACCTAAAAATGTTCTAGAGTGATCTGATGTCTCTTATGTATTAATGGAGGTGAATTTTTTATTTTAAAGGACCTCTGAGGACAGAATCTGTAGGGGACTGTGCAGTAAGCATGAGCCAGTGTATCTCAGCCCTCTACAGTGAGATAAGTTTGGAAACAGGGAGCATTCTGCCTTACTCTGTGCTAGAATAAATACCTGAGTTCAGATCCTCAACACTAATAACAGGGTCTAGCACACAGTATATTCTCAAACACATGGTAAATATATGAATTGTAAATAAATTTCTTCCTTAAAGGACTTCTGAATTTTTAATTTGCCCTGGTAAGTCCTCCAGATAAGGATTTGTGTATGAGCTGTTTCTCAGAGTGTTTGACATTTTTCTCCCAAGAAATCCCATTTTAAGGGATGGACAATCAACCAAGCATATTTTAGAGAGCTGTACCCCTTGTCCCACATCATCTACGTTCACTCTTAGTGGATCTGACGAAGATTGAGGGTGCGTGAACAGTGAGTGTGTGGGGTCAACTTCTGGGTAGCATGCTCATCCTCAAGGTCATGCTCAGGCCAGAGGTGAGGCCAGCCATGTGCTGTGGAGTTGACTGTTCTCACTTTCTAAGCATGCCAGTGCAGACAAAGGGCCTATGTCTGCAAGTGTCGAGCTGTTGCCTCCCTGCATGTAGCTTTGTAGAGGGACAAGTCTGCAGAAAGTTCCACTTGAACAGACGGGCCAGCAGCTTCTCACTCGCATGTCTGTCTGTCTGGGCCCAGGTGACAGAAATGATCAATACAGCAGTAGAGGAAATCTCAGAGGGGGTGAAGGGCTGTTGACATTTGGGCATTGATCTACAGGTACAGTCAGGGTAGGAAAAGCAGTAAAGTCAAGACCTTTGTACACTTTTACAAGTGGCATCAGCTTCCCAGTTCAAGCCAGGAGTGGCCATGTGGAAATGCCAGCCACATATTGCCAATCTTTTCTTTTTCTAAAGAAACTGAAAATCTGGATTGACTGACTGATTGATGCCTGATTTTTGCTTATTGCAGTACTAAGGATTGAACCCAGGGCCTTCATGTTGAGCTACGTCCAAATCCTCTTTTTGTTTTTTGCTTGAGACAGGGTCTCGCTAAGTTACTAAATTTCCTAGGCCAGGCTAAAATCTGGATTTTAAGAAATGAAACTGCCATCATACTTGTTAGGAACTCATTCAGAAAGCTAGCAAACTGTACGTGAGCTAACACTGCCATGTGAATAAGGCAAGCCCAAATAAAACACCTCTGCTGACCAGATGTGACCTGCCCGCTGTAGCTGGGCGTTTTGGTCCTACTCTGGATCAGGGGAGGCTGGCGTTGCCTTCCCTGGTATCCAGGGCAGTGAGTCGCTGGGAGGAGAAACAACAGCAAATTCCCATAGTTACAAGTATCCACAATGCACCAGTGGCCAAGCTAAGTTCCTTATTTCATTTAACCCTTGTAACTGCCCTCCAGAGTGGTGCCAGTGATACCCTTGTTTTACAGATGAGGTTCAGAGAGCTCAAGTGACAGGACATACCACTTGTAAGTGGCAAAACTGAATTGTGTCTTTCTGACATCTGATCATCCAGTTATCCACTTACCACATTACTTCTAGGTAAAGTGTTATTCAAATAGTGTTTATATGTGTCAGACACCGTTCTAAGTGCTTTGTATAAGTTTATTCACCTAATCGTTGGTATAAATACCAATGTTCCCTTTTTACAGATTAGGTAAGTGAGGAAAGAGTCAAATCATGTTTTCAAGATTAGCCAGCTAGTAAATGTAGAAGCTGTAGTTAAAACCGAGAGGGAGGGATTGCCATTGGCCACCTCTTGGAACTACTTCTCAAAACAAAGACCTAGCTTAAGCACATAGATGGTGCTCAATAAACAGTTTCCGATCAACAGCAAGCCTCCTTTTCAGCTGCAGCTGTGCGCCTCTGGGTGGCTTCTGCCTCAGCCATTATTTGGGAGGCTCTTGGGCAGCTGTCACTCAGGCTGCCTTCACTTTGTCACTCTGCTCACGCCATGCTTGCAGGGCAAAGAGCGACAGGCCCTTTAAGTGGGCTCAGCCACTAATGAACTGTCTAATCCAGAAATCCCTTCTCAGCAGTCAGCAGTCCAAGTCAAGCTGTGCGTGTGACTGAAATAGTTCCGTGGGTTAGATTTCTTGGCATATAAAGATCTTCCCACCCAGACTCTAATCTTTCCTTACCTTTCTTCCTGAAAAATCTAAAAAGGTGAGACCATTCTAGACAAGGGCTGGAATTTAAGAATCAGAAGGGTACGTGTACACCTGGTAATGTGTGCATTTTCATGTATACAATTATCTAAGAGTCTACCTTGTGGAAGGAGGAGGTAAGCATAGATTTGTGTTTTAAACGTTCGTAATTCCACACGTTGGCCCTACCTACTTTGCGTAGGTGTGTAAGAACAATTACATACGAGTATCTGGCAGTGACTCTGAATGATGACTTGTAAGAAGCCATACTTGCCTCGCGCACTGATTCCATGCTTACTGCGTGCCATTGGGGCCTGGAATACCAAGGCGGAAAATCAGCTATGCTCCCTGCCATGTTAGTTATGGAGGTCATATGAAGAAAGCAAACAATAACAAACCGAAGGACACATGCCAGTTGGTACTGTAAAGGGGAAGCACACGGAACTCCAAAGGACAGTGTAGAGACTTTGAAATGTGCCATCAGAAATACCTCTCTTGACAGAAGCTGTTTAAACTGAACTTTCTAAAAATAGAGAGACAGTGTCAAGGAGAAGAGGGGCGACAGAGTAGTTGAGGCACAGAGAGAACAGAACGTTTGAAGACCCACGCTGGGAGCACGCAGGGAATTTGTGAGAGGCTTAAAGCAGAAGTAGGGCTAGAGGATAGTGAGGAAGGGTCAGGAGATGCTGGAAGATGTGGTTTGCCACTAGGAACAGGCCAGTTGACAGTGTTTCCTTCGTGGGAATTACCAAAAGGTTGTATTATCCTCAAAGCTTCCTCAGGATGGACCTTCGCACACTGATTTAAGTTCAGCTGAAGAACTGGAAAGTGCATCTGCGGTTGTGGCCAGGGTTGAATCTGTACTTTTAGTGTTTAGTGCTTTGATTCTTTTTTGCCTGAGAAAATACGGATGTGTTGTTTCTTTCCTAGAACTTTCAGAAAAAAATAATCAATACATCAAAATCAGGGCTAAGAATTAGCTCTGGTATGCAAGAAAGCAATTTTGCTGCTACTTTACTAATTATTGGCTTTTCAAATCCCTAGGCTTTTCGATCCTCTCCAAGGGCCATACCTTAGGCTGTTGGAAATAGTAGTTGAAGTGGTCCCCCAAAGCGGGCTCTTTGGAGAGGTGGAAACATGATCCAATTTTCATTTTTTCTCCCACTGTCTCTGCTTGAAGCAGTGCATCTGAATGTGGTCTAGGTCCATGATTTCTTAAGAATTGGTTTTATTTAGGCTATAAGCCTGTAACAATAGACCATTAAAAATAGCAGTAAGTTACAGGCAAGAAAAATGGGACATATATGACTTGAAGTTTAGAAGAGAGCTATTGTGTGCAGTAGCTAGGCCAATTATCAAGTGTTCCTCTCATGAGAAGCCTAAACTTATCGCTGTGGACCATTCACATCACTGTTGCTGTGCACAGTGGGATCGTAGGTGCTAGGAGAGATGCTATCCACTAACAAAATAAATATGCTTCTGTCTTCAGGGGACTTCTAATCTAGTAGGGGGGACAATATACACTATCAATATAGTTGAGCCATCAATGAAAATTTGTACCATAATGCAGTGTAAGTGAGTTGTGCTTGATAAGATGACAGCTAGGTTGATGAGTAGGATAGGAGCCCTACTCTTAATGAAATATGTTTCAGGAAGGAAAGTAGTACACATGTAAGTGAGAATCCTCAGAAGAGTGTTTGAAAAATACAGAATGGTAGGAGTTGTGATGAAGAAGGAACTTTTTTCCCAGTCAGTGGAGCAAGCTTACGGGAAGCTTCCTGGAACAGTGGCCTTCAGGCTAGCCTTGAAGGATCCATGTATTCATTTTCTGTTCAACCAGTCAACAGATGCTTTTGTTTTAAAACTTACCAGACCCCGTGCTAGGTCTCCAGAGTAGAATGGTGAATACTGCTCTCAAGAGTCCCACTGTCTAGGAGAATACAGTGCCCGTGGGCACAAGTAATGGGAAGAAGAGCTCAGGCAAATGTAAAATCATGGCAGTTGGTCAGTAAAGGGTGTGTTCACTCAGGGAGTTTGGAAAGTTAAACCTGGCAGCGACATCGCGTGTCTGGTAAGGATGAGAAGTTAGTCTAGCTAGACGATAAATTCTGTTGTGCCAGTAAATAAAGCCCATAGCTACAAGCGAAAGGTTAGGTAAAGATTTTTCTTCAATAAGGAGTTATAGGTAAAAGAGAGTAAGGGACAAGGAATACTGGAATACAGGTGGAGGGAAAAGAAGCAAAACTTGAGAGGTCGTTTAAGAAAGCAAATTTTGGGGGCCAGAGGAATGGCACAGTAGTTAAAGCACTTGCCTAGCAAGCACAAGGCCCTGGGTTCAATTTGGGTGTGGTCGCGTATGCCTGTAATCCCAGCACTCAAGAGGCTGAGGCAGGAGGACCGCCAGAGGTCCAAGGCACCTGAGCTTCATCTTGAGTTCAAGACAAGCCTGGGCTACAGAGCAAGGTGTGGGGGAGGGGGGGCAGAAAGAGAGAGAGAGAGAGAGAGAGAGAGAGAGAGAGAGAGTTTTTAGAGCTAGAGTTGAGTCAGAATCTCAGCTCCTGTTAATCTTCAAAACAAGGGCAATTTATTTAACCCCTCTGAGCCATTTCTCCATTTTAAAAATAAAAGAAGATGCTGTAGTGATGAAGTTTGATGATTAAGATAAAACCCCAAGCCCAGCTCTGAAGGCCAAAGTAGGATTCCACACATGAGGATCCTAATAAGGACTTATTTTAGGAGGACTGTGCATATAGAAGTTTTAGTACTAGGTTTGACATTCAGTAGGCCAACTCAGCAAAAAACTCCTTCCTAAATTTAAACACCGAGGTTTTTCTTAGACTGAAATCTCAATAGCTAGTTAAATTTCAGTGAATTTTCTTCCTAACAGTTGCAGTCCTTTCCCAGCAGTCATACCTTCATAAAGGAATGTGCAGCTAGGAAAGTTTTGTATTAAAGACTGACTTCCTGGAAGGGAGATCTACAAATCACTTGGAAAGTTCCTGGCACCATCACCTGGGTCTGGCCATTTGCGCAGTGTCTGTAAATCTTCCGCAGGTCAAGGATGAGTGTGTGGGGTTTTTCCTCCCCACTGACAGACCTGTTTCTGTCCAATGTTGGGCCTAGTGGTGAAAGCTACTCAAGAAAGGCCATGAGGAGGTCACGCTGCCCATGTGGAAGTAATCCTGGGTAGATTCTCATTATTTTAAAGTGTGTGTAGGTGAGCAGGCTTCTGCGTGGTAGGCAGGTAGGAGGTAGCTAAAAGAATAGGGGACTTCCTGCTCTCAGCTTCAAAGTAGGTGGGGAAGAAGGAAAGGGGAGTAAGAAGAGAAAAAAGAGAGAAAGAAAAAAAAGCAAGTCTTCATAGCAGTCAGATGGGTTTGTGAAATTCTAAAGTGTGGAAGAAACCCTTACATTACTAAAATGTTTTGAGAATCGTGTTAAACCCTACTTGAGAATAGGATTTCAATAACATCTTTGTTACTGTTTTTTGACGTGGGTTGAAATGGAACCTCTACAGATGCTGTTTCAACTGCTCAGTAATTGGTACTATCTCCTAGTTTGTTCATTCATGCTTTTATTTCTTTTTTCCCATTTTATTGATATGTATACATGCAAACTTTAAGGTTTACGATGGAGTTCAGCATTTTGTGCACCTACGTATCTTGTCAAGGTGACAAGGGCTTTCCCACTTTCTTTCTGTCCCTCCCTTTACGCTCCCTTCCCTCCCTCCACCCCCACCCTACCCCCTGTTTCACTTTGTTTTTCATTTTAAGTTCCATAGGAGTTGTGATCTGGGACTCTCATATCAGAGAGACCATTCTATGTTTCACCTTCTGCTTCTGACTCACTTTACTAAGCATGATATTCTCAAGTTTCTTCCATTTGCCTGCAAAAGCCTCCACGCTGTTGGACTTCATAGATGCATAGTATTCCATTGTGTATAAATACCACAGTTTGTGTATCCACTGGTCAGTTGATGGATATTTTGGTGACTTCCATATTTTAGCTATTGTTAGTTGTGCTGCTATGAACATGGGTATACATATATCTCTGCTGTGTGTTGTTTTGGCCTCCTTTGGATATATTCCCAGGAGGGGTGTCGCTGGATTGAAGGGGATATTTATTTCTAGTCTTTTAAGCGATCTCCATACTGCTTTCCAGAGTGGTTGTATGAATTTACATTCCCACCAGCCGTGCAGGAGGGTTCCTTTCTCCCCTCAGCCTCGCCAGCACTGATTGCGATTTGAATTGTTGATGTAGGCCATTCTCTCTTGAGTGAAATGGTATCTTAGCGTTGTTTTGATTTGCATCTCTCTTATGGCTAGGGATGTTGAACATCTTTTCATGTATCTATTGGCCTTTTGTACTTCTTCGTGAGTGAACTATCTCTTCATTTCATTTGCCCACTTTTCAATAGGATCCTTTATTTTGGTAGGCTTACTTTTCTTCAGCTCCCTGTATATTTTAGTTATGAGCTTCCTATCTGAGATGTTGGTGGTGAATATTTTTTCCCAGTCAGTCAGTTCTCTTTTTACAATGTTTACAGTTTCCTTTGCTGTGCAGAAACTTTTTAATTTGACAAGATCCCATTTGTTAATAATGGGGATAATTTCTTTTGCTCTTGGTGTCTTGTCAAGAAAGTCTTTGCCTATCCCTATGTCTTTTAGAAATTTGCCTAATTTGTCTTTTAGAAGGTTTAGTGTTTCATTTTTAATGTCTATGTCTTTGATCCACTTTGATTTGATTTTGGTGCATGGTGACAGGTGTGTGACTAGATTCATTCTTCTACATGTGGATGTCCAGTTTTCCCAGCACCATTTGTTGAACAGGCTGTCCTTTCTCCATTGTATGCATTTGGCCCCTTTGTCAAAGATTAAGTAATTGAGGGTGTTTGGGTTTGTCTCTGCATCTTCAATTCTGTCCCACTGGTCTGTCTATTTTTGTACCAGTACCAAATTGTTTTTACAACTATGGCTTTATAGTACAGCCTGATGTCTGGAACTGTAATGCCTCCTGCTTTGGTCTTGTTGCTCAGGATTGCTTTGGCTATTCTTGGTCTCTTTTGGTTCCATATGAATTTAAGAATTATTTCAAGTTCTTTGAAGAAACTTGTAGGTATTTTGATAGGAATTGCATTGAATCTATATATCAGTTTAGGTAGTGTAGTCATTTTGACTATATTTATTTTGCCTATTCAAGTCATGCTTTTATTTCTGTATTTATTGAGCAATTTCAGTCTGTTTCCTCTTTCCCTCCTTGTAGTTTTAACTTTCTCATTGGCATATCAACATGTTGTTTCTATAGTATTAACCAAAAGAGCACTCCTTTAACCCTACTTTCCTCAGTACCTCTTTTTTCTTAAGCCACTGAACCACTGAGCTACGTTCCTATGTCATGTTTTTGGTCACTTGATGTAGCGAGACTTCTTGAAAGCATTATTTGAGGGCATTTTCTTCGGTTTCCCTCCTCTCAGTTTCTCTGAAATCCACTCTAGTCAAGTTTCACTTTCTCCATTCCACAGAAACTCTACTTGCCAATGTTAAACGTAACCTCAAAATAGCACCAAGTCCTAAGGTCAACTCCAGCCATTTATCTTGCCCATCAGTGTATTTGACATGGTTAAGTGCTCCTCTGGGCTTCTGTTGATATCTAGAACACTAAGTTTTCTGGAATTTTCTCTACCATCCTCTGGCTGCTCCATCTCTTCTTGTTGTTTATATTTGTTGTTGTTTTTTTTTTTTTTTTTGGGGGGGGGGGGTTGGTTATTTTTCCCCTGATTTCTCTTCATATTTTTTAAAGTTGTGTAACCCAAGGGGTTCACTTTGATACTCCCCCTTTCCCTCAGTATACACACTCCCTGCAGTCTCATCCCATCTTATGGCCTTAATACCATCTGAATGATAGTAACTCCGAATCTCTAAGACCTGCTCTGGCCCTTCTGAATTTCTCTTTCCAATGTCAACATTCTGCTTATCAACCTCACCCATTTCACTTGCATAATACTAAGCATCTGTTGTTCCCACCTTCACCCAAAAAAATAAAATAAAATAAAATAAAATCCCATTTCACCACAAAATTCCCAGTCTTCATGATGGTGGTAACTCCAACATGCCAATTGCTCAGGGCAAAAATCTTTGAGATGATCTCTCTCTCTCTCTCTCTCTCTCTCTCTCTCTCTCTCTCTCTCTCTCCCTCCCTCCCTCCCTCCCTCCCTCTCCCTCTCCCTCCCTCTCTCCCTCTCTCTCCCCCTCTCCCTCTCTCTCCCCCTCTCTCTCCCCTCTCATCTCCCCCCTGTCTCCCCTCTCTCTCCCCCTCCTCTCCTCTCTCTCCTCTCTTTCATCCATTGCAAATCCTGACAGGTTGCACTTCAGCCTGTATCCTGAATCTGACCACTTCTCCATGGCCACTTCCAGTGCCATCACCATCTTTCACCTGGCTCATCTGAGCGCAGTCCCTGATCCTGCCTGCGTTCTCCACAGTCTATTTTCAACACTTTGAGGAACAAACGGAATGCAGTATGTTATTTCTTGAACTCATCATGTGCCTGAAGAAATAAATGAAAAATACAGTGGGGAGAGTTGAGGTTTTTCTCTTGTGTGGGGTTAGCCATGCTGATTCCTGTGCAGCCGCAACACTCCTCTGTTCTCTAGTCTACCCAACAGTCTCCCATTTCACTATCTTAAAATTGCAATAAAATACACATAACGTAAAATTTACAATTTAACTGTGTTTAGGAAAGCAGTGTGGGAACATTAAGTGTTATGCCTGTGTTGCTGTGCCTGTTCCTCTTGTAGTAAAACCAGGAGTTCTGCTGCAGTCTAAGACTGTGTAATAATACAGTAGTGCTTAGTTCTCCTGCCTCCTTTTCTCCCAGTTTGTCCTGCTGTGTGTAGCCTGCTCACACACGCTTCCCTCGGGGGAGATTCTTACCACTGTCCCTTCTGTCAGGAACACTCTTCCTGTAAATAACTTCCCAATGAACTGCCCCCTCCACCTTCTAGTGTGTTACTCCCCTTTAGCTCTTTTTGTTACCTATACTATATGACATAATATATTTTATTATATTTATTGATTATTGCCTTTTTCCCACAACTAGAATGTAAGTTCTGTGTGGATAACTATTTTATCTGTTAAGTGATTTATCTCCAATACCTAGAGTAACATGTGACACATAGTATAGTCCTCATGAACAATTGCTGAGTGGATTAATGAATTAGTGAATGAAGCTATCAGCATTGAGACTTTCTGGGTTTTTTACATTTAATATTATTCATCAGTATCTAAAGTGCATGAGGTCAAATGCATGGATTTTTTAAGTGTCCAATTATCCATGGATAGAAAAAAGGCAGTAGGTATGTACTAGAGCACCTTTCCCTCATGAAAATTCATTAAAGGTTTAGTCTTGCTCATAGTGAAAATCAGCAGTAGTTTATTTATTCCATCATACTTAATTACCCACTGTTTGCCTGGCATTGCTTTGAAATGTTTTAAAATTCCTGTTGTACAAAAGAGAGCAATGTTGTATACCAGTCTACAAAACACCACAATGTTGGGCAAAAAACAGTGATAATGCTTTTAAGTGATTCATCACATTTTAATTGGCACACTTGGTTCTGACGTTTTCCATTTTCTTTGCTAGGACCATTGTAGCATAATAGTTCATAAACTATTAGCAGCAGGGTCTTTGTTTTGTTTGATAGAGAGATCTTGGATCTTAGGAAAACCCCAACTCTTTACCTACTGTATTCTTCATTTATTTCTTTAGGCCCATGAAGGGTTTGAGACAGTACATATTGTATTCAATTTGTCCTTCATGCAAATAATCTCTGCCCTGTCCTTGTATGCAGGGACAGGGCAGAGATGTGTTACCATAAATTCTGCTGGTGACTTCTTACTGCCCTTTAGATAAAAAGAAAAATATAGGATTCTTTTTCATTTATTTATTTATTTATTTATTTATTTTTGAGACAGGATCTTGCTCTGTAGTCCAGGCTGGTCCTGAACTCACTATAGAGCCCAGGCTGGTCTTGGACTCATGACAATCCTCCTACCTCAAGGATTCTTTTTCTTCTGAGTCAGAGACGTTTGAATAATCTAAGAACTTTTGTTATCTTCTAGTCTGTCTCTGTCCCCCATCCTAACTGAAAGCTTCTCAGGTCAAGGAGCTAGATGTGTTTCGGATCATTTTCCCAGCGTATCCCTGTGCCCCATCCAGTCATGGGCATATAACCCATATTCACTAAGCAAGGTCCTTTCATCTCAGACCTACTTGCTCAAAACTCATTTTGGCTGTCCTGATGCCACCTTCATTCCTTGTCCTAATACCCTTGGCCTTGGTACCTGCTTTCTCTTCCTGTGACTCACAGGACCCCTAAAGCCCTACCAATTAATTCTACAAAGACTTTTAAAGATACATCCTATTCTTTCCATATCAGTGTGTTTGGTTGTGTAGTCATTGCACACTCCCTATTCCAAGCAAGAAATTCTTCATGTCCCTCAAGAAAATGTTTTATGTGTCCATCAGCCCAAATACTTTATTTATTGATAGTTTGTTTAGGGTTATTCATTCTCTGTAGGTTGGTCCACTTGCGTATTGACTCTCTTTGCTTCTCATTCAACAATTCATTAAAGAAAGAAATTGAGAAGCATCTTTTATATGTTAGGGCACTCGGCTCGGCATTGAAGGTCAGGTGGTGAACACATCCCTCGAGGCTCTTCCAGTTTAGAGTATAGTGATTCTAATGCCAGCGATAAGCACTCATGACAAATAAGAGATGGTGACGTCCACAGGAGAAGTAAGGACAGCGATATGGCCGCATAAATGGCGGAGCTGCCTGAGGTGTGGACAAGTCAGGGATAGTTGAGCCAACCCACGGCAGGAATTTTAACTTCGCAGAGTGGACACCGTGCCTTAGTGACTCCGGAGCATCTGGCACAGCAACATTTCTGACCAAAGCTGTGCCAAACAGATAGCATATGAAGTGTTTGCGTGGCACAGTCCCTGTCTCAAAACCTCTGTCCTCCTTAGATGTGGGCTTTTCTCATGGTGGGTCCAAAGTCCCACTGACATTGAGATTGGCTGTTGATGTCCCATGGTGTACAGCTACTAGACCTGAATGGTTGGCAGAGTGTGTATCACCTGAGTAGTTAATTACTCTTCTGCTTTTTGAAAGAGTGGGTGACAGATGGTAGACACTTTGATGGCAGATTCCACGGTGAGCCACACAGGCCTGCAGCAAGTCCAGGCAGCCCTCTGTTTCCCACTGGATCTTTCTGTACTTAGAGATTTAGAATTTCTTAGAGTCCTTTGCCCCTTCAGGCAAGTCTTATTCCCACTACAGGAAAAATCTCTCTTCTAGTCTATGTTGCAGGAACTTGTTTTCAATTTAGAAAACGCAAATGTTTGGCAATCCACTTGTCCCTGATTCGTCTCAACCCTGGTTAGTGCTAGAGATTTGGTCATCCTGAGGAGGCTGTGTGCATTTTAATAGGAACAGCATGGCTCTCATCGCTCACCTGCTTCCAACCATCTGGATTTTCACAGTTCAGCAAGCATGGTGGGCTTCCTGCATATTAGCAGGGAGAGCTTGGCACCTAAGGAGGGTGTGGCTCTGAAGTCGTAATTTTATAATGTATGCCAGTAAATTGGAGTGTCAGTAAGCTGCCTTCAGATTTGAACGGCTAGAAAATAATGCACCATTTCCACAGCAGAAAAAATAAATAGTGGTAACTAAACAGCTGGGATGGAAAATCGCTTGGGTGGCCAAGTGAAATGAAAGTGTGCATGGGAGAGATTCTTCAAGGAAGCTGCCAGGCAAGGGGCCATTTGCTTCCAGTTCGGTATACGTTAATAATCTGGTCCTACACAGAGTATCTGAGGAAAACAAAAGTGGAACTTGTTTGTTAGTATGCACTTCAATTCGAATAACAAAAAACCTATCGAATGGTGGCTTCACCCACAGAGTGCATTGCTTAATAAGTCTAGATACAGGCTGTCCTGTCTTAGGTTGTCAATATGTCGTCAAAAACATTGTCCCATTTTACCATCTGCCGTGCTTTGCCTTTTGAGGTCCTCAGATATACTATTTCATGGTCACAGAATGGCTGCCAGTGCCCCGCATAGCATAAACATACATCACTACAAAGACAGAGACAGAAAGCAAGGAATTGCCAGTCCAGCCAGAGGACTTTTCTCACTTCATTTTTCTTCAGGATAGAAAATTTTTTTCTGAGACTCTCTTCTTCACTCTCCTCTCCCCCAAAAGTCTTTTCTCAGTAGCTAGATATGAGTCATTTGACCACCTCTGGCCACAAAGTTGCCTGAGCAAGTGTCTGAGGTTTTTAGCCTCTGTATTGAGAGGCTTTGCCCAGTCCTCAGGCAAAAGAAAGAATGGAGGACATGGGTAGGGGCAGCCAGCCAAGGGTCTCTGCACAGGCCTGGTGATGGAGCTCGGTGCTTGAGTGTTTTTGTAGTGTGCGCAGGGCTGTGGATGCAAACCCAGCACTGAAACACAAAGTCTGTGCAGCACATTACTCATCGTTCATGAGCTTGGTCCATTGGGGCAGACTGACATTGAAACCGTGCCCGTTTTCAGTACTGATCAGTGGTTAAATAGCAGCAGTGATGTGATAAAATCTTAGGCGTTGAAATTGTTGGGATTGAAAGTAGGGGTGAATGGCTTTCATGAGATGATGTAGCAGGTGTTTCTTAGATGAAAGATAAAACACTTAATGGGCTCTTCTACCAATGTTATTTTATATGACAGGAATACCAACACAGGGTAGAAGTTAAAATCATTGTCCACAGAATTAGTTATGTTCAAATGAAAAGGATTCACTTTCCAAATACCAGACACTGTTCAGAGAGCCCAGGGATCATTCTGCATCAGACAGGAAGTGCATGCTGTGCACAGGTGGGCAGGAAGAGCGAGCATGCCACACATGTGTTGCCTCTTGTTGGACCATAACTAGGCTCCCTCCTTTCTCTTCCCCTGTTTTAGTTAAGAAATATTCTAATTCCACACACCAACGCTCAGCTTAACGGAGAAGATGCGTGCTCGCTTGGGACTGCAGACCGAGACCTAGGAGGGAGACTAGTTTTGTACAGAGGGGAAGAATAATTGTAATTTCCACTGGAAAGACTCAGCATCCCCAGTTGGTTCAGTGATCCTGTGCCATTGCCACTCTATCCAGAAGCCCCTGTGCAGAGATGATAAAGGGCACACACCCCTGCTGCACACACTGCCAATGTACCGAGGCTCCACAGACCAAAAGTGACACCCGCCTCCAAATCCTTCTCTGCACAACTTTGGCATATGCCTCCGTGTTCCTGCTGTTGTCCGCTATTGAGCCCATGTTTCATCCTTGCTGACACCCCCATCCTAGCTGGAGACACAGAAAACCCCCTAAAGTTGACTTGGTCTTTAGAAATAGCACCAGGTGTCGAGGGGGCAGAACTAGCCCTGCTGAAGCAAGTAGGGTAAATGGCTTTAATATTATCTACCAGATGCTTCTTGGATGGACGATACAACACTTAGTGGGTTCTGAAGGCTAAATTGCATTATGCCTTCATTTCCATCCCCATGACTGACGGTGAGAGGCAGTGCTGACCTGGTCAGTGAGGCAGTGCTCCACCCACAGACGTGGGGTCTTTATCAACACAGCCTCCCTGCTGTGTGAGCAAAGTATGATGTGGCCATCCAGGCACCAGCCATCACCCAGTCCTCGGGCAGTGTTGGTACCAGCCTGGCATGGCCCTGCAGGAGAGCAGGGGAAAGCCAGGGGAAAGCCAGGGGAGCCCTCTGTGCTCATTGGCCCTAATCGCAGGAACACAATGGCTCAGTCCATATCTGTTATGTAGGTAAATGGAGACTTCATGTATTGAATTACTAGTCTGGAACTTCGGAAGGATGCTGAGATGGATTTTTAAAAGGAAGAACTCAGTCTTAACAGCACCTATTGAACTAGAAATGGGGTTACCAGGCCACCATTTTGTGGAAATTAAATCAGCACGAGCAGATGTGGAGCAGGGCAATCCTCTTGCCACCCACGGTTTTCCTTAAAAATGATTTTAACTACATTTGACCTCAGTTGCTGCTTTTGGTTTTGTTGTTCTTTTAGTCAGTGTACACTTTATCCACATCCATACAGAACAGAGGCCCAGTGTCCGAGGTTATAGTTTGTTGCTTGCTGGTGTGATTAGGCTGGGCACTTAATGAAATATTAGTTGTTGTATGAACTTACAATTGAAGGCTGAGAGCCATGTTGAACTCGAGTGATCGATTTCTGTTAGTTATGACTTGAGATGGTCACTCTAAGTTTGCTCTCTTGTCGTCATTGCCATGTCCTTTCTGTGCGCACAAGTATCCAGCTGTCTCAAGCTGCAAAGGGACAGTTTGAGCTGCTCTACACACAGTGTGCCACTGGCATGGAAGTATGTGCGTCAGAAATTGTCACCTTGACAAGATACGTCTGTGCACAAAATGCTCAACTCATTGTAAACCTTACATTTTGTGCTTATACATATCAATAAAATGGGGAAAAAGAAAAAAAGAAATTCCAGCATCTCAAAACTGGAATGTGGAGGTGATTCATGAGTGTCGTATCAATTATTACACAGTCATAGATGAAGATATATAGGGATGGGTGGGGGCAGGAAGAGATTCTGGTTACATTTACCAGCTCAGCAATGATAAATGAGTCAGGAAACATGGAAGTTCAAACAGGTATTAACTTGAGCTGCAGTGACATGTAGTCTGAAGGGAGATAGGCTAGAGCCTGACATAAACAGCCTCATGTCCACACTAACTGGCTAGTGGGTTAACATAAAGGGAAAGTCTTTGCACAAGGGCTACAGACTTTCAGGATTCTACTCTGCCAATCACTCTCTTGTAAGGGATTGAGCCCAGCGCCTTTACAGTGAACTCATCCACAGCACCTTCTTTATTTTATTTTATTTTTTAATTTTTGAGACAGTATCTCACGAAGTTGCTGAGTTGCGCAGGCGGGACTCAAACTTGGGACCCTCCTGCCTCAGTCTCCCCTGGTGCTGGGATTACAGGAGTGCATCGTTGTACCTGGTTCTTGCAAGGTTGTTGAGGGAGATAGCACTAAGGGGTGATAACGCTCAGGGAAAAAAACAAGGGTGGGGGACATGTCTTGTTATTTGCATCATGTGTTATATTGTATAATACAGAGTTTCAGTAGTGCTGGCTGGGAGCACATGGCTCATACCCATGCTTGAATCCTACCTTGCTGTGACCTGGATGGACTTAAAGGGACATTTTCAGGGCACAAGAAGAAGGACAATGAATATGTTATCTTCAGGAAAGTAATTTTTGTTCTTCTTAAAGTGACATTTCTTGCCAACTAAGCACAGGATTCACATTGGGAAAAGCTACCTAACTTTCTTTTGATACTCAGCCTCTCCAAAAGGAAAGACTCACCTTTTCACTGTCAATGTCGCAGTCCCACAGCCTACCAACAACTCCAGAGATCTGTGTTGACGTTTCTCTACCCAGCGGAAGAGTTCTGCTGGAAAGCAGAGCCCTAAACTGAGACCTAGGACATGAATGCGGCATTGCTAACCTAGGCTGCTCTCCCTATCACCCTCTCCTCCTTCCCTGCTATTCCCTTTCTGGGAAGTATTAAGTGTTTGAACCACTTGGGATCCTTGACTCATTCTTTATGATTGGGTAGAGCTTGAAAGTGAAAAGAAACAGACATACCTGCTTTAGGTTCTACCCAGGTCAGGAAGCTGTGTGCATAACCCTTTGCTAACCACTCACTGAACAGCCAGAAGCATAGTTAATTTGAGATACATGCCCCGCCACTCAGAGCTTCTCGGTGAGGGAGGCTGAAGGCCACTGCTCATCCTGAACCCAGCAGCCTTCTTACCTCTAAACATAAGAGTAATGTGCTGAGATGCACAAGCCATAATGAAGGAAAGTGGTCACATACTTCCCATGAAGCACCTAATTTCCTAGCCACGCTGGACGTCATGAGGACTCAGTTCCTGGAACTTGGTCTATTAACAGGCCTTCTGAGGTTATATCAAGAGCTCAGCGACCCTGTAGCTTTGCTTGTGTTCTCCAAAACTTGACTCATCAGAGAATCCTCCTAAGAAAATGGACAGGTTTCCTGGGTGGTTTACCAATGGGTATGGGGTCACCTTTCCTGAATGCGGTTTCCATAGACCAAAAGTCATAAATTGGTAACCCACAAACCACATTCAGTCCACAGTTGTTTTTATTGTCATGATGTTGAAAAAATAAATGTCCAGCCTGGGAAGTCTAAAGGATTTTGGTATTATCTGGTTATCTGTTATTTCAAAAAATGAGAACATCAGACTACATCAAACAGCAAAGAAAAACTAAGAACAGACTATGATGTTTTGTGGTTTCAATTTAAACTGAGTAAGAATTTGGTCCTTAAAAAGGGACACAGCCTGTTTAGTTCACCTGGATTATCTCACCTATGCTACTCTGTGGTCATGTAGGGCTTGAATGTGTTACCCGTGAGGTGAACTAGGCCAGAAGCCAGAACAAGAAATCATGTGTTGGTCTTTAAAAGTGATACTTTTATTTTACACAAAGAATGGCCATTAAGAACATTTATTAAGAGCAGTTTTGTCTATGGAAAAAGAAACTTGCTATGTATTAAGTGGAGAATTTTATACTACTTACCTGAATAAATTAAGCATGCAGGTACATCCTGAAATGGTGATATAAATGTAAGATTAGAGGGAGGCTTGAATCATGCAGAGGTAATTGTCTTAGTTTCCCACCTCACTGTTTGCCTTTTGCTTTCCTTACATAGACATGATCTCCAGAATGTTCCTTAGTCTAAGGCTACAGTCATAATGCCCCTGCTTCTTTTTTCTCCTTTTTTTTTAACTCTTGTGCACTCTTGGTAGCAATTGTTAGATCCCTACGGGGGAAATAATTGTGGGGAATTAACCTCTGACATTTTTCTAAAAATAGCCCTAATAAATCCAATCATAGGTAATTTACCTGTCCCTGTTCCTTCAGGGGTAACCAGAGTCAGAGAAAGACATGGCAGGCTGGCATTCTTTCAGCAATTATCTGTGATCCAAGTTCCTGGCGCCTGTGCCTTTTCTCTGTTTAGAAATAGAGTACAGATTGCCCTTTCCCCTCTGACCCCAGGACCTTGTTTTGTCAGAACCCTTTCCTGGGTTGAAATAAGGCTTTGGTCTTCCAGGAAAAATGTGTTGATCACACACACACACACACACACACACACACACACACACACACAAAGAGATCTGGGGTCAAGTTGGAACCTTTGTGGGGTGGGTCCTTAAATTCCCAGTGGTCTCTGTGTGTTCTGTTGTTCCTTCAATTCTGGCACCTGAATTTCTAGCATCCTAATCTTGCTTCATCTCAAGCCTCAGCCCTAATTTGGGTCGCCACCCTCATACCCAGTCTGGGGAAGTTGAGGGGGTTGAAGCCAAGAAAAGGCAAAAGGCCGTGAGAGGACCAAGGGGCTGTGATTAGAGGAAATGGTCAAAGAAATCCGCTGTTTCCCTGAGCCATAAAGAGATTCATTTCCTCACATCCTAAACAAAAGGTCTGAACGTGCTTTTCCCTTTTGTCACCTTCAGATAGCCCCAAAGACCACCATGCACTGGGGCATCTAGGAAATGCAACTTCCCAAGTGCCACTCCTGTGGCACTTAAAATACAGAACGTGAAATCCGTGTAAATTCCACTGCAGAGACAGAGCCCTGAGCCCTTAAATGCTCAGGAAAGTATGTCTATTATCTGTCCTTTGCAAGTAAGTGTGCAGTTACTTAAATTGCCTTTGTCTTTTCTTTCCAGCTGACATTATCTCTACAGTAGAATTCAACCACACGGGAGAATTACTAGCGACCGGGGACAAGGGGGGTCGGGTTGTCATATTTCAACGAGAGCAGGAGGTAAGTGGCGGTGAATGCGAAATGCCCATTTTCTTCTCTTTGTAAAAGAGCCCTCCTGCTGTCCCTTAATCCTCACGTGTCTCCCTTAACCTTGCTGCTTTGCTCGCAAACTTAAAACTGCCAAAAAGTCATTAACATCAACAGCTCCACACTCAGACTCAGAGAAGCACGCTGAAAGAGGACTTTTTGTAAGCTTGGCCTTCGCTCTCCGAGCCTGGAGAGTGCACCCTCAAAAGGCAGGCACTTCTTACCTGACCTGCAGAGTTCCACGGGTGCTTATTGGGCACAGTGCTCTTCCTCTTGCGTTGACATTTGTCCTCAAGCCAGTGACAGTCTCCCGCGATTTGAGGTGCTGATAGAATACATAGGAGGAAAGGCACAGCGTTGTTTGCCAACAGATGTAAAGAGGACAAGTGGGGTCAGGAGAGAAAAAATGACAGCTCAACCTACCAAAGGGTTTAGAGTCCCGCAAAGTGACACCTCAGCAAAGCGTATGGCACACATGTTAGTGCCAGTGACGTGGAGGTCCCTGGAGCCGAGGGCTACATGCAGCAGTGATTTCTGAGCCTGAGTTCTATCTTCTAGTCAATCTCAAAAATAGCCCGTTTCTTCCTAAGATTTGGGTCCCACTAGGAATTGTTTCTCTTTTTCATATAAATTGAGTTTTTTTGGTGTCTGCTTCTGTTGTGTCAGAATGGAATTATGGCCCGATTTGATTTCCATGTCCTCCCCTGGCACAGGCTTGATGCTTCCAGCAGGCTGGTCTGTGTTCTAGTAACTCTCCCATCTGCCACCGCCTGCCTCAGAGATTTCCCAGGCACTGGGGGAAGCCAGGGAGGCCCAGTGTAAGAGGGAGGCTTCACAAGAGACTTCCTTAGCAATTTGATGCCTGCTTTGTGCCTCAAAGCCATTTGCCTTACACCTCCCCTCAAAAAAGGAAAGCCTCATTTAGAGGTGATATATTTGGTAATTGCACATTATTTGCAATTAATTTCTATAAGGCCATCCTAATCCCTCGGGGTTCTGTATAAATTCAAGTGCTCGGCATTAAATCAGGCACCCAGCCTACTGCATTGGCCCTGGAAACGTGAAAATGTGCTTGGCAAGTAGGAACTAATAGCTCTTCGTGACCTGGAATTTTTCCTGCTTTTCCAGAGCTGCCTGGTGCTAATTGGTCTGGCACATACTACACACACACTTGACAGTCTGATTTGGATGGTAACAGATCAACACTCATATAAATTTATTGTTAAGGTGGACTGCCACCCTTAGCAAGTAAGCAGAGTAGTGACAAATATGTCCACATTTAAAGTTCTTGGAAAACTGATTTTCAAACCTTCTTCTCCAATTAAAAAAAAAATCCAATTAGGTTCACAGTGATGATAGAGAGGAACCGGAGGAGCTATTTAGCATAAATTACCCAAAGGCAGCATGTTGCCAGTAATATTCTCGCCCACGTTTTCCCCTCGCTATTTACAGGTTTCACCTATTTTAACTGAAATATTTGGGAAGCCTGATTCATTGGTAGAAGGGTGGAGGACCTGTCCTCCGAAGTGAGGTGGTGGTGGTCCCTGGGAAATAAATGTCAGTGACGAGACAGGACATGCAGTGATGGGTTTGGCTTTGTGAGGAGCCCAGGATTAAAATCATGCTGACCCTGACAAACCAAGCCACGCGACGTCATTTTGGGAAGGCCACCTTTTGGCTTCCCTGCATGCGTTCTGCAAGTGGATATTCATGGAACCCAGGCCCAGAGAGGCTACTCCTGGTGCCCTCCATGCCCGTGCAAAAGCATTTCATACCAGGAGACTTTATCACCAACCATCAGCAGTAAGTTGAGATGAGGGGAAATGGAGCCTCTTGTTAAATATCAAGCTTTTGTAATAATAATAATAATAATAATAATAGGCCCCAGATTGAATTTTTGAACACACTCTAACGCCTGACTCTCTGAGCTCTTGGTGATATGGTCTGAAAACACCTGAAACAAAGCCACCTTTCCCTCGCTTCCTTCTCCTCAGCACCCTAGCTTTTTGTCTTCCTGTATCTTGCCCCATGTGCATGCCATTGCCTTTCATTTCTTATCATTTATTGAGTTCCTGCTGTTTGCACTTTGCATAATCGGAGCTGGGGGAAACCAGACATGAAGTCTCATCATTCTTTTAATGATGCAGATGACATCTCTGTGCTCCTGTCTATATTGTGACTTATATAGGCAAAAAAAGGAGGGGTCAGGGAGGAAAGACCTAATGCCCAAATCTGTTCTTGATGGGTTATATGACCTTGGAGAAGTCGTTTAATGTCTCTGGTCTTCATTTTTGTCCGACCCTGCCTGCTCCTCAGTGATGATGTGTAAAATATTCAGGTGAGATTTTAAAAGGCCAGTGACCACAGAGTAAAAGACAGTGAAAGTCGCAGGTGCTGAAACTTTCTGCTTTTTGTAAGGGGATAAAATACTTACAGATAGATACCGGCATGGACGGCTTACTGCAGAGAGTGGCCAAAGCCTGTGTCTGAAGGCACGGAGCCCATGGCAGAACTTCTATGTGTTGATTTTTAAAATCTTGTCCCATTTTAACATATATATATATATATATATATAGAGAGAGAGAGAGAGAGAGAGAGAGAGAGAGAGAGAGAGAGAGAGTCACCGTAATTAAAAATACATGTATATAAATTGATAAGCACATACATTTTGGAGATACCAGTGTCTTATGAAGGATGCATGAGCCAAAGCTTGGGAGGCCTCTGAGCTAGGGTGGGACATGTGGCTGTCTTGGTCCCAGGCTCACCATTGTGACACAGCCTCCCCAGCCCACCCTTGATGATCCTACTTAAAGGAAAAATAGGGATTGGTAACTTTGCAGTTAGCTTCTGTGACTTAACCTTGTGTGTGTGTGTGTGTGTGTGTGTGTGTGTGTGTTTTCTCCTTCTTTTGCCTTCCAACAGAGTAAAAATCAAGTTCATCGTAGGGGTGAATACAATGTTTACAGCACATTCCAGAGCCATGAACCCGAGTTCGATTACCTGAAGAGTTTAGAAATAGAAGAAAAAATCAATAAAATAAGATGGCTCCCTCAGCAGAATGCAGCTTACTTTCTTCTGTCTACTAATGGTATGTGGAGTTGAATTTTTTTTTCAATTGGGTGTTTTCAAAGACATAATCAAGCATGCATATATATATATATATACTTCTTAGTCTCAATTTTCCTCTGTATCTTGTAGGCTCTTGAAGAACTTAGAAACCACAATAGCCAGATGTTTAGCAGTTTGCCTGGAGTGCACATAGAGTAGGCCCTCAGTGTATAGTAGCTCTTCTTTGGATAAATGTCACATTTATGATCCAATAATATGAAACCCATTCTCTGTAGCTTTCAAGTAAGGTAGATTATTTGCAGGTGTTTCTGGAATGAACCTTCCTGAGATTCGATGAATATTATTCTAGAGATACATTTTCAGGAAACTCACCATGCCATCCCTGTGACTGTGGCGTAAAAGAACTTATTGATTTCTGGGTCTGTTTTGGGGTCTAAAAAGCAGATGTCTGTGTGTCTTCTGACAAAATCAAGCACGAAGTTAGGAACACAATTCAAGAAGAATAGCAGTATCACTAAAAAACTGTTCAGAAGAGTTGCCTTCTCAGCCTCCCTCCTGGCGCTTCTGATACCATTGTGTCAGTTTAGTAGGAATTAACATAAATTAGGCAGAGAGAGAAAATGTTGGAGGGTGAGTAGAGCTGCAATCCATATTCACTCAGGAAGCAGGATTATCTACCCTTCAGCCTCTGAAATCCTTGCTGTGGGTGGGGATGAGGGGAGTCATGTAGACTCAAAACAAGTTTGCAATCTAGTCAGGTATTAGAGTACTAATTGACTGGCATAACAATTAAGAGGATTAGTATACAGCAGTTAAATACCATATTGCAAGCAAATAAATTGGAGTTGTGTGTGAGCCCACGAGGGGAATACACTTAAATAGGAATCAAGAAGCAATCGGCTTGCCTTTTACCTACACCCAGCTTTAAGAAACAAAATATGTCCAGTGAAAAGAAAGGCGGATAATAATACCTCCAGTATGAGCAAACATGTTATTTTTAAAGACTAGCAGAAAACACACCCAAAGGTTTGTGATTAATTTTTAAATGTGTATGTGAGGATTTGTAAATTTGTTGCTTTTATCATTTCGATTTTCTAAGTTTGTACGATGAGTTATGTATTGATTTTATGAAAAAGGATGGTAAGTTTTTAAATGCACATGAACTCCAAATTCCTCAAATAGAAGCCAGGGCACAAATCTAAAAAAGTGACAACTTTGTATCAGGCATCTTAGGGCCAGCCAAGCGAATCTCATCGCAGTGCGACCGGATCTCAACTCGTCTGCTTTTCCAGATTTTGAGCACATCAGTCCTTTCTTGTGACTGTATTTATGCTCCCATTTTCTTTCTGCTGTCCCAATTCCTTGGGAGCCACACCACACGGTTTTGTTTCAGTTTCTTCTTTTTTGGTTTTGCTCTTCATATTTCATTCAGACTCTCTGTAGCTTCAGCACTATTCAGAATAAAAGAGTCTGCTGGTGGTTTGGACTTAATTACTTCCGGCAGAGGCAAAATGTCTGAGTATCATCGATAACCACATGATGTTATATTATGAAAGTTAACCTATTGATTTTTGCAATAGAATTCAAATACGTATTAACTGTTTTCTGGGGGGGGATGGGAAAGAAAGTGAAATGCAATGAAGATTAATTATATAGCATAATGTTCTGTTAATTGAGTTTTTAAATAGTTTTTTGATTAACAAGGATATTATCTTCCCATTTGGGATGCAATTTCATAAGCCAACAGCATCTCAGAAATGAATCTTACAAGAAAAATTCTCATGTTCTTATGTGATTTTTCTTTTTTTAACTAATACTTAGGCTGAGAATCACCCCTAAGCCAGATAGGTTAACATACAAAAATTAAAGGAAGACAATTGGAATTTACTTTACAAAAGAGTGAATGGAGATAAATGATAAGATTGTGTTTAAAACTACCACAAGTGATGATAAACTACTCAGAGGATCAGCTAGAAGAAAGAAAAGCCATTACTCACAATAACAGTCTTCTTTATCCACAAAGCTTCAAGATACTGAGTCAAAAAAAATGGTGTGATAATAAAGTCAGGAATGACTCCAGGCGATACAACCGTGGGGAGTTGGATTGAATTCTCCATCAATTATCTCTTTTAAAAAATTGTGCTTATCTCATTATAGTTGGGTGCAATTTTTGCTTTCTGCTAGAATATGTTTTCAACTTCATAATTTTTAATGAAAAATAAAACTAGCATTCAATTGTGAATCTAGACCTTGAAATTACTGGCCAAATTGGTTTACCTAGCCTTCTGTGTCTGTCCTAATACCTACAAGAAGGAGAGGTATGCTAAATTTGTTTTTCTTTTTATGATAGTGGTGTGCTTCATTCAAAAGCATAGAAAACAGAGAAGCAAAATGAAAAAAAAAAGAGTTTCAATCCAGAGAGAACTATAGTCAATGTCTTTTAAAGAAAAAAGAAAAAGGCATACATAAGACTGGTTATTTTCTTAGCAGAAATGTGATGCATTCTCCAAACTATTTTGTAACTAGGTTTTTAGGTTAATAATATAGCACTTGATAACAGGAATATTTTGATTATTAAATAATTTTCTTCTAAAGCACTATAACATTTTCAGTGATTACATAGATTTCCTTTAGTTTTCTAAAGCTAAGAAGTCTCCTACTATTATACCTTTAGTGGTTGCAGATTCTCACTACCATAAATTATAAATGAAACTTATGTGTATATACTATATCATAAAGTCCTATGAATATATTTATAGGGATAAATATTGGCATATATATGCCAAATATATGTTATCAAATGCATATAGCATATTATATTTATTAAAATAGTTATATATAATTATATAAATAAGAACAGTGAAAGAATATACAGAAATTTCTCACAATAGTTGTTTTTGCCATTAGGGAGATGTTTTCTACCTTATAGGTCATTTTTATTTTCTAATTACAAAGACATTTATCTAGTAAGAAGGGAGAAAATGATAAAAATGCAAAACACACTCATACACATACACATATGGTATTATAGGTTTGTAGCCTTCTCCAAAAAAAAAAAAAAAATGCATAGAGAAAACTCTACAAGCATTATACAAAAGTGTTGACAGTAGATTGTCCCTGGCTGGAGGAACTACGGCTAATTATTGTTCATGTTTTACTTGTGATTTCTTTTTTTTGTACAGCAATTTATCATTCACTGTATGTATGCATATATAATATATACACACACACACACTATGTGTGTGTGTATGTGTAAGAGACAAAAAATTTCCTTGCACATGGAAAGGGACACATTTCAAAGCCAAGCAACAGAAAATATTTGGTATTAAAATCCACCAGCTCTTGGGCTGTTCTCAGCTAATCAGGAGCCAATCATCTGGCTACCGACTGTAGCCCATTTTTCATTTTCTTACCATGAGAAGCAGTTTTATGTGCAGCACCATCTCCAGCTCTTGGGTGCTAGCGTATAGACAGAAAGTCCTAAATTAAGTCTACAGCTGCAAAATCTTCACCCACCTTTTGCCCCAGCACAGGCCAGGGTGAGTGCACAGCTCCACGTGCACACATAGTCCACCTAGCACCTTGCCGGGTGTCGGAGCTGACTTCACCAGCCCAGGTGACGCTGCACTGTGGGAAAACAGGGATGCTCTCCCACCCAACCTGCGGTGCATGTAGGAACGCAAAGGACAAGGCATTCGTTTCTGTCGCCCCCCTCAAGGGCACAGTGCTATGGATCGCGTCCCTTTGCTTGCCCATCAAAGGTGAAGGGTTTGGGAAGTGAGATGTGGAGGCAGTGAGAGTGATGGGAGAGTGAGAGGAGGGGCAAAAGGAGCGGAAGTCCTGTGGGAGGCGGAGGAGGAGCCAGCTTTTGTACTACAGAAAGGAAATCGGCCCCACAGCCATCATGGTGGGATGAAGCAGACACCACCACAGCAGCATGTTACGATTGCAGAAGAGTTGCCTCACTTGCTAATTCTAATGACAGCTGCCACTTGCAGGCCATGATTAGAAGCCCAATACTGAGTTAATCCCTACCCAGGTTGTGATTTATTTAATTCTACACAAGTCATGAGGAAGACACTCTCTCCTGCAGTTTACAAATGAAGAAACAGAGGCGTAAATGCTTTTATTTGTAATGTTGAAAACTGCAGGGTGTTCTTGTACTTGAAGATTTTCATATTAACCTCAAGTGGATAGTTTAGTTCGTTAGCTAAAATGTATGGATCGTATTTGTCACTCAAATACTAGTGCATACCCTCTGCCCAAGAGTCCCAGCTCTTAACTGCGTATCTGGCTATAGCTGGAGTTGGGATGAGGCCTAGGGTTGTCTGATTTCAAAGCCTACCTCGATAGAAACAAATATAAAAGTCAAGCGAGTCCCTGCCTTCCATAAAAGAAGTCAAAAAAAAAAAAAAATACAACAAAGAACACAGGATCTGATAAGGAGAGCAGACGAAGGGTTGTGCCTGAGCATGTTTGTTTCCTTAAAAAATAGAATGGAACGCCTGCAGGTAGAGTACACCGTGTCCAGCTCCCCGGAGCCTCTCACCCTTGGCCTCCTTCCCTGGGCCTGACCCCTGTAGACGCTGGAGCTGAGAAGTGACCGTGACACTTCCCAGCTGGGAACTGTGTGGAGATAGCAAAGAGAACGGAATGTTTTGAGTCACCCCCACACCATTTAATCGGACATTGCTAGAAGTGTGTAGATGAGATTCAGTCATCCACCCCACACACACGTAGCATCCACTGTGTTCTCAGGACAGATACAATCCCTGCCTCTAATGGCTTTATGTTCTAGTAAGAACAGATAATAGCCAACCAGCTAACTAATTATCAGGTAGTGGTAAGTTTTATGCAAAAAAAGAAAGCACCAGTAGAGAGTGGTGGTGAGGACAGCATTTACGTGGGCTTTCTGTAAGGCTTTCTGTGGTTGGGCATAAGCAGATGCAACTGAAGGAGCAAGTTTTGTGGAAAAGAGGGTAAAGGGCTTTCCTGACTGGAAGCTCGGCAGCTGCAAAGGCCCTGAGGACAGGAGCGAGCTCGTGTGTAGAAAAAGCAACAAGGAAGCTGCTGGCCAGCAGGCACATAGTGAGTGCAGGGGAGAAAGAAGTGGACATTGAGCTCAGAAGGCAGAGGCAGTAGGGAGTGTGAGACCAGAAGGGCCTCCGGGCAGGGCCGCGTTTCAGTACTAATAGTGTTGTGCCTACCGCCCAGAGGTATAACTATGAAACTGATTTTTCATGTAAAGTGCTACCACAGTTATTTGGTAAGCTCTGTGTGTGTGGCTACTCTTATTACTCAATGTTCAATCAATAATTGTGTGGCATGAGCTAAATTAAGACATAAGCTATAGCTTTGGTAGTGCATGGTCAGGGAAGACCGTGTGCCCCAGCGGAAGCGATACTTGTGTTCTGAGGCCCAAAATTGATGCGCTGCTCGCCTTTCCCCAGCCGGCTCCGGCGGGCGCCGCCTCCCTCCCCCTGAGCCCTTCTGGCTCCCACCTGCTGCACATTCTCTTGAGGAGCTCTGACCTCCCTGTAATTGCAGCTTCTGCTGCTTGCCCTCCGCAGATAAAACCGTGAAGCTGTGGAAAGTCAGCGAGCGGGACAAGAGGCCGGAAGGCTACAACCTGAAAGATGAGGAGGGCCGGCTCCGGGACCCCGCCACCATCACCACCTTGCGGGTGAGTGTGCTTTGGCTAGACGTGCGTTGGCTACTGCGGTAGGAACAGCTGTATTGTTTGCGGGTGGAGACTCAACCCAACCCAGTCCCTCCCTGGTGGATGGGAGCCAGGTCCTAGGGGCTACAAATCCATACGCTTCCCTTTGTCCCTGAGGACTTGCCGTATGTTGCTGTATTCTTTGCCGCTGATCACGTTATCTGAAATGTCTTGAGCACTGTCTGTACTCAGAGCACAGAAATGAGGCAACTTGCACAGAAAGATGTAATCCTGTGACTTGGAACACAAACAGAACCAAGCTGCCTGAGTTCAAATTCTGCCACTTACTGAAGTTTCATGACTTACCTTTGAGTTTTTTTCATGCAGATTAGTTTTAGTTTTATCATGCAACATGGTGAACTTAATTCCCACCACTGGGGGAGGGGGGGGGCTTCTGAAGACAAGAACATGGGGATGTGTTCTAGTTACCCACACACTCAACCTGTGATCTCTTTACCTTTCTTCCTGCAGCCTAGAAATGTGTGGTTTGGTAAAGAGGGAGGAGCTGTGAGACCAGTATTCAAATGAGTACAGTTCTAAACAATAGGAGATAATTGCGCATAGAGTGATTGTCAGTTGCAATTTGACCAGAGGAGGAAGAAATTGCATTTGGTTCTGAGAGGCCAGAAAAGGCCTCTTAGGAAAGTGGTGGTAAAAATGGATTTCTTTAAATAAAAAAAAAAAAGAAGAAGAAAAAGGACTTTTAAGGGAAGCCTCCTGAGATGCAGGTTAAAGTGGTTTCAGACTAGAAGGCAATTCTAGTTTTTCAGTGTGTTCAGTGTAAACAGTGAGGCACATGTCGGAACTAGCCCTGGCCCCAAAGGACTTTTAAAACTGTGTAAAATATGTGCTTTCAGATACCAGTTGCTCTAGTGAAGAGCAAAACCTTAGAAAGAAACGAAGTGTATGTGTGGAGAAGAGGCTATTTCCCTAGGTTGAAAAGCATGCGTAGGAATTAGATAGTCATTTTGTGCCTGATTCGCTCACTTGTTGGATCATTTATTCATTCATTCGTGCATTCATTAAGTGCTTTTGAACACAGACTCCAGGCTGGCAAGTCAGGTGCTGGGGATTTATCCAGTACTAACGGACACCTGGTCATCGGTTGTTAGAAACAGCTCATAGGAGTTTACCCGTCCAAACAAAGGATGGACGTGGGAGGCACAGATGACAGAATACGGGGCTTTAATTATCTTTTTGCAAAAGGGTGACCTTCCCACATGCAAGTGAAGGAAGGCACACCAAAAACATGGTGGATACCAACCTGAATCCCTAGGTCACAGGACCCACGCCCTGCCTTTTCCTATTGGCAGGATACACAATGTTCCCGATAAGATCTAAGGTATTGGCTCATGGCCAAGTTTATCACGACGTCATTACCTTTATCTCACCATTGTCCCTCCTTCTCCCTTCCACCTTTGTCTGCTCACCTGGTAAGGAAAAGCACGAAAATGTAAAGATCCGCCGCCTTGAACAATGTGCCACTGCTGCCGCTAGGTGCCGCTCACGCGGTTGCGCTCCTCCTGGGCGAATACCCAGTGGCTGCTTGTTTCCTTTGCACCTTCAACCCTGGCTTGCTCCCATGCAGACTCACCTTACTGGATTGGGTGGAAGAGGCATGCAGCCACCTATGCGCTAAGTGTGTAGAGATTGTGGGAACTGAGAGTGGAGCGGTGAGGGGCTGAGCGTGGAGGTGATCCGGCCTGGCCCCACTACTGGGCTATGTCCCTTGACACCTTGTGCCTCCAGTGTCTTATCTGAATAACAAAGATGGCAGTGGCCACTGCTGGCTGGACTTGGTGAGAAGATTCAGTAAGATATTATGTGTACTAAACAGCTTATCCTGTGTAACATCTGGCTCACAAGCTTGCTGCCAGTACCTGCTGTGGTTTCAGCATCACCACCACCCTCCCAGATGTTCTTACCATTTAATGATAGTAGATGTATAGGTTGATGCAGGTGTATGGGTAGTGCATAGTTTTCTTTCTTTCTTTTTTTGTTTCTTTTTTGTATACTGCTGTGTTAATTCTACAAACTATTCACAGATATCTAATAAACAGAGGATGCTTTCTGGCCATAATTAAGACCATCTTTTGTCCCACAAAGCAATGCAATACTTCAAGAGAAATTTAGTAGATTAGGTGTGACTGAGGAATTTCTACCAAGCACCTCTGCCCAGATCTTACCTTGTTCTTGCTTTCTATGGGGATGGAATTTCCCAGGTGTCATCTGTAGGGCCGACTTTAGATTCCTATCATCCATGGGCTCTGATAACATCATGTATCTGCATAAGACCTTTGTGCATTAACCCTGTGACAGGAGAGAAAGCTACTTAATTTCCCACTAGAGCAGAGATCTTCCCAATGGTGAGGCAGTGCTGTTAATGACGTGGAGTTCGTGTCAGACATAGACAGGGCCCTGAGGTGTGGCCGGGAGATGGAAAAATCCCAGTTCTGGTTCTTGGTTATTGTTGATGTAGTTATTGTTTGCTAATGAACAGTATGATTTTAGACTGTGAATTGCCTTTCTTCCCACCAAGCTCTGTTTTTAAGCCACCAAGTAGAGGGAGGACTGCAAATGCATGTTCCGAGGCCCCATGCCCCCTGGGGTGGGCTAGCAGGATCTGTATATTCGACACTTGGCTTTGGTGGTTGAGGGAAGCGAATTTGTGGACACTGGGCTACACAATCCTGAATGCCCTTTAGAGCTGTCATTTTTATGAGCCTCTTATTTTTCTATAGTTTCCATAGTTATTTTACCAATTTGGGAAACATAGCTGCCTAAACATTACTTCACCCACATCTGACTTTATCTTGTGTCTCTTCCTCCGCCTTCACATATCCTGCTGCCCCTGAAAACCCCTGCACCCCCGCATTCTTCAGTGCAAACTCTGAAATGGCCATCGGCTTTTCCTTTTTGATCTCAGTGGCGGAAGAAGGAAAGAAACTGTGCAACCCTGTAAACCACAGATTCAGAACAATGCCTCCAAACACAGAAGGAGCTGGCATGATATTAATCAGAGCGTAATTTACCAACATGCTCTGCTCTTGAAATTTGCATTGCCAGCAATTGTGTCTTTTTTTTTTTTTTTTTTTTTTTGCCTCTCTATACTACAATTACCTCTCGCTCACTTTCAGTTTCCAGTTCTACGTGGGTCTTGCGAGCGAGGGCATTTAATAACACAAGACAGCTAATTAATCCTCACTGTGTAATGAACCTGTTCTATTTCAGTTCGGAGAGGCTCAGCTTTTCAAAGCAAGAATGTGACTTTTTATGGAAGATACTCTTTTAAATTCAATCACTTGTTACCAAAGAACTTACGAGAACACCCTCTGCTCCATAATCATGAGAATTTAATAATACCTTGCAGTTGTAAAACACTCCTTATATCACAAAATGTTATCATACTTGATGCTTTGATTCACCTACAGAATGGGCAGTAAGGAAGGCTCTGCAGGTACGTGGCAGGAGGAGACCCTGGCGCCTGTTGTGCGTACACCTTGGCTGCAGCCGCCCGGGCACCTAACTCTACTCTTTATCTGCAGCAGTCCATCCTCTTAAGGGGCTATAGTTCCTGCTGAGATGCCCCTCTAGCAGATGAGGCTCAGGAGGGGAAGACACGCCCACCGCCGTGCAAGGCTGAAGCAAGACTGGGAACTGCTTCGCCCTGGGCCCTGAGCCCTTAAGTCTAATGCAGCCTGGAGAGAGAAAGTAACTTGTCCAGGGTCCTTCAACTGACTATTCGAGAGGTAGGGTTTAAAAACAAGCTAGATCTCTTAAACTTACATCTATATATTTGGGCATTTGAAATTACTTCATAATTAGTGCTGTCATTATTCCAGGTCACAGAGTCAATTTCTCAAAATCTGCCTCCCTCCTGCCTCCCTTCCTCCTCCTCCCTTTTTCTCCCTCCTCTTCATCCTTCTCCTTCCTCCTCCCCCATCTTCCCTCCTTCTCTCTCTCCTTCTCTGTCTCTGCCCCTCCCCCCACACTCCTTCACACACTCACTGAGTCTCCAGATCAGATCGCTGACCCCAGGATGGAGAAACGTGACCTTGAGGTAACTCACAGTTCCCCTGAGCAAGCTGCTCCTTGCCTTTCTTTGCCAGCCTTCCAATCCCAGGGGTAACGGGTCCTTGGCACCCTTTCTAAGCGACAGAACTAGTATTGAAGTGATGCAATCAGCCTAGGAGGGAGCTAGGTGGTGAGAAATCCTACCTGAACTTCTCCCTACAGGATGAGCCTGGAGGCATTGTTCTTCCTCATTCTGATTGGCTGTCAATGCCCTGGGAACCTAGGCAAGGATGAAATTTGCTTCTGAACCTATTATAAATATAGTCTTGAAGGTGTGAGCTCCCAAGTTGTGATTCATCATACCTGTCTCAAAAAAAAAGCTATGATACAAGGTATTCAGTTTCTCTGATAGATTTTTCCAAATACCTCTTCAACCTAATAAGAATAAAAATTGCAATAACCGCCACTGTTTAGTGAGTGCTTCTTGCTTGTTAGGTGCTGGATTTAATGTCCTTGGATCGTGAGTCCCATTGGTTACTTAGATTCAGTTTCTCCGTCTTGGTTATCTGAAGCCTTGCTTCATGTCAGTCACTGCCAAATGCCATCTAGTCCGACAGCTTTCCTGAAACACCTGGTAGGAAACAGCACATTCTCTTCTTCATTCTCTGTGTCTTTGCCGTACCCCTTTTTTCTTAGGTCTTATCATGGCCTACTGTACCATTCATTCATTACCAGGCTCCCCTCCTCCCCAGCAAAATAGAAGCTGCGTGAAATCAGGGATGGTGGAACCACCACACTTGGACAATGCCTGACCCTGGGTGGGTGCTCAGTAACTATTGGGTGGGTGACCATATCACACAAAAACAGAAGCTGAATTTCAGAGTAAGCAAGAAGCTTGCCCACAACCCCATGGCTACAAAAATGGCAGAGCCAAGATTCAAACCTAACTCATCTGGCTCCAATCTTACTCTCTACACAACTTCTGCTTTTCAAGAAAATAGTAATTCACGACCACAGAGGAAAAAAATTTCATTATTGATTTCTCTCAGAACTTGTTATCAAAGCTTTCTAAATATGTGAGCTTGATTTTGGAGAGGTGCCAGGGCTGAGGTGTGAAATGTATTTTAAAGCTTTGTCTTTTGTGAGGAGGTCAGTGTCGCAGGTCACGTACACACGGCAGACTGTTTGTGGAGGACGGGATAAGTGGCACCTTGTTTCCATGTTCTGCTGTTCTCCTCTGAGCTCAAGACAGAAGCACTCTTGCATCTGCAGAGCTAACTGCTTCCCCTCACAGTGATACTTATATCTACTGATCCCATTGGTGGCAGTGTGGACACCTCTAGCAAATCTAGGACTCCGTGGCAAACTGGTGTAAAAACCTTCCAGCTGTGACTCCTACAAGGGGACTTCTTGAAGATTCTTACTAACAAAGTCATGTTCAGATAGATTGACTAAAAACACTAAAATAGGTTTTTTTCCCCAAAAAGAGTAATACACATCTAGTAAAACAACCACTTTAACTATTCTGATCTGTTTACAGAGAGCTGGTGAAGCAGATTACTGGCTAATGCTTACTAATAATAGCAAGAGTGTTTATTCAGCCTTTCTCAGTGATAGGTTTGGGCCTGAGAAGTTTTGTGCATATGTTATAACCCTTTGTCTATCGCAATCCCATGACTTAGGGCATTCTGCCCATTTAGAGGTGTGTAAGCAGAGGTGTGGAGGTGTGAGTGCAGCTTAAGACCTCAGAGATGGAATGCAGAATCCAGAAATAGAGCTCAGCTCTTTCTGGCCCTGGAGTTCCTGTCCTTCACATTATGAATGACTCTTTGAGGCATGACTCCTGATTTAGACAGTGACACCCAGCAGGACTATGAGTTGTATTTTAATAACACTCATTGAGTGCCTGCCACGTGGTAAATACTATTCTAAGCACATACTACAAAGTGAGTCTTAAGAAAATGAATGAAACTCTCCTTCCTCAAAGGCAGGGAAGAGGGAAGCTGCTTGTGGCTGTCACAGGCAATTAATTTAAGCAACAGCCCACAATGTACAGAGTGCCTCACGGTCACCTAGTGTGCTTTCTAAAACCCAGTCACTGGCCTCATCACTAGGAATTCCTATTGAGGACTGAGTCAGGCTCTAAGGAATGAAGGCTTTGACAAGACCCTTCCGGAAGCACTGCAGGTGATTCGCAGGTGGTCCTGGGGCCACCCTTTGAGAAGTGCTAAGTGGGCAGATTTGCAGGTGTCCATGGCAATACAGAGGCACATGATCAGGACAGAGTTCACAAAGAAGTTCCTTGAGGAATAGCTGGGTCTTCGTGCTGGGCGTTCGCTTGATGCTCCCAAGGATACAGGGAGTGAGCAGGCTGTGAAAGACCATTTACCTCTTTCTAGTGCGATGAGTGTGAATTTCCGTGTGTGGGAGAGGCCAGAGAGGTTGTGACAGTCATCCAGATGTGTCATTCGGGGACAGGTCCCACAGCTGCAGAGAGGTACAGCTAGGAATCAGGTGCTCTGCCTCCAACACTGACCATGTGGTGATACTGTGGGAGGATGGGTAACCTCAGGCCAGTTTAAGGGCACATCATTGCTCAGGTCAGGAGCGGCTTCCACTGCCCCAGGTTTTTAATTTGGGGCTTCTGCTTTGATAACCATGGCCTCTAAGGACACAGATACCACCTTCGTCTAACCATTTTTAATTTTTTTGAACTTCCTTTTCTTATTTATGGGTGCTCTGGGGGCTTAATACACAATCCTTTCATGGTTTCATCTTTCCTTCCCTGATATTTGCTACAAATAACAATGGAGTGTTTAGCTACTGCGGTGAAAAATCAATCAAGCCTTTTCCACATTCAGCGCTTTGCAATGGGCCCCGGACGGCCCCCTGGATTAGATTAACTTTGTGAATGCATCGCTCTTGTGTGGGTAATTTCTCAACCTCCACTCCCTCTCCTGCCTCCTGCCTCAGAGGGTGGATATGGAGATCTCTCATTGATTGACGGCCCCGAAACCAAATACTGGCATGCGATGTGTGTAACTCAGCAGGACGCATATACTCTGTGTTTATAAAAATAAATAATAATTTCTGTTATCATTATTGATTGCCATCATTATCTGATTGTATCTCTCTGTGTCACGGGGTTTCCGCTAGGGGATCAGAAACCACTCTGCAGGAACCTCGGGTACCAGCTACAGACAAACCTCTGTGTTTGGACACAGTTTGCCTTTTGAAGGTGAGAATTGAGGTGGTTTTTGTTTTGTTTTGTCTTTTGCTGATCATTGGCTAATTTCTGTGGCTGATGTCCAGGCAGACAGCATATTGGTTGTGTTCGATGACATTTATCCAGCATTTGCTGTGTTCCAGGAGCACCCTGCGTGCACTGGCTAATTTAATCTAAGGTAAACCAGCATTGTAGGTACTGCTGCTGGCCTCTTTTCAGTGCTGTTTTACTTGAAGGCAGAGAGATTAAGGAACTTGCTTGAAGTCAGAGGTTAGTAGGTGGTGGTTCTTGGACTTGAATTCATGTCTTTATAACCCCCAAACCCACACTGCTACTCTGCCTCTCGTATTGGGATAGAATGTCTGGTGCATATGCCTCTGAAAATTCTGTGTAGGCCAAAATGTACACAGGAAGTGGGGTAAGAGAACAACTGACCAGGCAGATCACAGAAGCTGCTGATGCTTTGGGCAGCGATAGGTTTCTGTTTTGTTTCAGAGGAAGGAGACAGAAAAGTACATGGAACTTGGTCATGACTTACCAAACCCAGATGGCCATCAGACTCTGGGAAAGCTGATGTCATTTCCAGCTGACTGAAGCCCAAGAGCAGGGCCCAGGAGTCTGTCCTGGTTTTCCAACCTACCTCACACAGTTCAGGTTTGATTTTATAGGCCCTTCTTTTTTTGCTCTTCCTTTCCCCTTACCTCAAGCATCTATAAAGATCAATCGGAGGGTGACATTATTATCAAAACACGATGCCATTGAACTAAGTGAATTATTTGATTTACATTGAACTCCTCTGATGACTCTGACAATGATTGATTATGGGCTAATAATGTCTTCTGTAACTCAAGGCTTTCCTCCCCTCTCAGCCCTGGTACACCATGCAGGCAGCCCACAAAATACCCAGTGTGGCATATTCTAGCAGTACCAGGACTGTAGATGTTCATTAAATATGTTCTATGTACCAAGTCTTCCGTAGGCAGGTTATAAGTGCATCTCATTGTACCCTGAAACATCTCCAGGGGATAGGTAGTTAGAGGTGTTGTTACCTTCTTTTATAGGGAAAAAAAGGCATTTGTTTCCGACCTGAAACAACTAGCCTGAGTGTACAGCTACCAAATGGCCGAGTCATATGTTTAATCAGCTCCAAAGTCAGTGCTCACCACACTGTGCTTGAAGAGTAACAGGAATAGGCTAGATCCGTGGCCAAATTGCAGCCACTGTCTCTAACAAAAAATATAATTATATACCCTGGCAGAAGTAGGGTGTGTGTTACTACCCTCCCATTCTGCCTTCTACTTGGAGACTTGGAGTTTCAGAAAAACCTGATAAATATAATAAAAAGTTCAAAATAGTTTTGTGTGTACATATGAGGACCAGAAATCCACATGCTTCATGAGTGCATGTTTGTACTGGCTCTCCTGTGTCGTCTTGGGTTTACAGGAGAATATTTTCTTTCATCTGAGAATACCTTTGTTATGTGGCATTGACCATATAGTAATTAGAGCCAACAGGAATGTAAATGTAGACAGTATCCTCTTCCTGGTTCAGGATCAAGTTCTCTGTCTCTTGCACTCAAGCCCTTTGGAAAGCATCCATAGTTTTTGAATGTAAGAGAAACAAGTAAACAGCACTCAGAGCCAGAGGGATGCTGAGAAGGCCATGAGTATTTAAAAAATAAATAAAAGGACAAAAAGAAAAGTCAGTGTGTTTCCATGGCCTCTGGGTCATTTATCTTGAAATTCCCTAGCCAGGAAGCTGATGCTATTTTGGACAATGGTCCACGCTCTTCTCTTATTTGTGGTCATTAAATTCTGAATTTCAGAGACCTGGGAAGGTTGACCAGCACAGGGCAGACTGCTTTTTTTTTTTTTCCCCCGTACTTTGCAGTAAGAATCTTCTCACTGAAACCTAACTCCCACTGACCCAGATGAGTTTAAGTGGAATGATTAGTGTGCTTCTCCTACCTTTATTAAAGAAACCTCTCTGTATTCCTTTAAAAGGAAATTAAAGGTCATGACGTACATGTTGCCTGATGGGGGAAACACCTCCATTAACTGAATCTTTCAGGTGGAATTATCTTGAACTCTGACTGCAATGGGAAAGGTGTCCTCACATCAGATTCTGGCTCTGAAATAATAATTCGTACTGTTGCTGAGGTGAGAGGTGTGAGTCTCTAGCTAGAATGATCGCACATGCATGCATGTGTACACACAAATGTGTATGTGAGCGTGTGCAAGTCACATGGCCCCAGGCAGTACATTGTTCAACAAACCTAACAGCATGAACAAACCCCAGACCGGACTTTGTTTTGCAAATTTGGTTTTCTTCACAAAAGTTCAAAGGAAAAGCATGTGCCGAAATTTTTTTTTTTTTTTTTTTTTTTTTTTGGCCACAAGATTACATAAAGAACTAATCTAAAATCAAAAGAGAGCTTCTAGGACCTCTGCTCATTATACATAAGATTTTTGTAGAAAATAATTAACACAAATAGATTTGGAATTAAGTTCAATAGAGGACATGATCACTTTGATCCTAGTACATTGCAAACCAAGCTTCAGCTGATGTGTTGATATAAGTAAGCGTTTTAAATGTCAGAGAAAAGAGATGTTCAAATATATCCCTATGGAACATGGTGTTTTCTTTTCTTACAGATATAAAAACAAGAAACTGGGTAGAGAAAAACTTTTATAAGGTGGTTTTATGTGAAAGGAGCCATTTTTCAACAGGAAATACATTTCATTTTCTTGTTTCTGTAGGGTAGGTGAGCCATAAGAAAAGTTTCGTACCTGAGAAGTGTTGGATTTCTGTATGTTTGGGTGGAGAAGGGAGGGCCACATTACCACAATTTATTTATTTTTTTGCTGTAATTGGATGGGCTTGGTTTTTCTTTGCCTGAAAAGCATTAAAAGCAGCGGTATACACTTACACACACACACACACATACCTAGGGGTTTATCACTTTCTTACTCCAGTAGTGTGGGACTCTAACTTAAACACATTTAATCAGTTACTTTTTTTTCAGGGTTTCTGGGAAGCTTTAATCCACTAATACTCAGTATCCAAGAAAGGCCTTGGCGTGCAGTATTTTTCACCAAACATGTCTGACCATGAAGAACCCTTTTCTCAACTTACAGAATGACTGCCCTTTAGAACATTTTACTCAAATTGTGGTCCTTGCCCTATGCTAGTCCAGGAATTTGTTTCAGAATTTGAGCCATGGATGTTACTAAGCCACCGCATAGTTCCACTGGCACTTCTGTTTTCCAGAGCAGAACTTGCTCAGTGGATGAAGCCATGCACTAATTCTGGTTTGAGCCCCTTTGTCTTGTCATGAACCGCTAACAAAGAGTGTCCCAGTCTGTTTCTTTGAGTAACACACCAGGTGATCTCACTTTGGGAAGTGCTGCAGAAAGAATTGGGTGGGTGAACAGGAATTCCTCTCTGGTGGCATTTGCCTTCTGCTGTAAGCCACAGAATGATCTGATGGTGGCAGATCCTTCATAAAGCATCTCTCTTGAATTCAGGTTCATTAGCATCAACTGGAAACTTCCTTTTGCCTGACACTGTACCAGGCACTTTGCAAATTTATTTAATCGTCACCTTGATCCCATGAGCTAAGTAAGAACCATTATCACCCCTTAACAGATGATGAAACTGTGCCCCATGTAGAGGAAGCAGTAGTGCACAGTCATTTGACCAGGAAGTGGCAGAACCACTGTTCACAACTATCACCCTTCACCTCTGCATTGTCCTGGACTCCTAACAGCAATGTTTTTAACCCTGAAAGCCAATAAAGGTTTTATCTTCAGAGATTCCCTGAAGCAGAAATGAGGATTTTCTGCCAATTTAAATACCTTCCATTTAACATAGCTTCTATATAATCTACTGATTATATAAAAAATGTTCCATACAGTTAGGACAAACATATGTGGTCTCTGCTGTCATGGAATTCACAGTCCAGTAAGTTTTGAACTTTCATGTAAGAATACTGAGCAAGCTAACATTGTATGCCCCTACTTGACATTATAATCAATCCTGCTGTGTACTTAGAAACTGCCTGAATTCTTTCTCAATGTTTATTGTTTTGTGACCCTCCCTCCCTCATTATTTTCAGGGACTGAAGGTTCTGGATATTATATAAATAAGGATGCTGTCTATTTGATACCAAATCACCCAAACACCAAGTGAACACGTCATCCAGTTTTCTTGCTAGTGTAATACAGAATGTGCAGATGTTTAGACGTGTCTAGGAGCTTTGTAGTCTAGACTTCTCCAAAATCAAATATCTTCTTGAAAATATTTCGTGAGAGGAACACAAACTATCAATGCAGACATCAGAGCAGGAGTGAGATTGGCTACAGAGGTAAAAGTGACAGTGCCACACTTGGGAACTTCCATTGCTCCCCACAGGAGGGTCCTCAATGCCCAGGGATCCACAGATGGCTGTGACACCAGTCCTGATTAAATGTCCCTCTGCCCTACCTGTGGCCAAACTAAGAACATAATCTACCACGTTTCTTGTTTATTCGTGTTTTTTAAATAAATTTCTCAACACTTATTGAATATCTGCTGGAATCCAGGTGCTGTGTAGACCCTGAGGTTACAGCACCGAATAGGAAAGGCACAGCTCCAGCTCTCATGAAATTTGCAGTCACTCTTGATTGGAAAGGGAGTATGCCAGATGTTTTTAATGTCAAACTGATGCTACAACAGGAGATTCAGAGGAGAGGTTCATGATACATTACATAAGAGCAATAATGTTTATAGACTGTGGAGATAATTTGATCTGTTAAGGAAAGCAAAGAATAATTTCCTAAGCAATTAATACTTGAGCGGAAGTAGGAAGCAGGTAGTAAGAAAGCAACCCAGGCATTCCAGGAAGAGGACATGCCATGGCCCAAGGTCCTAAGTGGGAAGTAGCTTAAAAGATGGAAGAAAGGCCAGAGTGGCTGGAGGGAGAGTTGGAAGACATGTGTGGTACCTGCAAGATGCAGGGTAGGAAACAGGTCAAGTCTGCACCACATTGGCCATCGCAGGCCTTGTTAAGAAACTTGCTTTCCCGCCACCCTGTAGTGATACAGCCCTGTCTGTTCTGCCTGTGTCATTTCTTGGAACAGCCTTTCTTTGCTTCGGTAGCTAAATGTTCTGCACCCAAGACAGGTGCAGAAAAGCTGCCAGGACAACCTGGATAGTCCTGGGTGGTTTCTGCCAGTAACACAGAGTTTAAATTTGGGGAGCATGCGGCGTATTGTCATTTTGGCCATGTTGCCCTCTAGGCCTCTGACTGCCAATGTTTTGACACCTGTCAGAGCACGGCCTCCACAGAGCATCTCCAGTATCAAGGTGTCCTCTCTCCAAGGTGAATCCTCCCATGAGTGATTGAATTGTTTGGTGGGTCATAGAACCTGACAGCTCCCTATTACACAAAGGGAAAGATAAGCTTCCGATTAGTCCTGGGGATAGAGGGAGCTGAGATAGAGTGCACCTGTCAGAACTGCTTAGGACGTATAAATCATTACCTCAATCCCCCGTGCAAGCATTGGGACAGAGAGAGAAGTGACTGAGGTTGGTTAGCAGTGCAGAACCGTGTGAAAAGCTCTCACCTTCCTCAAAAGCAGGATTTGCTCTGCTATCCATGCAAAGAAAACAGATCCCCATGCCCGGGGGAACGACAGAGACAAATGCCCACTGGCTCCAGGAAGGGACAATTTGTTTCTCTGGTATTTATTAACAGCTTTTGCTGATAATCTAACAATAGCAGTCATGAAAGCTTTCCCAGACTCCAAAGGGGAGCATGTTTGGTACTGTGCTTGTTACATGTTTGATTGTAGATTTCCCTGTTGTGTAATCACCATAATAATCATGGCTTTTATTATTGCCATTTTCCTTTATTTCATTCACTGAGCAAAAAAAGATCTTTGAGATAGGCCGGCTATGGCTAGCCTGTTGTCCCATGGGCTAGGTGACTAGGGTATTGCCAGAAACAAATAGCATAAAACTAAAAGAAAAATAATTGAAGGACAGCAAATAATAAGTCAGAAATAATAAAGATTTAATAATGTATATTGATGAGCCAGCGCCCAAATTCTCACTGCATCTTATGTCGTGCAAAATGCCAAGAAGCCTACAGAATGGGAGAGGCTAGCAGATTCCAGCTGGAGAAGCCCCAGCACTGAGTAAACAACTAACTTGTACAGAAAACAGCAAGAAACATTAAGTCTTATGCTTTTTTGGGCTGATTTAGAAAGAATAAGCCACCCTGGGGGCGGTGGGGATGGTTCATTCTCCAGCAGAGACAGAGGTGAGCTCAGTTCCCAGCGCTCTGGCGAGGGAGTTTGCTCCATGGCATCCACATTGAAAGGGAGCCATGGTTTGTCCAGCCCATGGATTCGTGGTGCCAGTCATGAAGGAGCCCTTCTTTTCCACAATGACATATCTTAAAGAGAACTATATCCTTAAAATTACAAAACTTCTCAAAATGCACTGGCTGCCAGTTAAAATTCCTTAGGACCCGGAATAGAAGTGCATTTTGTTTTAAGTTAACCTAAATTATGAGGCAAGGCAGTACACCGAGAGGTGCGGGAGCTGGAAGAAAGAGTCGCATGAATACTTAACATAATTGCCTTTTTGCTCAGAGTGTGTGAGATGTTCTTACCACCTGGAGAGATGTTGGGCAGGCTCATTTCCACTGTCCTGTAGTAAAGGAGGAAAGCCCACAGATGTACCCATTCTGGGAGCGCCAAGGATTGGGACTGACAGCTGTGGGTTCAGATCCCAGCCCCATCTTTATATGGCTTTGTGCCTTTTACTTAATTAAGCTCTCAAAATATGTTTCATCATCAGTGAAGTGGGCATAATATTATTAAAATCTCTATCCCAGAGGGCTTGTTATGACCTGCTGCCCCCTCTGACACCCCACACACACACACACACACACACACACACACACACACACACACACACACACACACACACACTAGCACTGTGCCTGACTATTCAGGTAGGTCTGAGTTGGGAGTAAGAAATTCTCAGAACACAGATAAATCTGGGAGGTTGCTGCTGCTGCTCTGGGTGGAGTACATATTTAGAAGGAAGAGACTTCTAAGTAGGCCATATGGCCAGAGTTTATATGGCTAAGGTATATCAACCCCAACATTTAATACTCCTCAGTGAATCTGGGTGTGGAGACACATGCTTGTAATCCCACCACTCAAGGAGGCTGAAGCAGAGGATCTCAAGTTAAAGGCCAACCTGAGCACTTTTGAGACTAAATAAGACCCTCTCTCAAAATAATATACTTTTTAAGGGTCTAAAAATGTAGATCAGTGTGAAGATATCAAATTCAACCCATAGTAAAGACTCTTTACCTCCTTTTTTTTGAAATACTGAAGATGAACTCAGCACCTTTGCACTGACTAATGTCCCCAGCCCGTTTTTAATTTTTTTATTGTTATTTTTGAGTCAGTGTCATGCTAAGTTGCCCATTCTGGTCTCAAACTTGTTATCCTCCTGCGTCAGTCTCCCAGAGCACTGCGACCACAGGCCTGTGCCAACAGACCCACATGACTCTTCAGTTCTCCTGTGAAAGAAAAAAGATGGCAATAGAAAATCCATTTCCGTCTCTGTGGATAAACTGAGGCAAGTTCCTACTGGTAGTGTCGGGTTTTGAAAGACCATTGGGCTTCCAAGTTCTCACTGAGCTAAGAAAGATTCTGTATTTCGTGTTGCTCCCTCCTGTGGAAGAGAATCCAGTGTGTGGCCTCTGGGACGATGGCCGTGACCGACACCTGGAGAGATGTTGAAAGTTGACGCAGAGCTCGACAGCCAGTCTTTCTTTACATTCTCTTCCCCAGTCATCAAAAATGTAGAACTCTCAGCCTGAGCCAAAGCTTTCCCCTATGTCAGAGGATCCATTATCAGGTATTAGAGTTTCTGCCTTTATTTTCTAATAGAAATGAAAATGTGGGAATCTTCGAGTAGGTCACTTCTCCTTAAATAAAACCACAAATTTTTCTTGATATTTTCTCCTTTGTTTTGACCCCTAAGGGGAAAAAAACCAATTTTTTTCTTTAGCACAAGATCTTGATTAGCCTGCTTAACATTTGCAAATTCAAATACAATATTGGTTACTCAGACTGACTTTCCAGAAATTTCCCTCTTAATTGCACTGTTTTCCTGTAGCAGTCACCCTGCCATCATCTGCAGCGAGAGAGATTCTGGAAAAACAATGTGCCAAACCAAGTTACCAGGTAGAATTAGATTGCTCTGTATTTCTGTTTGATAACAAAACTGTGCCTTTGCATAATTCTTGCTGATTATCCGAAGGGGGAGAAAAGTTGAAACTCAGGCAGATGAGCTTCATTGGCGTTGGTCCCTTTTGAAAAAGAAGAAAGAGTACAGGCATTTGCAAGCACCATATATGTTGAGAGATTGAAATTCTAAACAGTCTGTAAACTTAGCTTGCCTAAGTCTGCAGCCTTTTAAAAAATGAAAGTGGTTTACTATATTTGGCATCATAAATCAAGATCTGGGTTTATCTCATTTTCTATCATTCAAGACCAAAAAAATCACGTGCCTATAAACATACCTAGAATAGAATGTCATTTTAAAGACTTCCTGTGAAGGAGAAAAAAAAAATAGTTGGGTAGAGGGTTGAGTCAGACTCCTTAGAAAATTTAGGAATTAACAATAAAATGTTCTGTAAACACCCAAACAGAATAGCTGTGTGTGCTGCTTGTATAGGAAAGGAGGTTTGTCTGCCACTTTTATTTGTGTACACGCTAAGCCGTAACAGTTCTGTACAGTTTCTATTCTCTGCAGCTGTCTTTACTCATACCATATAGCAGTTTCCGCTGTTGAAGTAGGTAATGCAGCATTAGTCTGTGCACGTGGACCAAACTTCCTCCTCCTCTTTGTGCCTCATAAAGTGTCACCCCTCCAGTCCTAGGTGCTAGCCGTTCCCTGAGAGGGCCCACAGACATCCCCCGCGCCCCTTCCCTGAGCAAATTGTCTTCTCTGGCTCTACTCAAAACCTAGGAATGAGTCCCAGTTCCCTGTACCCCAAACAGGCTCAGATGTCTGTCAGTATTGAGGGCCAGTCGTGCGGTTTGATCTCGGTTCAACATCAGAGCCAGTTCTTTGCCTTTTGAAGACTTGAGGACAAAATCTTACTTCATGATTTTCTTCCCTGGGAAATTTACGTCTCCTCCTGCCTCCTTGGATGTCTCCCATTGTGCAAACTGCAGCAAATAATTTTCTTTCCCTGTGTCTTTCTTTTTGGCGTAGTCTTAACTTGTCGATCAATAAATTACCCCATGCCAAATGCCAACAGCCTGCCTGCCTCCTCCACCACTTATTCCTCCTTTTGTGTTTGAGAAAGAGCTCCTTGTTTTTCTGTTAACCCCCAGTGAAATCTTCTCTTTACTCTGTTTGCTTATCATCTAACTTAATTCTCTGCCCAGCTGTCCCCATCTGTGCCTGCCTCCTGATCCTCTGCGTTTCCCTCTTGACTAATCAGAAGGGAGTGAGGACACCACTGGAACCTCGGGCTCCTCTTCTGATGACGCCGGGGTAAGGGAATGGCGTTTGAATTGCAGTGGCTGGGAAGACTGTGGAGCTCTCAGCTGAACAGAAGATGCTATCCTGAGCGCCCTGGGACAGGGAGACCTCGTATCAGGGCTGTGCCTCGGTCTCCTCTGGGAAATGAAGTTAACTGACATTTATAGCACCTGCCTGATAAGTGCTTTGGGTGCATTAGATGAGACAAATCAAGTAACGTGCTGGATGCTGTGACACACCGCAGCAGGCCCTCAGGAAGCACTGGGTACAATTACAGTTACAGGAAGTAAGCATAAAAGACATAATCCATGTGTTACTAAATTTGGAAGCTGCAGCGACACATGGGAGAGAGATGCAGTGTCCAGCCAGGAAACCCAGCGGTAGTTGTTTATGCAAATAACTCATCACACTAACCCTTGAGCGGTTCCCAAGTATAGACAGGTACATGAAGTAAGAGGGAGTAACCGAAGAATATAGACCCAGTAGCTTCTATTCCCAAGATTCAATATTTTGCCTTAGACAAAGTAGATTCTCTATAAATATTTGAAAACCACCCATATGAATCACCTAACACATCCTGGGTGCTGTACTGGTTACAGTCACATATCCCTGTGTTTCCCCAAAGTCCTGGGTATGTTGTTTCTGCACAGCTCTAAGTGATACCACACCCCAAAATTAAGGAAGATATTCCATTCTCATTTCTTTTTAAAATCATTCCAATGGCATCAAGCCCAAAGTCTCACTTTGATGGTAGTGTTTTAACCCCTCTTATAACATTTATAAATCTTAATATTTTAAAAACTTAAAATTAACTTTAATCTCTAGGTCTTTAATGTCACTATTTCTGCCTAGAACTTAGGCACAATTTTTTCAGTGCATTTTCATAATTTTTCTCTTCTTTGGCAATCCATCTAAAACTGGTTTCTGTGTTCTGCAGTAATATCAAGTTTCCTCTCCAAATAAGTTTAGTAAATTGAAAATCAGATCAGTTTAAAGAAAATGTTAAGCAAATAAAACAGATAAAGACTGCTGCGGTCTGAATAATAGTATTCTAACTTCCCCCCAATTATATGCACAGTTTTTTTTGAAAATCAATATATGCAAGCCTGACACCATACCAACTGAGTGAGAATCTCAATATATAGGTCTAATAAACTTATATTTTCTATTATTTTTAGGAGCTCTCAAATGATTTTCATGAAAAACCATATTAGAAATCTCTGAATGAGAGAATCTCCAATCATTCATTCAGTAAATATTTGTTGAGTGTTTAACTGTGTGTAGGTCCAGATAGTGGAGAGACAGTAGGACCAAAGAATTGGGCCTTGCCACCTGGAGCTTTTATTTTAGTAGGAGCTTGAAAATACTTTGTTCCTTGAGTTTTAATCTGCTTGTAAATGTTTCTGCTAAATCAAAGTCTGGAAGAATATAAAATTGTTATAAATGTGTAGACTTTCTTAGTTATGCTTCTGACTTTGAACTTGCCGTCCAGAGACATCTGAGGCCAGTTGTCTTTTCCCTTCGTATATTTGACTCATTTTAAGAACCTAGGTAGCCCATAAATCTTCTTTATACTTGAAGTAAAATAACTTCAGAATCCTAGCTCTGCTGACCTGAAATAAATGACCTCGTGACTTACTATGTCCCAGAACCTTGTGAGCCTCCATCCTTTAGGTCTATAAAATATTTATAACCACGCAGGATTTTGTGAAGTTTAAAGGACCCAGTATGTGTGAAGCATACAGGACTCAGGTATTTGAGAAAAGGTCAGTAAAATGTCAATTGAATGTAGTCTAGTTGCATAAAGTAAGAATTAAGTTTGATTTAAAAAAAAAAAACCTTGGGAAAAGTCTCACAAATTCCCCCAAGGTGCTATGTTCATAATTTTTGTAAACTTGACACAAGATATAAGTATGTAGGATATTTAAAAAGTATAAAGCACTGCAAAAAATACAAAATGTACACTGCTTTCACCCTTAGTAGCTCATTCACCACTTCCAACACTCAGCCATGAGACCTACTCACTCTTTTTGGAGAAGCCATCCTCTCCCCTCCCCGCTCCTGCTCATCGGGGGCCTCTGCCTAATTAGTGCGATGCGGTCCCCACAGTCAACATGATTTAAATTTGTTTCTCACCTTTTCTGTTTTGCGCAAAGCACATATGGTTGAATTCACATATTAAATACATACATGAGGCAACTCGGTCTGCAATTATTCCTAGATTAGAAGCAAAATATTCAGAACATGAACTAGGTGGAAGTCAGGCACAGTAATTGACGTTCAACCACGGTGATCTTAAGTGAACTACACGTTGATCCTCTTTCCCTCTCTGTGATTAGTTTGGCCTTCCCTTTAAATGTTCCTTTCCTTTCTGTTACCCTCAGAGCTTTATGGTTTTTCAGCTTTGGCTATTGGAGATAGTAAACCCATGCTCCTCCCTTAAAGAAAAAGAAAAAAGGCCTTGCGCTTACAGTCCTAGAGTCGACCCCAAAGGCTGGAACCTCTGTCCCTGCCACCATTCGCCCGCTCCCCGCCTTCCCGTGGGCTCGCTTTTTACAAAAGGGTAGGTCTAGAACAAGCAGGCAGGGATGGCAGCTCTGACAACCGTGCGGGCGTAGAGAGAACGTCCTGAAGGCACAAGTCACAGTGCTGGTGCACGTGGAGAGGGGACCCCACCATTCCTGTGGGACGTGGAGCTTAGCCAAAGCAAAGGCTCATGAAAAGAAGGCAGGGTCTGAGCAGTGGGAAGACCAGACCCGCCGGAAGTCACCCCAAGTCCCAGGCTGTGACAAAAGTCACGACCTAATTTTGTTCTGCTTGACATAAACTTCTATTTTGACATATCTGACCGTTGAATTTAGTTTAACATTCTGGATTTTAAAAAGAATATGAGAGGGTAAGGATGTGGCGCAGTGGCAGAGCGCCAAGCCCTGGTTCAAGCCCCGAGGCCGGGGAAGCTGCCACGGGAAAGGCTCAGAGGATGTCAAAGATTGGCAGGGAAGTGGAGGGAAATTACGAGAGATCCCTCGGTCAAAGGAGGCGGAACGGCAATTACAGCAGCGTTCCAAACAAATTTAAGATTTTCATCCGGGAGCGCTGACCAAAGTACTTTGCTTTCCTTGCACACAAACTGGGAGAATTCTAAATGAAAAAGCTGCGAACTCACGTTAGGAAATGATTCCTGGAGGACTAGCGCCAGGTTACAGGAGGAAGCTAAGAATTCATCATTTCCCTAAAGACTCTTACAATGTCCAGATACTCCTTGCTGGGTACAAACCTGAACTGAGAAGGAGGAGAGCCCTGCTGATAGGAGCAGCAGAGGGAAGACGGGGAGAGGGTACAGAGTGGGGCAGGCCAGGGACACCGCAGGCAAAGGATTATAGGCGGGGACACCTGGTGGAGGGGCCACCACCCCGTGCTCCCCTCCGCTGCTCCCCCTGGCTGTCCTTCCTGAGAGCTCAGAGCACTTGGGCTGAATGCTTGGCGCTCGGTGACTCCTCGGAGGGCACGTGCCAACCAGGAAAAAGATGATTCTTCGGTAAAAAATGCCAGACATGAGTTTAAAAAGCAGTTTAAGAAACCACGTGGAGCCGAGCGTGCCTGGGAGGCTGAGGCAGGAGGATTCCATGTTCCAGACCAGCTTGAGCAAGTCAGCAACCTCGTGAGACACGGTCTTAAAGTAAACAACAAGAAAAGGGCTGAGTTGTCATTTAGTAAAAAGCCTCAACTGTCAATCCCTAGTACTGTGACTCAAAAAATTAGGCAGGAAAGTCATAAGAAAAAGCGTATTTTACCATGTCCCTACTAGCTTCCCAAAACTGCTACATTTCATGTGATTCATTTCAGTCCTAATAATTTGTATTTTTTTATATCTTACAATAACCTTTCTGGTTTTGTTCCTGAGTGTTACAAGCAATTTTGAGAAAATTCACATTTCTTACAATCCAAGGAGCCCAAAGTAGCACACCTCTTCTGCTCCCTAGCCTTTTCTCTCTTCATTCTTGTTTCCAAGGGGGTAGGAGGGACGGGAGTGGTGGCCAGGCACGCCACCCTTCCCCTTCAGAGAGCCCTTTTCTCCTATTTCGGGTACCTCTCCTCTTCCTCACGCCATCCCCCGACTTGCTTTCTCCGTTCTTCCCCCGGGCCTGCTCTTTTCCCCTTGCACTAGCCAACCTTCCCCTCGGGAGTTCTCTCTTCCCCACTCACTTACTATAACAGGCTCATTTTCTACGATCATGGCATTCAAACTCCGCCGCCCTGTGGGGAGACAGACCTAAGTGTCTCCCATACTCACCCTGGACTTCAGACACTGTCATCGCTTCCCACCTTCCAGTCTCATTCGCCTGTCTTTGGATCAGCCTTTTTTTCTTAAGGCATAAAAATCCAATTATCTAGAATCCATCATTCAGTCGATTTGGGCCACCATATCCCAGAGTCCCACACAGCACTCCCTGCGCCTGTGTGGCACTCTGACGAGGAAAGGATAGATCCCAGAGAGGACACAGTAGGGATTTATACCCGAAGTCAACCCAATCAATACTGTTATAGAAAGATGTGACCTGACATTCATTTATGTGGAAGAAAAGACCTGGGAATTTGAGTTGACAGTATAATGTGGCTCTTAAAAGGTTACACCTGTTTGCAGATTCATGGCAAAAAAAACCAAATATGTTCTGAAGAACCAATACACCCTCCCTGCAAGGAACGACAGCAGCTCCGTGGCAGGTGGACGGTTCTGGAAAGCAGATCGGGGCTCCCAGGAATGAGATGGTGTAGTCCTTATTCCTACTTAAATTTTCCCAAGAAGAGTCCAGTGTCAGATGAAAAATTATCATTATTTTTTAAAACAAAGTCTAGCTCTGTTTTCCTCAGGCTTATCTTGAACTTATGGGCTCAGTCCATCCCCAGTCTCCCCAGTAGCTGGCACTACAGCCAGACTAAAGAATTTTAAGAATCCGGCCCTGGAGGGACATAAAACACCATAACCCCTCTTTTTCATTTACATGTCAAAATAATGCACGTTTACAGCGTAAGCCAAATACTGCTAGGTTATGGCCTCGTATCCTAAGGTAATCACCATTAGCAGCTTGTTCCACGTGCTTCTATTTCTTTCAGTGTATCTAGCACATACATTGATATTAGTGGATGAAACAGAATGTTTTGCTTTTACAAACAGTTCATGCTGTACACATTACTCAGTAATGTAAATATCCCTCCTTGGTCAGTTCATGTATTATGAAGTACAGGTGTACTGTAATGTACACATCTTCTCCTCAATGATGGACATTCAAGTTCTGTAGCAATATAAGTGCAACTAACCAGTTCTCAAACTTTATTGTTGGGGCTGGGGACATGGCTCAGCAGTTAAAGAGCTCGCCCAGCAAGCACCAGGCCTAAGATTGGCTCCCCAGCACCACCGAAGCCAGGATTGGTGGTGTGCACCTGTAAGGAGGCTGAGAGGCAGAGGTATGATGACTCTGTGTTCAAGGCCAGCCTGGAATATGTAGTTCAGGATCACCGTGGACTACAGAGAAAGACCATGTCTCAAAAAAGCAAGCCACAATTTATTGTTATATTCTGATGTTTATAAGACAGCTTACATTAAAGGAAAAACCAGGAAGTTTAGAGATACACTGTTTCACCTCAGTAGTTACTTCTGAAAATATCAATAGCATAGTCCTCTGGCAAGTGTGCATTGGCCGTACCATCTCCAGGATAGGATGTCATCACTCACTTTAATTTTTGAATTTTTGAATGGATAAATTCAACTGAGAGGCAACAGCGTATAGAGTTTGAGAATCGGGAGTCCATTCATGATACCTATGTCAGCTCCAGCAAGCACTACTTGCGTACTTTCTTTTTTAAACTGAAATTCTTCTCATTAGCGCATATTTGTGATGCATAATAATTATATTAATCCCGGAGGACTGGGGCATACAAATACAGCATCTTCCTCGTCTTCCTTTCCCCTCCCAGCCCTTCCTTCTCCTTCTGTCTTACCTTATCATTGCCATGACAAAATACTCGACATCCACAATTTAAGGGGGGAAAGACTTACTTAGCTCACAGTTTCAGGAGCTCTCGCACATACGGTCAATTCATGGGGCAGCCAGTGATGGTGAAGGCACAGGTCAGAGACACAGGCTGGAAAGCTGCTACCCCACTGCAGATGGAAGCCAAGGGAGTGTGCAGGCTCAGGCAAGAGCAGAGCCTTGCCAAGAACAAGCTGCAACAGTGTTTCTTCTTCCTTCTATTACTTGGCCTGGCTGTCTGGCCAGACCCCCACCCCCAGGATGGATGCCCCTCACCATTTCCTGGCCACAAACATCAGTAACAAACATCAGAAAGCTCCTCCCTGGGCAACGCCTCATCTGAACAAGTTGATCCAACCTCTGCCGGTCAGACCTCAAACATCTGCCCCTTCCAGCCAAGCTCTGCCTCCCAAAAGCACACAGTTCCAAATTCATGAGGCTTTTGGGGGACACCCAGGTCGCTCGGCCATACTGTCCTCCTGTTCCCTACCATCACTCTTCTGTTGTGCCTTTTACTTACCTGTGCTTTAAGTTTCTCACATTAGAGAAACCACGCGAAATTTGACCTTCCTTTTCTGATTCATTCCACTGAGCATAGTGCATGTATTTTCCTGCAGACACCTCACGTCCGTCTTCCCTTGGCAGAGGAGCACTGCATGTGTATGGACACCACGTTTTCTTTGTCCGTTCGTCCCATGGTAGGCACACGGCTGCTCCCAGGGTTGATGTATTGTGCTGCTGTAAAAATGGATATGCAGATATCCCTGTAATATGATGTCTTCAACTCTTTTGGAAAGCTATCTGGAAGAGATAAGCTGGGTCAAGTGGAATTTCTATTTTCAGTTTTCAAGGAATCACCATACTGATTTCTGTAAGGGTTGTAGCAGATAACTGTCTCAACAACAACGTCGAAGAGTTTCCTTATCCCCACAGCCTTGCTAGTATTTATTGGTTCTTGAGTTCTTAATAAGAGGCATCCTCACAGGAGTAAGATGGAATGTCAGTGTTGTTTTGATTTGTATTTCTCTAATAGCTAAAGATCTGCTACACGAACATTATTCATGTATTTGTCACTTATATTTCTTCTGAGAAGTGTATTCATTTCAGTCTCCTGCTTTTTTATTAGGCCTTGTCCTTTTGAGAGTCCAGGTCTTTATTTCATTTGTTCGTATACCTGTGTACTTTAAGCTTAGACATCATACTACTTTGTCTCCATTACCTTCAGCTATAAAAATAGACTGATATGAATATCTACTACATAAAACTAATGAAATTAAATGAATTGATAGCTATACAAAGAACAATGACTAGCCTACAGTAAATTCTTTGAAAACAAAGATTAAAAGGGCAGATTAATTTTTGTAAGATTAAAGATTTTTTAAAAGTTGATTTGCATCTCCCTTTGAGTGTGATTGGCGTATTTCTAGATGTGTCTTAGTCATGTGCTTTCTTCTTTCTCTGTGTTCTCAGTTCATGTCTTCTGTTCCTGTGTCTCTGGAATTATTTGTCTTTTTGTAAATTTTTAGAAATTTTTGGTGTGTTATGAGTATTGTTTTCCTATTGTTTTTACCTATATGTCATTTTACTTGTAAAAATTATCAATACCATTTCTTTCAACTAGTTAAAAGTTTTTAAGTCAGAATTGTAAATATCATTTTAAACTCAAGGAACCTCTTATTTTAATCGATAAACTCTGTTAAGTGTTTAGTATAGGGAAACTCTTCCATTTACTACCAGATCCATTGTCTCCTGGCCTTGGCTCTACTCATGCACTGTGGAGCAGGGGGGTCAAAATACTCGTCCCTGGATTTCACGTAGAGGGCAGCATGACTTGACCGACTGGTGGTGAGGCATCAATTGTTATAGTTGGGGGGGTGGGGGGGGGTTCAGTGCTGGGACCTGAACCCAGGCCCATCCCACTAAGCAGTATCCTCAAGGTTTTTGTTTGTTTTTTTTTTTAATTTTTTAATTTTTTTCATTTTGAGACAGGGTCTTGCTAAGTTGCAATGTTTTCCAGGCTGGATTCAAACTTTCAATCCTCCTGCCTCACACTCTGGAGTGCTAGAATTACAGATATGTGCCACCATCCCAACCAAACATCAGTTTTTAGCAAGAGATCTTACTGTATTGTAATATGCAGCCGGAACTGGAAATTAGAGGGTGAGACCTGGAAAGGTCATTCAGGAGTCAATAGATTCCATTCCTAAGAAGCAGTCGCTAGTAATCACTACTGCCATCTGTTGGCTGGCAACAGAACTGATACAATTTGCACAGGTACCTAAATGTAACCTTATTCAAATTTCTGAAGGTTACGTTTTCAAAGTTCTTGGGAATACATCTTGGCATTCATCCAGGCTTTTAAAAAATAAGTGGCTTCTCAGTAACTTCCAACTGTAAAAATTTGTTAATTTCAATTTTATATGTGTCTTCTTGGTTTTAAATATTCTACTAATAATGCATGATAGAAGGTAATGTAATATTCCTGAGGTTATGCCAACCATTGGTCATCAAAGATTCATTGATATTCATCCTAATCATAGCAGGTACACTGTCAGGTTTCAGAAATGCTTTCACCAGAGGCAGCTGAAGAACAAAAGCAATTTTTGTAATTAATACTTTTCTAAAAAACCTGAAAAATAAATAAAACCACTGCTTCTTCCTTCCACACCCCTCCCTCGGCTGTATGAATCGAAATTTCATTCCATTAGAATATTCCGGAATGTTTCCCTTTTTGGTGGAATTACACTAGGTGCAACATCAAGGGAAATACGAAACAGGCAGCAGGCAGTGAGACACACTTTGAGGAATAGTGCTGCTGGCGGAAGGCGGGATGTCTGGGGAAAATACAAGAGCCCTGGCAGGCTTGCAGGCTTCTGCACGGGCTGGCAATTAGATCATGAGTTTATCTTCTGAAGGAAAGGTATTTTTCCTCTTTTCTTCAGAGATAGGTCAAAAAAAGTCAAAGACACTGAGAGCACAGAAGTGTAGTCTGCTGTAAAAGCCATCTTTAATCCATTGAGTTCAAATGCATGCATTAATTCCCCAGCAGCTTGGGTTACTTGTGTGATGCTGCTGGTGCTGGCGATGGGAAGATAAGTCATTACACATCTAAGCACACGCGCACAGACACGTATGTAGAAGGGAGTAAATGTGTATATGAATTATATGTCTATTGTGCATATATATGTGTGTATATTTAATACCTTTAATTCACAATATCTACACAAACTGGAAGTTTGTGCTGCCTGCTGGGTTCCTTCTATCCGCTGTGGATTTGGACTCTGTTCCTGAAGAGTTTTCCTTAAGAGCTGGGTTTCTCAGCTTTGAAACTGTTGACTTTTTAGGCCAGATGTCTTTTTGTTACCAGGTCCCGTGTGTCATAGGACAGCCACTGCCACTCCTGGCTTCCACCCACAAATATTGAGGATAGCCCCTCTGTTGCAGCGACCAAAAGCGCCCTTCCATTGCCTGATGGTGAAACCGCCTCCTGTATTAGGACCCACTGACTTGGAAGTTGAGGTGCTCTGGGGGATTCGTTGCATCTTTTCAAGCAGTTCCCTTGGTTCCTCCTGTCGGCATTAGCGCCCGTATGTTTTTCTCTCTGAAACAACATACAATTCCTCTGTGGCCTCAGTGAGAGTTTGTAAGAGTACATTTGCCTTGAAACACTAGTGTCTTTCCTTCCTATAGACTTTGAGTTCCTCCGTGTACTGTGTTGTTCACTCCATACACGTACTATCTAGTGCGGTGATTGGCACTTAATAAATGTTTGTCAAATGAAAGAATATAATTCTAAACACTTAATAACGTGAAGCACAAAGCCTGGCTTGGTCCAAAGGGGCTTTTCCTCTCCGGCTTATTTCAATCTCTGTGACAAAGCCAGTGAAAGAAGAAATTAGGAACATATTGAGGCTGTTGAAGGGTGTGAGCAGGGAAATCTAAAAATTCTATTATTTGGACAGGATTCCTTGGGGGTTTTGGCCAAGTGCTGTTGAGTGGCAGCTTCGTTCTGGAAACAGCAGCTCTGGCATGTCACTCGAAGCCGGAGCCAGCCTCTCACTCCTGCATTTTGAACTCCATCCACCGTTGATCCATGGAGGAAACAAGTTTTTTGACCGGACTGAGGCGTAATGCTCCATTAATTCTCTGAGGGAAAATGCATCAACCAAGAGAGAGTATTGTAAAAGAAGGCAAAAGAACACTCATATTAGACAGAACAAGAAGCTTTTCATTCATCTTTTCATGTTAAAAAAATTAAGATGCATATTTTTAAATGAAAAATGACTGGCATTCTTCCCACTGAAAATGGAAAGTAATTTAATTTGTTAGTGGTTTATTTTACTTGACAGTCTTTGTGCGCACTCGATTTGGTTTGTTACACTGAATTACCCTTTAATAATGGGTACGCAGAATGCCAGGCTCTGCCCCCCAGGTTGGTTTGATAATTGGATGAGCATCCGTATTGTTCAAGGTTCTCATGCTAATGCAGACAGAAGCTATTTGGGAAACTCCTCATCAGGAGGGTTTTCAGCTTGCTCCCCGCCCCCTGCAATGAAGTTCATTGCTACCCAGTGACCAGTCATTCCACTAGCCACTTTTCCTGAGCAGTGCTAAGTTCTGTAATTCTGACTGGATTCCCTGGGGCGGGTGGAAGGAAGGCTAAAACCTCATAGCCAGTAGAGAAAGTCAGAAACTCTTCTCTAGACAATCTCTCAGAATGACCATTCCTCCGCAGGTGAAGCTTATTTAAGAATGCCGATAGCTGCCATAGGGGCTTGGACCTAGACCAGAGTTCAAGGGCAACCCCACCCCATAGTAACTTGATGATCTCAGACAAGCCCTTTGACTTTAGAAACCACCTCTGTGAAGTGAGACTGCCGGTGCCTGCCGCCGGTGGTCGTTCTGAAAATGCAGTAACACTGTGTGAAGGCCAGGTAGCATCGTGAGGCCAAGCCCCTTCATCATGAGTATATCTTTGTAAGACAGCAAGTGTGAGGCTTTGGCCTGCTAGGTTCTCTGAGACACACCATGGGGAGAGTTGTCGCCCTGACGTGTGGAAGGAAACACTGATATTGAGAAAGATTAGCTAGCTCAAGGCCACATGGCTAGAAAATGGCATAGCCCTGGTTTGTATGACTCTCAAGATCCCGTGCATACCTTCCAACCTCAAATTTTTGTGCTTATATAACCCCTAGAATTTTTTTTTTTTTTTGAAAAGCCAGGTACCTTTTTTAAGTAGACAGCTAAGCCTTTGTATTGCAATAATAAATAATTGTGGGAAATGTGGTTTGGAGAGTATTTTGATGTCAGTGGTTTAAAACTAAACCATAACATCATCTTCTTAATGCGACCAATGGGATGTAAGTACCATTGTAACTGGATTCCCACTAGTACTCATCAAAAGTACATGAGATCAGAGTCTTTAAAAGTCACAGACATTATGCTTTTTCTTTTTCTCCTCTAAGCATATTTTTTACTACACTTACCCCAAATAAAGGGTAAAAGCAATTTTTATCATTTCTGTAATATACATGTAGTTTTCCCCTGTATTTTCCTCTATGAATATATTACTATTAAAATTTTATTATTACAGATATTGTTATTCACTATTACTTGTAGAATACAATTTACCAAAATAATCAGCTGGGGGGGGGGGGCTAGCAATGTAGCTCAGTGATTAGAACTCTTGCATAGCATGTGCGAGGTCCTGGGTTCAATTCTCCAGCACCACATTTAAAAAAATAGCTGGGCATAGGTGAACTCCATTATTTGGGAGGTTGAGGCAGAAAGATTGCCATGAGTTCAAGGTCAGCCTGAGGTACGTAGTGAGCTCAAAACCAGTATGGACTACAGAGCAAAACCCTGTCTCAAAATAATAATAATAATAATAATAATAATAATAATAATAATAATATAGCTGGGATGGGACCATTTATAGAGCTCTGATTAAGGGGATAATTCATGTATCCTGTGCAGAAGTGTGTAGGTCCTGCCTAGTGCATCTTAGTAAGATTCAGGGTAGGTAAGGTTCTGTCCATTATGTTTTTCTTTTGCAAAGGGAAGAAGGAGAACCCAGGCTGTAACTGTCTCCTCAAATGATCTGTTTTAGGACAGAAAATCAAGAAGTTAGGAATGAGAAATGGTCATCTTTAAAACTGTTCCTCATATTGCTGGGGTTGCGGTGCCCTCACTGGAGATGGGCGTGTCATACTGCTGAGCTGTGTGGCTCTGGGATAGGACGCTTACAGGCGGAGCCACGGGGCTCTCCATTTGCCAGATGACTCACTCCCTCTTCCTTGAAGCTGAAGTCTGGGTGCTCCTTAGTGTTTAGCATTATCCCAAACCTATAATGATGGCTACTGGAGAGTCTCAAAGGAAGACCTGTGAAAGGCAGGATGAGGCTGAGACCTAGAATTCAGTGCCTGCAGAAGGGACAGCAGCTCTACCCCAGGCTGCCACGGGGCCGCCAGCTCATGCGTCCAGGCACCAGGGTCATGATTTCTACTTAACTGACCATAAGGGAGGCAGCCAGGACTTTGCTCCTCACCTGTCTCATAAATCAAAGAGGCTTTGGTTTCAGCTTCCCAAAACAAAGGCCAGTTACAAAGAAGAAAAGGAAGAGGAGGAAGGAATTATGTATCGTCCGTCTGTCCCAAGTTCCTGAGGGTACGCCAGTGAATAAATGTTTCGTGAAGACTTTATCCGGGTCAGTGTGAGGATAAAACATTCCATTCTAGTTGGTGACACAAAATCTACCTAATATACCCTGACCTTAATGTACCCAGTGAAACTAAATAGAAATTACCTGTCTCAGTCATCGCGAGAGGTGGGTAAAAAACCTTGGCTAAACACCAGCAAATGGGAACTTACATAGGAAGCGATTTTTTTTCAAACGTCTCTATAACGTTGATTATATCAATTGTATTTGAAAAGCAAGAGTGTATTTGAGGATTTCTGTGCTCAACTCAATGGGATTTGGGCTGGGATTACCAAAAGGCTAAAATCTTTTCTCATCCTTGAACAAATGATTGCCAGTCTCCCATAATGCATCTCTCCCCACCCCCACCCCAGTCTCTAAGTTCTATTCTATGTGGCCATCTCTTCTCTCACCATGAATCTGTCACCATGCTGGGCTGATGGAGGTTGCCATGGTAAACACAGCTGTTGGTTTTTTCTCTGTGAAAAGTCACTCATGAAGGGTGCAGAGAGTCCTCACCTCTCTTCTCCTTGCCGTGCGTCATCACAAATGCCGTTGGTGGGGGGTGAAGGGGGCACATCAGGGGCTTCGTGTGCTCCCCGGGCTCTGCTCGGCTTTCATGGCACGTCTCTGAAACAGGGCACCGTGACCTGCCAGCTCCTGCCCGTGCCATGGAAGATGGTGAAAAATCACTGGTGTGGCCACCAAATAAGACAAGTGACAGCAACATTCTTTTTGTTAGTAAATGGGTACTTCAGAGCAAGAGATGATTTAGTATGTCACAAGAGAAGAGACAAGATTGTGAGGAAGACTGCAAAAAAAATTTATTAAAAAAATAGAATGATCTGAGAAACTGGAGTGTAAAGAAATAATACCACCACATAAGTGAGATGTTGGGATTCAGGGGCTGAGGGAGGGACGGGAGGGTGCGAAAAGAGGATGTGAGGTTGTGGCAGTATGTATGTGCACAGAACTCACACGTTTAGTGGAACTATTCTGTATTGCATATACATACTAATAAAAATGGTGGAAAAAAGGAACGGACGGAAAGGGGGAAAGTGTAAGAAGGTGGGAATTTCTTAAAAGAGGAAGCAGCATGCATTGGCAGCTGTGGGTGGGCAGCTCTTTCTACCTTCCTAAGCTTGCCTGACCTTCACGATGAAATTCTGGGCCAAGCCCTGAGGACTGCATCTCTTCCTGCCGAGCAAGACAGCTGCCTGGCACTCCCCTGTACACTGAGCCGGCTCCGAAGTCAGTGCTTCTGCTTGGCACTTGTCCGTGATTGGAATGCCCGGCCCCAGCGAGCCAAGAGCCCCACGCCTGCTTCCTTCATATTCCTGCTGGAACGTCACCCCTCCAGGAGGCTTCGCATGACCACGCACATCACACAGCACAATCCCCACTCAGCCCCTTTTCCCAGCTCAGGTTTTCTTCATAGGTGCACAAGAACTGACACCCACAGTAGCAGGGCTTGCTGTTGTGTCCTAGCCCCTAGCCCAGGTCTGACGTGGACGGACGTAATATGTGTTTGTTGAGTGAATAATCCAGTCCCTGGCGCCAATGCCAGAAGTGTACAACATCATGTACCTGTACACTCCACCCTCTCCCCAGAGCTGTGTGGCCCCTCTGAACAGAGAGCAGTTTCGTCTTCCCCAGGCCCCCGACTCTGAGCCCTTGCTACCCAGCAGTCCGCTCCTTTGTGAGGTCTGCCTTGACCTTCCTGGACAGACGGACATTCCTGTGGTGGACACAGTGCCTGATGCGCTCATTACAGCATGGTCCCCCTCACGGACACGTCTGCCCACCTGGCTGCCTCCCAAGCACCTGCGTGTGGTCTGCTAGCACCCAGAACACATCCTTAGCATAAACGAGGGCCTAGACGCTTGAGTTGAGGAGTGCCAGCCATGAGTCTTGCTTCAGATTAGCTGTGTGACTAGACAGTTTGCCTAACCTCTCTGTGCCTCAGCCTGCTCACCTGCACAGGGCACCAAGGTAATTCCCTGATGAGCTGCTGAGATGTTTCAAACATTCTGCTGTCAATGGTAAAAGAATGGAGCGGAGGGTGGGCTGCTTGAGGTGGAGAGGTCATGGAAGGCCTGGAACAAAGACCTGGGTAAAGTGACGTTTTGGAGAAGAGCTCCCTTCCCCCATCCTACCACTGAATCTCTCTCTGAAAGCATCCCCCCCATTTGTGTGTGTGTGTGTGTGTGTGTGTGTGCATGCGTGTGCGTGTGCACACGTGCATGCAATATACAATAGTTATGTTAAGCTTGAGAATTTTGTGCACATACATATCTGGACATGATTACAATCCCTTCCTCTCCCCCTTGAAAGCATTCTTGCAGGTTCAACTCAGGCTCCTCCCTGGGACATAGCTCAGGTGGTATTCTAGCAGCACAGAGTATCGAGCGGAGACACACAGACCTGCAGAGTTGTCTTGGGAATAAGTACAGGAGCTGGAACTGGAAGGGGCCGGGAGAAAGATGAGGTGCCTGAGGGAGCCCTACCCACCCAAGTTCCAGCATCTCAGAACTGGTGTGCTCTCTTGAGAACAGAGCGCTGGCTCCTGCTTGGGAGGCATCGCCTCCTGCAGGTGAGTCCAGCCTCCTCGGCAGCTGATGGTCAGGACTGAGCTGAAAGGCCCCAGCCAGATCCCAAGTATTGTCTAGTTCTGCTTCTGGCATTTAGCAAACAGGGTCTCTGGGCCCGAGGGGAACAGCCGAGGCTGATAGTGTGAGAGATGCAGACACGCAGCGCGGGAGGCAGAAGCTGTGCTCGGCTCCTTCTGCAGGCGGCCACAGGTTGGGGGATTTCACCTCTCGGGCCACAGTCTCCTCATCTGGACATTTCAGGAACAGCTCCAAGCTTCAGATTTTCCATATCCACAAAAATAGCTCTTCAGGCAAGGTGTTGAAAATCCAAGCTTATTATGTTACCAAGAACAGTGAAGGAGTGAGGTGGCCTCCCGCAGTGTCACCCCAAACACACCCAGATGGAGAGAGGGTGATGGCCCAGAAAGGGGCTCCAGGGCTCTTGCACACCGATGTTCCCTAACACATCACAGCGTCTTCCCAAAATATTGGGCTAGCTGTCATGAAATCGACCTCTGGCTATCTTTGACTTAGAAAAATGTCAGCTTCATCTTTTCACCTAGTAGCTTCCTGTGCGATGGGGGCTGAGTGCCACATCACAGGGGTCAGATGCCAGGTCCTTTGCCTCATCCTCTGTGCAGCTGCAAATATGATGCCGCCCTTCTATGCGCCTGCCCTTTAAGCGGGGCAAGCGGGACTGTGTAGGGTTGGCTGCTGGGAGGACTGGATGAGATCAAAGCTGGATGGGCACATCGTGGGGACACTAATCACAGTGGCTGCACCCAGCCCAAAGCCCTCCGGATGTTCCAAAAGGAGAGTGTGGCCAGGACAGGTTTCCTAAGGCACTTGCCCCGCCTTTCTTAAACCAACAAACTTCCTTTTGAATTTCTGGGATGGAAATCAGCAGACAAGCCTTTACCCGGGCACAGGAATGATGTCAGAATATCATGAGTGACATCCATCCCCCAGCTCCCCCTTCACAAGCACGTGTGCACACTCACACACACGCACACACTCCTCCTTATCTAGGCAAAGCGTCAGAGGCTCCATCCCCAGGCACCTGCATGGAGCCCCTGCCCATTACATGCTACATCACGGAAAATGTCACCCTGAATTAGCAGGCAGGCCCATCACATTAAGCAGAAGCTCTGGGCTGGCAGGTCCCACTTTGTAATGCCTCCTGGTCCTGACTGTCACGCTTCGGTCCACGTCACCATGGCCACAGGAAAGCTCTGCAGACAATGCAGGAGGAGGCCGAGAGAAGAGCCCCAGCCGGAGCCATGAGAAACCTCGCGGGTCCCATCGCGTCTGCGGCCCGGGAGCCCTGTCCTGAGTGCACGTGTCTCTGGGGATGAGGAGGAAGCAGAAGCTCTGGATGAAACAGACTATGAAAACGGGACATGCATGTCTGAAAGCACACAGAATCGGTGCCCTGTTCAAATACTATGAAAACCTCTTCGGCACCCGATTGAGGCTTCTTAACGGCAGCACTGCTGTGATGACCACTGTAATTACCACCTTTTACTCCACAATTCTCCCGGCAGTTTACTCAGGTCACTGGCAAAGCACATACCACTTCCTGCCCTGTGTGTTTCAGTGTGTTGTGTGGCCACGGCAGGAACGCTGGCTTTGCCAGCAGGTGGATGCTGAGACCAAGCCCTGTGTGTGCCTGCCGTGTGGCTGGGTAACCTGGGCCGGGGACGGAGCCTCTCTGGGCTTGAGTTTTGTCTGGGCTACAGGCTTTGTGCTGGTACCTACCTCACATGGTGGAAGAATTATCTGGAGACGGCTAATGCAAAGTAAACTCCAGTAAGCATTTCAGTGATACGTTGCTGAGGGCTAAGTCATTTCCTAGCCGGTACAGAGCCGGAACTCGGACACACTCGTAGCTGGTGTTTGGGAGTGTGTGTTCCCTTTAAAATTGTGTTTCATTGTCCTCTAATCCATTTTCCAGTTGAGTGATGTAATGCAAACCTATTCTTGATCATATCACAATTATGGCCAGTACTTTTAATTCTTCCCGTTTCTCTTGGGGTAATAGCAAAACTCTTTTTTGAAGCTTGCCTCCTGTCCCCATGACTGCTTCCATCACTTTTTCCATCTCAGTTACCCTAGTCTCTGCTTCGTGCTTGCTTTGCCCACCCCACCCCCATCACAGGGCCTTTGCACATGCCATTTCTCTGCCTGGAATATTGTTTCTGCCCCATCTGGCCTGCGTCAGCCCCTGTTCATCCTTGACGTCCTCACCTGTTCATCCATTCCCTGGAAAGCCTCTCTAGGTCTCCCTGTCGAGGCTCAATCTCCCTTGAAACTTTTAAGTACTTACACCATTTTGTGCTGAGATGATACATTAATAGCTCACGTCAATCTCCCCGTGTGGGATCAGCTACATGATGCCAGGAGCCATCTTGTGCTCACCAGTTGCGCCCTCCAAGGATGTTGTGCTGTGCTCTGCAACAGTTCCTGGAAAGACTGGTGGGAGGGCGAACCAGACGAAAGCCAGCTCAACAGACCCACAGCAGCCTCTGTGGTGATTAGGACAAGCAGTACAGCCGCTGTTTGTCAGGGGTGAGACCGGAGCTCAGCAGTAGGGCTGGTGCCCGTGGTCCCACAGCCTGCTGGCGAGTGGTCTGTGCCCAGGAGTCTGCGCCTCCTGTCCCTGCCCACCAGATATATGCTCCGGAACTGTTACCCCCAGCTGGAGTGAGACGACAGGTGCCCTCCCTCCCTCCCTTTTCCCAGCATCCAGAGGACCCTTGCCTCTCCCACATCTGTACCATGCCCACCTCTGGCTTCCAGCGGATCCAGCATCACATCTGTCTGGAACTCTCATGCTCCTGAGTCGTTCCCTTCATATACAGCTGTGTTGAATGTGAGCTAAGCTCCTTCCAGACCGAGCCAGGAGAACTCTGTTTTCTGCAAACTTTCACTGCTGAGGCAATTGCACTTCACAAAATTCAGCCTTTGTTTTCGGCCGCTTTCACCACCTGGGTTGGAGCCAATCCAGAAGCCGAAGCTGAAATCTTAATCTACCACCTGCTATCAAATCAGCCAGGACTCAGTTGCAAGAACTGATTTGCTTGGGGGTGAAAAATAGCTTTGGGTTGTTTGTTTTCTTGTTTCTATTAAAGGACTGCACCTGTGTTCTGTGGTTCTGTTTGGTTTCTTTTTTATTCGTTCTCTTAGGAGGCAATTTACCCAGATTTCTAAAACAAAGTCAGAAAAGGGCTGTGTCTTTGTTCATATTTTTCAGAGAGAAATTCACGGGTGGGAAACTGTTTGACTGACTGAGTCTCTGACCTGCTGGGAAACACTGGCATTTACTGTTTCTCAGCTAGTCAACAAATACATACTAAGTATGTTTGTGTATCGGTAGTGTGACCATATAATGCACTTTCCAAACTGAGACAGTTTTGACTATGAAAACGAGCACTACCTCTTTGGTACTCCAAGACAACGTGGCTAAGCCAAGGTTTTCTGAAGTCAGCCAGGCTACAGTTGTCACCGTATCTATTATGGCTAACTAGGGCCTCTATCAAAAATACATGGCTGAACTGAAGTGGTGATAAGTTTTCCCAGAAAGATAAGTATTCTGAAACATTGAGTTCAAAGCCAGAATTCTGGGCATCTAGACATTCAGGGCCATGGAGTAAAAAGGACAGAAGGATACATTGGGATTAAAGTTGAATGAGATTCTTCCAAAAAGTTCCCGTATTTCCTCTTTAAAGTAGATTTTGTGTTTTAAAAAGTGGAACCACATCCTCAGAAGGCAGTATCCCACCGTGGGATCCATGGGGCCTGGAAAAAGTTTAGAATGTATAAAAGATGAAATTATCATCTGAGCCAGATGATGGCGATGTTCTTGAACATAGAAAGCCAAGGAGACCAGAGGGGACAGCAACAGAATATGGTTTCTCCAACTTCAAGCCTTCTTGACATGGCTGTGATGTTTTGGGGCATGAAAATAAGAACATGAGCACACAACACTCTCTAGTAAAGAGCTTTGTTTCTGAACTGAATTTGTTTCTCTTGCATCCAGGTGCCTGTCCTGAGACCCATGGACCTGATGGTGGAAGCCACCCCACGGAGAGTATTTGCCAACGCCCACACATATCATATCAACTCCATATCCGTCAACAGCGACTATGAAACCTACATGTCTGCTGATGACCTGAGGATTAACCTATGGAACTTTGAAATAACCAATCAAAGTTTTAGTATCCTTTCCTTTCAGCCAGTAATCAATTGGCCTGAATCAAGAGTTTGCAGGTAGGAGCGGGACTGGGGAAGCAATTGTGGAGAATCTGTCCCTTTAAAATACATTGGCATCGAATTACAAGTAGTGGACCAGGATCGGTTTGGGAATGGAGCCCAGAATCAATTCCTTCATGCAGTGGTATTTGTGTATCATGCATTGGATTTAAATATGACTTTAGCGACACTAAGACCCTAGAGTCCGGTTAGGTTTCCTTCCTCCCTTAAAGGATTCATAAATGATTGTTATTGTATCATAATACTGAAAATCTTAGGAACTGTCACTCATTGAGTCTTAAGCATTTGCACTGGGAACTTTAAGTATAGCATCTATTTTTTAATCTCTCTATTGAGGAATATGCATACGTTCCTGTGTACCTACCATAATTGATGAAATTTCAGGGGCGTGGTGGCACACACCTATAATCCCTTTACTTAGGAGGCTGAGGCAAGAGGAATGCTATCTGTTCAAGGTCAGAGTGGGCTACGTAGTGAGTTTAGGACCAGCTTAGACTTACAGAATTAGACCCTATCTCAAGAAAAAATTTTTCAGACCAAACCGTCCTGTAACAAACATTCACATCAACTAAATATTTAGTCCTCAAGCCCCAATTACACCAGCTTGCTAGTTCTGTACCCCAGAGTATATTTGACATAGCAACCTATAATATAAGTATTATCTCCTATTTAAGTACTGATAAAATGTAGAGAAGTCAAAAAAAAGTCCTGAGTACCTGGGACAGTCTTCTTACTCCTCTATACTGATCATGTATTTGATGGGTTTTTTTTTTTTAATGAGTCATTTATTGAGTACTGATCTTTGGACTCTGTCCCTCTGGATATCAAATTCTTTACCTCCTTCCCAGCGTAGTTCAGATTTTACCACTCAGGTTGCTGAGAAGTTGGCCTACAAATCAATATTAAGTCTTTGGCCAACTTCCACACCCCTAACCCAGTCTGTCTATGAGCCCTGTCAATGCCTCCTCTAAAATATGTCTCAAATCAACCACAGCCTCTCCATTTCCAGTCCTGCCCGCCCATACTGTATGCCACGGTTACCTGTCGCCTGTACGACTGCATTACTTTCCTCCCTAGGAGTCTTCTCTACTACATATTGCAGTCTGTACCATTCTTTCCTGATAAAAGTCCTCCAGGAGGTAGCCCCTTATTGAACTTCAAGTTCTATCCCTGGCTGTGTGGCTCCCGTGTCTTGGCCCTGCCTCCCTTCACAGCCCATCTGCTTCAGTCAGCCAGCCACTTGTCTACTCCTACTTAGGCCTGTTGTTCGTCCTCTGCACCTGCTGCCTCCTCTCCCTACCGTACTCTGCCTTCAGCTCTCACAGGCTGATTGTCGTCATACATTTTGATGTTATTTTTATTTGTGTATTTTTGATGCCTCATATTAGAACATAAGTGTCACAAAAGCAGAGGCCAGTGATGCAATACATCACTGTGCTACATTATCTACAACACTCTGCATGTAGGAAATTGGCTATGCATGTTGAGTTTGAAGTATTGATAATAATAGGTCATCAAAGAGGAGACACCCAGGTGGCAGTTTATTATGAAATCTAGCCCAGACATTTAAGAATTACGGTAAAGCCCTGAATGTTCTGATATAAAATAGATCCCTTTCTGGCTCAAATTCTGAACAGATTCTTTGTCCTTTAAGTCCGACACTGCTGATCCAGTCAGCAGGCATTATTGAGTCACTAACCCAGAGCTGTGGGCCTTTTCCATCTTGTAGCTTTCCATTACCACTGTACTTGCCTAAAGCAGGATAGCAAGCACTGGAAGTCCTGGAGGACCGCACCTGGGAGAATTCTGTGAGCCAGCCCCCAGAACAGCCTGCATCCCATTGGCTAGAACTCATCTGTATGGCCACTTCTAACACCAAGGTAGACTGGGAAACATATTGTATCTGTGTGCCCAGAAGGGAAGGGCGAAGGCTTGGCTTTAGTACCCAACCAGCTAGTCTCTACCAGAGAGAATATCAAGTAGTCTCCAAAGGTTTTTAGAAAAGGCATCCTTAATCAGGTACAGGCATTGATGAGATACATTCGAGGACACTGAGAACTGACCATGAGGACCATGACTGGCAACTGTTGTTGATCACAAAACAGACCAAACACAGTGTCTGGGCTCAGAAGAACCTGCCTACAGATGTTGCCTAGCAGTGCAGCTGCTAATGGGATGAGTGTGGGTGGTGGTTTCCTTTCCCTCTTCGTATCTATTCTAGAAGCCAGAAATCTGCTGCATCTCAGCTGGCTGTCACTCTGAGCGGCTGCTTTCCCCTAGTCCTGGTGGCATGTTTTCTGAATTTTGCCTCCAGGCCTTCAAGGCAGAGGGAAGTTTCTTAAGGCATTTTGGGAGACAGATGCCTTAGGGAGACTGCAGAGGGGAAATATTAATAGTGCAGTTTAGGTTATATTCTGCAGATGTGTGACAGCCTGCCAGATGCTGGCATACAAATGGGATCGTACCACCCACCCTTAAAACAGCCATATGTAAAATCATCATTGTCCTCATGAGGATGATGATAACTGATGTCTATATAGTTCTTTTCAACTAGACTGCCCTGAGCACTAAGACAGCACAAACTGGGACCCTTCTGCCTCTCTTCCCTGAAGTATAGCCCGCTCTGGGGTGGGAGGGGGCCACTTTTTCAAAAAAGCCTCAAAAAACATGTGTCAACCAACAGGCGTATCTTCAATCACATGTTGTTTAGTACCTGTTTCTTTTATGCCCCTTATCCACAAAGGAGGAAGAAGAAACACGGCTTGGAGTGGAATAATGTGCATTCCCCAAAGCACAGTGTGGTACCAGGAAAAAGGCTGTGACATACATGGACTTTGTATTGTCATAATTAGACTATATACTTACTATAATGAGTGTTAGAAAACACAACTATCACACCACTCCTATGAGTTCGAGGATAACTGTAAAATCCATATCAATTGCAGAGCAGGCATATGTAAAGTATTAAGTCAGTAGCAACACAGATGGTCTGGAGATATAGTTAGAAAACAGTCCTGACTTTCAGGGGCTGGCGTTTAGGGTAATAGTTGGCATTGTGGCTGAGGACTCAGGCTTTGGAATCCAATAAGCATGGAGTTCTTTGCCACTTTCTTGCCATTTCTTAATTTATCTAAGTCCCTGTTTCTCTATCACACCATCTGTAAAGAGGAGCTTTAGTAAGGGGATTGTAATAATTACACTCTCTTGTGCAAGTGTACATACTTAGGCCAGCACCTTGCTAAGTAAATGCTCAGTAAACGGGGACTAGTGTAATCATAATTATTGTTGAAAGAACAAGAAAACTGAAAAAGGCGAATGTTATTAGGTGAATTCCGTTTAGTTGAATGTGTTATCTGCCTTCTCAACTCTAGACTCTCTTCAATACTGGCTGGATAGGCTTTATAAGATGTTGCTTTTTGTGTCCTAATGAATTATCTCTGAGGTCTGGAACCTTGTCTTTAATACCAGATCAAAGCAAGACATTTCTAAATCTTCTGCTACCTTCTCATGACTCTCTCCTCCTATCCCATAGCTATTCAGCACCTGTCCTGCAGTAAAGTTAACATACTTAGGTCTTAATACATCAGGGCCCTCATAACCCATCCCTTGGTCAAGAAGCACTCCTAGCTTATCAATAAAATGAAATTGCTCTTGAAATATTACATGTTTATGAAAACTATGGTACAGCCAGGATCTCTTTTCTTGGGACTAAGAAATGGCTGACCTGAATTCTTACCTCAACCAGCACAGAACTCTATTAAATAGGCCCGTGCCAAGTCAGAGTACAGGCACAGCCATCAGCAACGATATAGTGAGTACCTGTTCCGGGTCAGGTACTGCACAAGACTGAGTATGCAAAGGTGAATTTTAAATAAATGTTCTGCTTTCATCAAGTAGTCATGCTAAAGACCATGTAGTTAAAAACTGAGACAAGTTCTGTGAGAAAAAGAAATACAGTTCCACAAATGCATTTTAGGCTAGCGAATTTAAAAAAAAAAAAAATGCTGAGGAGCTGATTGTTGTGTTGAAGTATCAGAGAGGATGAATGTAAATTAACTTGGTGAAAAGAGAGAATTGTCCGGTATGTCCACGGTTCGTGACAGGAGGAAGCCTAACATTTTAGAGGAGCTGCCTTGGTCCTGGAAGCTCTACCTGAGTGGCAGTTCTAGTCCACTGAGCTGGGAGTCTTCTTAGAGTTGATTCCCTTGGTTTCCAGCCTCCCGGGCCTTTGAGTACCATGGACAGCTGCCTTCCTGTTAATCCTGTGGGAATCTGCCCGGTAGGTTTTAGGGAAAGTTGTGAGGTGTTGTGCCTCTCCTTATTGCTTCAGTAACTTTTGTCCCGTCTGGGAATCAAATGAACAAATCAATTTTGCTTAATGGAAGAGCATCCCCTCCAATGACCCGTTCAGCCTGTGTGTATCAGAGCAGTCCTCTCGTCATATTAAAAAGAATGTGGTGGGTTTTCCCACGCTGAGGGCCTTTCTTGCATAGAAACTAACCCTCAACATCAGAGGCCAGCTCCAGGATGTCGTGACTGGGAACCTCTTCCTCTTTAGGCCTCATGTTGTCAAGGAGAAAGGACAAGAATACATCTGTGCACACATCTCTTGGGTTTCCTGGGCTTCCTCAGAGCGGTGTAGCTTAGTAGTCATAGGATTGCAGACTCTAAAGTCACATTCACTGGATCTGAACGAGTTTCATCTCCTAAACCCTGTGTAACCTTAAAAAGTTACAAACATCTCCCTAAACCTCAATTTCCTCATCAGTTAATAGAAATAATAATATCTTATAAAGTCATAGTAAAAATTAAATATGGTGATGTGTAAAGTACTAGGCAGAGCACCTAGCCCAGAATGAAGTCTCGGTGAATAGTAGCTTTATTATGGGGAGCATTTCCCCAGCTTTTTTTCTACCATGTTGCTTAGATACTGTTCTAAGAAAACCACAGGCTAAATAATTCATACCGTATGTCCTGGAAATTTGGTCTGCTAACCCTATATGTGGTTTTTGCTCTTAAAAAAAATAGACTAGGTCTGCCTAAGTCACAAGAATAAATTAAAGTAAAAGCCATACGCATTGGCTAATTCTTTACTATATAAACTGGAAATGATATGAAGAATAAACATCTGCCCCTGAAAGTCATGACCTCTGATCTGAGGAAGAGGATGTTAATCAGGAGTCAGCCAAAGAAGCAGAACCAAAGGGTGTGAGACATGGAGGGGGACCTGGAAGAGGGGAGGAGGAGGAGCAGGGTTGACTCGCTGCAGTCGACTGACCTCGCCCTCGTGAAACTGGCCAGGAAAATCCAAAATGTACAGCTGAGGGAGTCAGAAAAGGGGAGTCATGAGCAGGCTGGAACCCGAGCTATGAGCTGAAGCTGGTCCACAGGAGGCAACAGAAAGATTTAGCACCACGGGCGGGCGAGCAGCTGCAGACTCAGCAGCCCCTAGAGAAGGCGTGAGCCTGCCAATCAATGCCTTCCAACTGGTAGAGGCAGCCTCACCAGTACAGTCCCCTTGTGATTATTTGAGATAATTGATTAGGGTCTTTAATGACATCTGCAAGATTCCTTCTGTGGCAGCACCCAGCTGAGGGGTTGAGTAATTAGCGAGTATGTGTGTGCTGCCGAATGGTCACTTCCTTTTATTCCTCTAGCCCTCCCCAAAGAATCGCCTTTGTAGCCCAAACTGAACTGAAAGCTAGTAGAACAGGAATTCTGCAGAATATCCCTGAGCCTGACCAAGCTAGCACAAACACAAGGCCAGCCAGCTATGTGGAGGGACAGCGGAGACAGATGGGGGGGCCATAGTAGAGAAGATGGACCTAATAATTTTTGAGCCTCTATTAAGTGCGGGCGTGCTGCACGTACCATTTCCTGTGGCTGTCTTCCTCTTTTTGCACGTGAGCTAACAGATTAAAAACTGCAAGAAACTATTACCCACAGAATGTGGGACTCAAACCTCAGCCTCTCTTACCACAAGTTACAGTAAAACCGTAATGACCTGGACAAATTCCTCACATCCGCAAGTTGTAGTCAGTGTTCTCAGAGGTGCACTGGAGGCAGGATGGGTGCACAGGAGAAAAAGGATCGTGAAAGAATGGCTGAGTGCTTCCTAATGAACGTGACATCTGAAGAGGCCTTTGAATTGGACATTTTCTAACAGCAGAATTTCAGGCTTTCTGTCATACATGAGCAGGAACGAGTTTATGGTTACCGGCTCCCTCAGTCATAAAGGGTATCTCAGCCTTAAGTCTTGTGAAGCTCACTACAGATTTAATATAGATTCATAAGTTTTTCAGTCTGCAGATTGAGCCTAGCAGTTGGCAAACACTTCATGAATATTTGCACAGTGGCTTTTTTTAAGCTCTTAAGGAGGGAATATTCCTTGGGACCTCTTTAGCGATCCCCGGTGTCTTATAAGCCACATGTCCTTTGAGCTGATAAAATCTGGATGTTTTGTATTCATTATTTAATATCCAGAGACTAACTTCAGACATTGAAAAAGAGAAAGCCCTCAAAGCAAGTCATGTTCCCTAAGAGAGGATCCAAACTTACTATGTCAGTGTTCAAAGCCAAAACAGGGCTAATTTTCCACCTTGTTTTCCAAAGAATTGGGAGACTAACTGGGATGTGAGCAGCCTCAGCTGCTTTTTAACATGGGTAATTTTACCCAGGTCGATGTGGGTTTGCTTGACCCAGCATCCTAGCAGTCAGCCCTGCAGGACGGGCCCTCCTGATTCTGCCATACTTGACTGTCTTAAACCAGATGGGGAGCGGAGTAAGGAGGGAATTTGTCAGTACCAGCAAATTGCACTGGTGAAACAGACATGTGAGGTGAGCAGCCTTCCAAAGCCCACACAGCCGATGCATGAAAATGTTACTTTGGAGAAATACTTGCTTTCTTTAGAAAATGAGATGCGCTCCAATAAAAAAAACATTTAATATTTTTCACCAGTATCTTTTTGATAATTATTAGTAGGAAACTCTTCATTTGCAGGCAAAGAAATTGAAATGCAGAGAGAGCAAATGATTTTCCCAAGTTCTCTTGGCAAGATAGAGATGGAACCAAACTGAATTTTAGTCTGCTAGCCCTATTTTCTTCTAATAGGATGTTACTCATTGTAGAGGTTTGAGAAAGTGAAATAAAATAACCAATAATCTCACCATCAGTTTTACTGTGTATACAATTTTAACCTAATGCTAGCTAGATAGGCGTGGAAGAAGCCAAACTCTTAGTTTACTCAGAAATCTATCTTTTCTAACAGTCTACAATTCTGGACCACATGCATCCACTCATACATAAGCGCTATACTTTCTCTGTTCCCTGCTTAATTTTTCTGTTTCGAATTTATCACTGTATAAGTTAGACTCATTTACCTGGTCTGTTGGCTACGTTTCCCCTAAAATAGAGGCTCTTTAGACTACGAGTGTTCAGTCTGCATTGGCCACCGCCATGCTGCCTGTACCCAGAAGAGTACTGGCCAATTGTCAGGTCTTTGAAACTTTATAGAACACCAGAAGGGATAAATGAGTGAATTGACACCCCCCCCCCCCAATTGCCAAAGGATAACTTAACTTACTCGCCAACTTTAGGATCGAATTGCCCTATAAGATACAAGATACAGCTGTAGGTTGGGCAGAGTGACTCATGCCTGTAATTCCAGCACTCTGGAAGGCTGAGACAAGAAGATTGTAAGTTCAAGCCTAACCTGGGCAATTTAATAAAATTAAAATTTAAAATCAATCCCCAATACTGTAAAAGAAAAAAAAGAAAATTTTTCTGTCTCCCACCCAGTGATTTTTGTTTCTCTTTTGTCTTAACATGGCTTCTATGTTCCCTTTAGAATATTACTATGTAACTTGTCTCGCTTAAAATAATATACATAATAAACATAGAAAGTTTCTGTAAAGCTTTTTTCCCATCCTAAAATGCTTTGGCTTCCTTAGGGGAAAAAAAAAAGGTGGAAATGGTACTGATAATTGAAAATAAAAGAAAAAGACATATTCTTAGGCACATCCGGATAGAACTCTACCTGGCAGTTCAGTGATAGCTTTTTAGCTTATCAGTTCAGAGCATAAATTTAAATCACATTATGATCACACTAGACTTAGACTTTTGCACACAGTCTTTGTTTTACCAGCTTTGAAATTTCACTGCAATAACAACTTAATGAGATAAATAAAAATCCCCTTAATTACTTCCTTATTATATTTTTTTAGCTGGCTGTTAATCTTTCCTTTTCTAACATCGCTTAGACATTTTTTATATAAAGCTCTGCTTTTCAGAACTTGGATCGTAGGAATGACTTCTGAATAGCCCCACACTCCCCAGCCATCCTGCCAAGATCCTCACCGTTCTCCCACCCCACCACCGATGTAATTCATGGCTCTGGCTTCTTATTTGTTTGAAGCTGATCCCTTAAGGGGTGACCTCCCAGTGTCTTCAATTATTACTTTAAATGATGCCTTAGGCTACTGCCTGGCACAGCAGTGCCCTCACCTTCCTGCCTTCTGCCTTGCAAGCGAGAGGCTCAGCTGCCAGGCTGGCTGTGCCTCCCCCGTCCTCCGAGCTGCCTTTAGCGTCCCAGCAGAGAGCCAGATTAACCCCTTTTGTTAGCAGAGGTAATTTGCCTGGGTTTAGCATTAATAAGGAATGCCATAAGCAGTTGGGGTCAGAAAGAACAGATCTGTCAAGCCCCAGGGTTAATTTAATAGCACTCTCTTGGCTGTCTACGTTGTATATTAGTCGTGAATGTGATGCTGTGTTTTGCTTTTGCCATTTAGTTCTGTGAGACAACAGGGACGTAATTCGGACAGAGTGCTCGGAGGGTAAGGAGGGAAGATTCACTGTCCAAATGCATCATCTATTTTCAAGGTGACACAGGGAGCTCTGCACTGCTCGTCTCCTTTCTCCATCCCTCCCAACGCAGGGGCGAAGCACACACCTCTCTGTGGAGCCGTGGTAGAGGAAGGCGGTTCAGTGTTTCTAGGGGTGCGGTGTGACTTTTTCTTTCTTCTTCCCAATAAGCTGTTGACTTTCTAGCAATTAGACTCCCTGGCATGTGCTTCTAATAGTAAGTTCTCTGTTAGAAAACAAGCCAAGAAATCACTTGTTATGTTTTTGTCCAACTTCTGGTTCAAAGTCCAAAGCAGAAGACATAGACCTGTCTTCTCTGGTAGCCAGATACCATGTCCGTAGGTGATGGCAGGGGCTTGGCGGTCCCCCAGAGGAGGCAGCTTTGGTGGCTTGCTGGCAACGAACCTGGACTTTGGATTACACAACTTCAGTTCAAATCCCAGCTCTACACCCTGAGTCATAGGATCTTGAGTAATTGATCTTAGCTACTGTTGTTTCCTCAGCAGTAAAATCGGGTTGTTAATAGTCCTGAGATGAAGAGGAGCCAATAAGACAGTTGAGTGGAGTACGTAGGGCCGGCCGGCCCAGTACGTGGTGAACGTCAGCCTACCCTGCAGCAACGTGGCTTTTGTTGTCATACATTCCCTGCTGAGAACTGAATCCGGGGACCTCTAAGCTGTGTCCTCAGCTCTCTGTTTCATTTTTATTTCTGAGCTAGGGTCTTACTAAGTTGCCCAAGCTAGCATCCTGCTATCTCAGTCTCCAGAGAAGCTGGGATTATAGGCATGCATCGTTGTGCCGAGCTACCACCCTGGTTATTACAAATAGAGTTCAAGCTTTACCCCTCAAGTCCCATGTAGTCAGAAGTGAGACTCGGATCTGGAAGAGAAAGAAGCCAGTGAGCTGGGGAGGAGGGAGAAGAGGGAAACAGACCTACAGGTCCAGAATGGAAAGACAGAAGGAGAATCTAGAAGCAGTGGCCCTAAGCGGAGTCAGCAGGCACATCCCAGAGAAGTGTCCTTGCTGGGGTGGAAGGGATGTGCATGTACCTGGTGTCATAAATGTGCTTAGGCACTTTGTTTTCACACATTCTAATTTGGGGCTTTATTTTTAGATGGAAAAAGAAATAACTGGGGTGGCTGCACCTTCCTCTGACGCATCCTGAAGCTCCCTCCAGTTGCCCTTGTATTTAGAGCTACACCAACAGAGGTGGAGGAAGCTGGCACCAGATTTTCTTTCCTATTTTGAGAAAAAAAGAGAAACAGGCTCACTGGCATGGGAGGGTATCGAGGCTCCTTCTGGATAGCAGTGAAATATGGCAGTGCTGAGCTCTGTCTCTGGTCACCCCTCTCTGTGGCACAGCCTAGGGTCAGGCTGCCAGAGGGACGTCAGAGTACAACCTGCAGCCTCCCTGGAAGGGCGCTGGGTTTTCCTCCCCGGAGTGTGTGCTGACTGCAGGGATATTTTACAACTCTGGCAGAAATTCATTTGAAAAGTAGTATTTTGTGAAATTAGGGGAACCTGCGTGCCCTGGAGATCCAAGCGATAATTTGCATCTGGCTTGGTGGAATAAATCAAATAGCAAAATATAATATTAGGTCAGTCTCTAATTTTAGAAAGAACTCAACAGGATATGTGAGAGCTCATGGGAGGAGGAGGAGGCAGAGCCGAACACAAAGCTGGTGTTGCAGAAATCGCATGGTGGAGAAGGGCTCCCGGGAGCGTAGGTGATGGGCAGCAGAGGGCATGACTCCTTTGCTGGTGCGGGGGTGACTGAAAATACCAGTGCATTTGCTTGTCCCTGTCTACACTCTAAGGAAGAGACTGCCACTCCCTTAATAAAAACTGCAGGTGACATTTCTCCCTCCTCAGGACGGTCTGTATCAAGTTATTGCTTATTGATTTAGCACCTTGTTTTCCAGAATGTGCCACACAGGCTCATGGGCTGTGTTCATCTTGTTTATTTTTATGTATATTATTAAAATGTAACTAGCTCATTAAGCTCACGGTTTATGAACATTGGATTACTGCTTAGATAAGACTCAGTAAAAAAAATAAGAGGCAATTTAAGATAATCTGAAGGAAAACTGTTAGGTAAAATGTACTGCCTAAAGATACAGAGGTGGGGGCAAAAATCATGAAAGTGGCCACAAGTGGTGAAGCCTGGGAAAGTCGGGGCTCATTTTTATCAGCCTTACTATCTCATAGTATCCCTTTCTCAAAGCCAAAAGCAATTCTCAGTTTGTGAAGACAAAAAAGCCTGCATGTCTTATGAGAAAAATGATTGCATCCCAGTGACATGGCCTAGATTCTGCACGTGGAGTGGAACCCCAGTGTTGCTCCTCACTGGTTGCATTTCTGGAGGCAAAAGCTAGTGTGTACACTCAGCTCTGTTTCCACCCCCTGAAAAGAAATGGAAGTGTTCTTTACACAGTTGTAAGGATTAAACGGGAGGATGTGATTTAATTTGTACAACAAATGACCTGTATAGTAGGTGCCCAATATATGGAAGCAGATATTATTATCAATACGTTCTTAAACAAGTTTCTGGAGATTCATAGAAGAGAATTCACAGTCTCTATCAGAGATATAATTGATCAGCCCAGTAGTCTGGGGAGAGATTCAAAGAAATCAAGTCATTTGATTGGAATGAAAGTAGTTCCTTTACTGCTGTTACAAAATGGGTAAGAAAAGGCTTTGTAGCTTGGCACATTGAGGCATGATTGCACAAGCAGGCGCCTTGAGTCGTGAGTGCATACCTTCCCCAAGTCAAAGAGGGTTAAACGCTGCCGAGTCCCGCTCCCCAGAGACGGCTCTTTGAGCCACCCCCAGGCTGCACCTTTCTCCTCGTTCTCTCCTTGACCCGTCTGCGCCAGATATTGTGGATATCAAGCCAGCCAACATGGAGGAGCTCACGGAGGTGATCACAGCAGCCGAGTTCCACCCCCATCACTGCAACACCTTCGTCTACAGCAGCAGCAAAGGGACAATCCGGCTGTGCGACATGCGGGCGTCGGCACTGTGTGACAGGCACACCAAGTGTGAGTAGCAGTCAAGGGTGTGGGAGGGCAGCTCGCCTCTGACATGGGGGAGGGACGGGTGCCGTGCCGGGCCGTGTGCGTTATTTGATACACGGAGTAAAGAGAGCACAAGTGTTGGCCTGACTCGACATCACCCCCACATTTAGTGTGTGGGTAAAGATCAAGGCTCATGTTTCATTCTAAAACGTGCAGATACAGAGGTGATCTCTGTCTCAAGAGGGTTTAAACAACATCATGGCGCTGTTCAAATCACGTGCTGGTATCATGCTTGCTGTTGAGTGGAGAATGACCCTGAGCAGCAGCCCAGGGGACCAAGCAAGAGACTGCAAGGGAGGTCTAGACTGGATGGTGTGGATGTGGACAGGGGCAGGGCTCTAGGCAGCTCTTGGCCGTGGGTAATAGGCCAGTGGTCAATGTGGGAGGCTCAGCAGGAGCCACGGGAGAAGGGGCTAGTGGCTTCTTGGAGAGGTTGAAACTACGGGAATCAGCACTCAAAGCCAGCGATCCTCGTGGGCCTCAGAGGAAAGCTTCAGAGGGGAAGTCTGAGTGAAGTGCAGACCGACTCACAGGCCCTAGGTCATCTTGCAGTATTCAGGTCAGCGACAGAGCCAAGCTGCTCCACACCCCGTGAGAGCCGAGTGTGTGGGGCAAAGGGCAGGACCGGATGCCAGCTGGGGGCGCTGCTGGCACCGAGTGTCTGGTGGATAGGACGGGTCTGGAACTGTCAGGGAGCGAAGAAACTGCTTTCTAGGGGAGCTGCGTCTGGGGGGCTGTTGCAGTCCGAGAGCAATTTCAGGCTGAATTGTATGCAGCCGCCAAGATGTTCAGGAGAGGTGAGAGAAGCGCGTGCGTCCCGCCATCCCCGTCCGCTGGATGGGATTTGCCTCGCCAGTTAGCTGAGGAGTCAGGGTGGAAGACCTTCCCGTCTCTCAGTCCCAGTTTTCAGTTTCCTGACCTGTGCAGTACGAGTGATCTGGCGGTCCTCTGTGTAGGTGTACAGCCAGGAGGGGGTGGCGGTCTGGTGCTGCTTTCAGTACGTGCCCTTTGCTCGTTTTCTGAGGGGCTATTGCATGTATTGTCATTATTGATACAAAGTATGGATTTTAGAGTCTCCTAGGTCCAGGTCACAAACACGGTTCCATTTTTAGTTGCCTCTTAACCTTTCTGAGCCCACTGTCTTTTATTTAAAATAGGTAAAATAGTGGAGTATGGTAGCACACAACTGTGATCTCAGCACACTGAGAAACTGAAAAAAGAGGAGTATGAGTTTGATCCCTGCTTGGGCAATCTAGGAAGATCCTGTCTTAAAATTTAAAAATATAATAAAGGCCTGGGAATGTGGCTGAATGCAAAGGCCTGGTATTCAGACAACAGTACTGAGGAAAACGGGGTGGGGAGATGGAGGGTACAGTCATTGCAACAGCCCCTCATGGGTTTGCATGAAAGTTTAGATGGGATAAATGGTAAAATAATTTGTAGATAAGGTATCGTATACCATAAGTCTCCAAATCTTGTCATGTGTTTCATGTCAGCCGCACTTCAAGGGCCTAAAAACCATGGATGGATGGCTAGTGGCTATACACTAGGCAAATTGAGGACACGTGGCATTGCAGAACATTGTACTGGTGAGCACAGATAGCTCCTTGAGCAGATGGCTGTTGGGTCTTGCTCTCTGTGGCTTCCTCAGGAGCTTCCACAGTGCTGGCCCGGGATCTGGATTAATAAATGCCAATGCTGTGCTAGGGTCAGTCTTGACTGGCAGCCTTTTACAGCCTGGCCAAGGAAAGCATGCAAGGCAGAGGGATCAGCCTGTGCAGATGCTAAAGCCTGGAAGATGATGTGTTTAAGGAGCCAGGCATGAAGATGTATACCTGTCATCCCAGCGGCTTGGGGCTGCAGGCAAGAGGATTGCAAATTTGAGACCAGCCCAGGCACCTTCGCCAGATATTACTTCAAAATCTTTTGCTGAAGATAAAGTTCGATGGTAGAGCTCTTGCTTGGCATGTCTGAGCCCCTGGGTTCAATCTCCAGTATCACAACGTAATAATAAAAACAATAAGTTTGTGAAAGTGCAGGATGATTGGTATTACTGTCCTGTAAAGAGTGAATAGGAGAAGGGAGGCGACGTTCAGGAGAAACACCTGAGCAAGGTCATAAAGGTCGTGATAGTCATGGTGGCGGTATTAACAAAACAACAACGATGAACAGTAGCTTTGGGGTTTTTTGTCAAAATGAATGAGCAGCCACCAAAATAACTAGGGGAGTAGGATGATCAAAGTTAACTTCTGAGTTGTTTTCTTTTGTGTGTGGTACTGGGGATCAGGCTCAGGGCCTCTGCCCCAAATCACATTCCCAGCCCATTTTTTATTTTTAATTTTTGAGATAGGATCTCATTAAGTTGCTGAGTTGCCTAGGCAAGACTCAAACTTGCAATCCTCCTACCTCAGTCTCCCAGAATAAGTTTTCAGAGACGTTATTTGGACAAATTCAAGAAGAGGGAGGTTGAATTCTAGCTAGGAGAGTTAAGAGACAAATAAGGTAGAAGGATGCTGTGCTGTTGGATTTTGGTTCTTCACAAAACTCTTAATTTGCACTGTGTGGTGCAGGATGCTGAGCAGCATTCCCGGGCACACCCATTGGATGTCGGTAGCACAAGACCGCTTGTGACACACACATACACAAATCTCCAGGAAGCATCTGTGATGTGTTCTTTATTCTTAATAACTGAGTGATATGACAAACAGGTAAAACTTATTTCCTATACTCAAAAATTTTTTAATTCAGTCAAGGAAACACATGCCCAGGAAACATTTTAGGAACAATGTACAATGCCATATGTGTTTTAATGTCAGATATATAGTGGAGTCAGTTAGGAGTTAGGACATTGGAAAGAATACAGGACATCTGAGGGAGACTTCACAGGGATGGCAGAGGCTCGAGAATCGACTGTGAGAGCATGAAGAGGATTTGGTTATGGTGGGAAGCAGGAAGTAGGTGAAACCGTTAGACACCAAGGTGTTTCAGGCTTGGGAAAAGGGGGAGTATCAAGTTAACAAGGTCAGATAGGGATAATGGGTCATTCTAAGTTGGTTCTTGAACATGAGAATCAAAAGTTTATACTCTCATGTCATTCATTCATTCCTTTATTCATTCAAGTACCTACTTTATGCCCAGAGGCTAGAAACCATGATAATCCCTCTTCTTAAACTTTTCTCCAAGTGCAGCTCTCCAGAGTCCAGGCCAGGAGCCTGCTGCCAGGAAAACAGAGCACACAGAGGTGGCCTAACCTCTGCTGTGCTGCATACGGCCCACTCTGTCAGCACGGGCAAACAGCACCCACCTGGGAGACACCAGGAATTCAGGGAGAGGTGCTGACCACACAAGTTTTCTTTGAAGTCTTATTTTTATATCAAAAATTTTATGTCAGTTTTGCATATCATCCCCATAAGATGTCTTACTTTCAGTTTCATAATCTACCCCCACCTCCAAATTTCAAGTCCACTGGATGCCCTCAGAAGATGCAGCATTTATCCTACAGCTTGCTGTACCACACAGGGAGCCCTTGTTCCCCCTACTCCTTGGCCCTCAGGGATATATACAAGGTGTGAATGAAACACGGTGAATACTTAGATTTTAAAAACTGATTACACTAAAAACCATCTTGCCACTAACCCCTCTCAAAATATTCTCCCTTGCTTCAGACACACGGGTCCCATCATCTTGTCACTTTCTAAAGCAGCTTTTCGTCAGCACCTTTACAGGGTGAACGCTGCCACCAACTACCCGAAGGCAAGCTCGCAACACTTTGTGGCGTGTTCTCAGCCACCCTATTCTCCAGCTCTGGCACTTTGGGACGTTTAGCTCTTCCCAGAAGTCAGAATAATTACCATGACAAGTAGACACTTTGAATTGACTCAGGTTGTCAAGGCAGCCTCAATACTGCAGCTAAAGGCGTGAAGGAGGACTTCCAGAACTGCTTTAAAGGGTGGAAAGAATGATGGGATAAGTGTGTTTGAAGCAAGATACTGTATTTTGAGGTGAATTAAAGACAATGTGTCTTCTACTATAATAAATTTATTTAAACATTCACTATAGTTTTCAACTGCACCTTGCATGATGCCCAGTTCACAAAACACAGAGCCCAGCATGTAGACAGCAGTTTGAAATCATTTATAAAACAGAGTAAACAGAATGCATGTTTCATTAGAAATTAACACAGGAATGTGAAAAGAAAGGTACAACAAGTTGGAAGGTTTTCCTTTGGTCTCACACTAAGAGCAGTTCACAACTGGAATGGCATGGTGCCTCAGGACGTTGAAAGGAAGGAGGGAAATTTATAGGAATGTGTCTTAAAACACCAAGGTGAAGTTGGCTTTCATCCACGTGACACAGTACTAGTTACTGGATAACATTGTCTAGACTAGAAGCTATCTGGGGACAAGAATTGGATCTGTTTTGTTTATATCATATTGTAAGTCCTGGCACATAAACAGGTGGAGAGTCAATATTCAGTAAATACATACATGTTGAAGCATTGACATAAATGGCACGAGGACACGGGGACTGCTGGGGAGCTGTGCCGGGAGAAGGGAGAGCGCTGGGGCTCTGCCGGGATGTGCATGGTGGGAAGAGCTGCCTAGAGAGGTAGCTTCTCTGGTGAGAAGGCTGGGTGGGGCTGGAAACACCACTCCCAGGGAGAGGCCAGAGAGGGCACAGAAGCCTGGCTATCCTCATAGCTCCGCACGCCTGGGCCGTGGAGTCAGGTGGACCCATGTGAGTTCTGAATGTTGGGGAATAAACTGACTGGGAGGCTTGATGAATCTCAAACTCAAGAAGAGAAAAGGAAAAGGCCTTCAATAGTTTTGGAACAAGAATGGTTTAGATCAAATGCTTTGGAACCAGAGCTCTGACGCTCAATGCCTGTGTGACCTCAGGCAGTGTATTCACACCCCTGAGCCCAAATTCCTCATGTGGAGACATTAAGGGCTGTGTCACAGAGCTGCTTGTTCCTAAGAGAGAAATATCATTAAGGGCTTAAGTTCCTAGCACCCTGCTGGGCACACAGGGGCCAAGAAATGGCAGCAACAGGCATTATAGTTGTTTTGCCTAAACCCCCGGCTGCAGGCCTGCAGCGATAAGGTGCTTAGAGCTCCTTCCCTTCTGCCAAGTGTAGGAGGTCCCAGTATTTCTTGACTTAATTAGTATTTTTGAGCACATATTTTATATCAGGTGCTGTGTTACACTCAGGAACACAGTCACAGTGATAAGCAAAACCAGGCATCATAGTTTCTGTTGTCTTGGAGCTCACAATATTAGAGTTTTCCAGGGAAACATAGCCAGCTAAGGTGTGAGTGCTTGATTGCATATGTGGGGCGGGGGGTGGGCATGTAGAGATGCATTGTAAGGAAAGGTGTTGCTGGTGGTCTACTCCAAAGGGTATCAGACTGAAGACCCAGAAAAGCCGTTTCTTCAGTTCAAGTCCAAAAGAAAACAGACTGAGTCCCAGCTCCCAGCAGTCATCCAGGGCAATCCCTCCCACCTTCCGAAGGACTGGCCTCGTTTCTATTCAGGCCTTCAGATGATTGGATGAGGCCCATCCTCTTATTAAGGGCATATCTACTTTGCTCATTCTGTTGGTTTGGATCTTTAACTCATCAAAAGCGCGCTTGCACAGCCACCCAGAATCTCTGACCAAATATCTAGGCAAGCCCTAGCCCTGTCAGGCCGACTCATAAAATTAACCACGGTGAGGAGTAGAATCCCATTAGTTAAGAGAATCGCAACTACAGCGCCATATCTGTAATGAGTGGTGGCAAAGAGGCGACCCAGTGCCATCAGCGACGGGGACCTTCCAAGGCAGTGACTACTGAGACATGGAGGAGTGACAGGGAAGAGTCACCGAGGCACACGGAGGCAGGAAGCCCGGTCTGACGCTGTACCCGATCTCCCTGCCTCCAGCCCCACACAGCCCTGGAGAGGCAAGACCCTGGGGCTGTCCCTGGAGAGCTAGCTAGCTAGCAGCCTGCAGGCGTCTCCAGGCCCTGCCTCCGCCTCCCCACACCCCAGCCCCACCGTGACAGAGCTCTGAACTGCAAGGGTGATAATCTAATTAAGAAGCAAACAAAATTCATTTTCCTGACTTGTCCAAAGTGCCGACCTTCCTTGGCACGTGCCTCCCTTTGTTCGGCTGCTGGGGCAGCCCGAGCTCCTGCCAGCTGGGAGAGCAAGTTCAAGCTGACCTCTCGCCTGACATTTCATATTGATTTTCTCCATCCTCTCAGACGCCAGCCTTCAGTGGCCCGCATTCAGCCGAGGTGCACAAACGGAATTGAGACAGTTCATCAGAGTTCAGAATGGAAAGCCACCGTGGCTTTCGGAGATGAGCTCTGAGGAGGAGGGGATTTAATAACCGTCGGCGTTTAATCAAAATGCTGAGGAAAACCGTGTTATCAGAGCTGCATATATTAATTTCCATATGTCCCTCACTCTGCATACTCAGCAGGGGTTGGAGGGGATGATTTCTTCTCTCCTCGTTGCTGTATTTTTGATTTTCTTCCTACCGCTCCTGGCAGTAGTGACAAGGGTTATGCTTGCCGTTTGAGATGCCTGAAACAATAGGGCACCCATGGCCGCAGCGCTCAGCTGATCTGGCTCACAATTTTCTCTTTCAGTGCATGAGTATTAGGGGTTGGCGAAGAAACTGGCCTAGTGTCATGAATGCCAATCTTAAAAATAAAAGAGGGCTTAAATAAGAATTCCTTCCCAGTGCCCCCGAGAATCTGGTTTTGCCTACCTTGCTAATCTCAGCCCTCTGTGGCCTGGCCATCCTGACCTGCTTCCTGTACTTCCAGTAGCCCTTTCCTGCCAGAGGGCCTTTGCACGGGTTCTACCTCTACCTGGACTGTTCTTCCACTGGGGCACTCACTTAGCACAGTGCCTAACATGGAATAGGGCTTCACAGAACACCTGGTTTAAGAAAAAAGTCGGGCAGGTGGTACAAGATAGACGAAAGAAGGTGCAGTAGTCCCCTAAGACTAGTGTGATAGACACCACAGACTGTGTGGCTTACACGACAAAACTGTGGACTCACAATTCTCTGTAAGGTGTCAGTGAGCAAGGCCAGTTCCTTCTGAGCACTGCAAGAAAAGGGCCCCCCACCCCATCTCCTTGGTTTGCAGAGAGTCATCTCTCCTTGTGTCTTTCCATCCCATTCTCTCTGTGTGTCTGTCCATAATTCCCAATCATCGTGCACTGGGGCCCACCCTCGTGACTTAATGTTGTGTTCATTGCCTCTTCAAAGACCCTTTCTCCAGACACAGTGACATTCTGAGATTCGAGGGTGCAGGTTAGGACTTGAGCATGTGATCTGAAGGGAGCCACAACTCAGCCAGAAAAGGAGAAAAAAAACATGAATGGATTAGGTACACATGCCCCGGGGCTGCCGGGTCAGGTACTGTTCCTGGCTCATTGGCCGCAGCACGCAGCACTTTCCTCTGGGCGGTAAGGGTGGAAAGAGACGGTGGGTGTGGGGCGCTCGCACAGCCCTGACACCTCAGAAGCTCACAGGAGCATGGCTGTTACTAAGGACAGTGGGAAACCAGAAGCCAAAGATCAGGGCCCGGAATACTGTACTGAGTCTCCCCCAATTACTGTTGCTTTCAGGACTGTTAGACCTGGGTACTTTCCATGGTGCTGAAACATTTTCTCCCTCAACAAAGAGGACTTCAATTGCTTTTAGAAGCTATGGTATACCTAGGAGGCACTTTCCTATTCAGAGTCACCTTCGAGAAGGAGACAGATATTTTTTTTAAAAAAAAGTTGTTTTAGCAACATAAAAGAAAAGCAGGTAAATCCACAAATAGGACTGGGAATAGGAAAAGGGACACCCTGTAGAGCCACAGACGTGTAACTTGCCAAGGGCCTGTGGACACAGTTAAGTATGAGGAAACATCGGGAATCGCTCATGATCAACGTAAAAGCAGGATGCACAGTGAAAGGTGTAGATGTGAAGATGAGTACATGTGGACAGAGACCAGCCGGCGCTGTACACCGCGGGCAGGGGCAGGGGCAACGCGGTGCCTGTGATTTCCCTGCTTCCACATTCCTGCACGTTGTAGTTCTACTTATGCAATTTGGAGAGGGTTGAATAATCGGGGAGTTTCCACACAGGCCGCTGAGCTCCAGAGTGGAATTCTGGATCAGCACACACCTGGATCTCCCCACACATCTCATACCACCTGCCATAGGTGCAGGGGCAGGCCCTGGCAGTGAGGAGTTCAACACGATTGCCTCGAACACACAGCCCAGGACATTTTTGCTTTGCTTCTTACCCTTCATCAAGCTACACTGATGGGAGCAAGTGAATTCAGAGACTGGGCCAAGGCAGATGACTACAAGCCCGTGTTCATCACAAATCTGGTGATCTTAGCAGGTTGCTTAACTTCTCTGTGCTTCAGGTTACTCACCTGTAAAAATAGCTAGTTATATTACTAATATGTGCCTTATGGGGGCGTGTGATGGTTAAGTGCAGTAACATACATGAAGCCTTAGAACAGTGCCTCACACGTAGCGTAAGCATGCTGTGAGTTATGTCTGGAATGGTGACACACTCTTGCTTCTTTACCACATGTGTTTTTAAAAAGTGAAATGAAGAACAGCAGCAGTAGTTGTAGAAATAGGAATTCCATCAGCCATAATCACAGCTAACTTCTGTGACACTTTACTGCCACCAGGAAGCGAGCCGAGTACACTGTGGGCTTGTTACTCCTTGTGCCAACCCTAGGAGGTGCACACCACCACTACCACCGCTCACTTTCTGCAAATGAGGCACCAAGCTGAGAGGGGCTATGAGACCGTCTGGGCACCAGAGAGCAAGTGCCCAAGCAGAGGTTTGATCCAAGGCAGTAGCTCTTCACCAGGATACCAGGAGTTGCTTACCCAACCAAGGTATCTTAAATATTTTCTGGTTCCTGCCTTCAAGGAGCTTGTATTCTAGTGTGGAAGAAGAGGAACAACCATATTCCAGCATAGAAATAGGATGATTTCAGTCTTTAAAGCTATAAGAAAGTCAAACAGGGTTAGAGAGGAAGTGGGTGGAGCTATTTTCATAGAGTAGTTATAGGTAAAAGCCCTTGAGTTGAGACCTGAATTATCAGACAGATCCAAAGTGAAAGCTAACGTGAAGGCCTTAAGAAAAGAACAAAGACAGCTGGATGAAGACAGGTAGGCCGGGCTATGTAGAAAGTGAGGCTGAAAGGATAGGTGGGGCCAGATTTTGTAAAGCTTTGTAGTTCGGAGCAGGCCACCTAAATTTCATCTAGGTGAGATAAAAAGCCATGAGGGGGTTCAAGACAGGGAAGTGAATAAAGGCCTGTGCCACATGATGATGATTTGGTTACTCAAGGGTCCCAGGAAATAAACCATATAGTATAGTATGTTGTATTCCTCTTAGTTTTTGTAAGTGTACTCTGTAATGTCTGCACAGCAAAAATCCCCTAACAATGTGTTTCTTAGAACATATCTCTGTTGTTATAAGAAGCTCGTCTGTACTGAGTATGATATTAAAAGAGCTCCCAAACAAAGCAGCCACAGCCAGAACCAGGAGACCAGGTAAAGAGCTCGTGCCATGTCTGGAGAGGAGATGGTATTGCCTCTAACCAGGGAGGAGACAGTGAGGCTGCAGTGAGTAGACATCCTCAGGAAGTCCTCCGGAGGTAAGGCTGTGAGGTGGTGCTGAGAGGCCGGAAACGGAGGGGCAAGAGAAAGGGAGGAGTCTGAGATCATTCTCAGGTTTGGAGCTTAAGCAGCTGAAGGAATAGCTGTAACATATGAAAATGCAGAGACTGAGAGAGAAGTAGGCGTGGCATCAAAAATCCAAATGTCCTCTGCCAAATGTGTCCAGAAGACATGCCCATGACGTGTCTAGTTAGAGAGGACTTGCAGTCAGTTGGACTCGTGACCGTAGAGGTGAAGGGAAAGGTCTGGGCTGGAGATGTGAATTTGGGAGTGATGATCACGTCACATATTTAAAGACATGAGACTGGATGCTACGACGCAGGGGAGCAGTGGAGATGGAGAGAGCAGGGCTGAGCTTGCCCCAACATTTAATTATGGGGGGCAGGGAGGGAAAAGTCAGAGCCCTTGGCAGGAGACACAGGAAGAGCTTCCAGGGGAGTAGGAGGACAAAGGCATATGAGCCGCGAGAAGAGGGTGATGTAAAGGGACACTGGGGTCAGTGCTATCAACTGTGTCTGAGGGACCACAAGATGAGAGTGCGGAAGTGATCATGGGAGTTTGCCTCCCGGAAGTCACTAGCCATTGATAAAAGTAAAATCAGTTACTACGTGCCTGTTATGCAGGTTCCCTGGGCACATTTACTGGATGAGATCCACTGTGTGCGTACGCCTACTTCAGTGACACAGGACAGAATTTTCCTCTTGCATCTTCATTCCTCTGGGGCCCAGCTTGCCTCCCTTCTTTCTGCCTATTGCAAGAAATCGGCTTGTACCGGCAACTTGCAGATAAAGCCGGGCAGGAAGGTGCTGGAGGGCCAGAGGGAAGAGCCCAGCTCCTCCTGGCAGCAGCGATGGGCAGAGGTTCCGCAGCAGATCTGCAGCTTGTTCTCCTTTTCCAACCTCCAGGCCCTCCCAGAATGGCAAGCCTGATTCTTGAAGTGGCCACAGAAATGATATTTTTTCTCAGATGACGCCAAGGCAGCCTCCTATCCAGGGATAGTTGACCTTAACCCTAAAGTGCATTTAAATCTGTCCGGCTAGGACAAGTGACCTGTATCTGTCATCCCAGCACCCTGGGAGGCTGAGCCTGTGGGATTGTAAATTGAAGCCAGGCTTGAGCAACTTAACAGCTTAGGAAGAGTATGTCTCAAATTTAAAAAAAAAAAGAAAGAAAGAAAGAAAGAAATTAGAAGGTTAGGGGGGAGTAGTTCAGTGTGGAAGCCCCAGTTCAGCACCGAACAAGCAAACAATAAATAAATCTGTCATGGGTCTTATATGAAGAAAACTGACTTTTTCATGTTGAAGAAGGAAAGGGCGTAAGTGCTTTTGGATTTAAAAATTCAGGGTACTTAAGTGAATGGTGTAGCCTTGAGTTTTCCCATGAGGGCAAGGTTAAGTATGATACCCCACTGAACAATCCAAATCGGAAATTCCATTTTCTTCCAACAGTAAGTATGATGCAGGGAGATGGGTCGTTGTTCTTGGACCCTTCTTGTCTCATGCAATTCTCAGAACCACTTGTGAAAATTGATATTAGAACCTCTAAGGTATAACAAGGCACAGTGAGATGAAGCAACTTCACCCAGATCAATGCAGGAGCCATGATTTGAACCCATGTCTGTTTCCAAGAGGACTGGGTCCTTGGCTAGGTGTCTGGCAAGAAAAGGAGCATGATCTTTACCTAACATCCCAAAGGGTAATTTCACAGGCCTCTACTTTGTACAACTGCTATCATCTGAATCCCACGGCCTGACCACTTCCAACTGTTGTATTAACTCAGCTTTCAAACAGAAGGCAAGATTCATTCCCATTCCTCACCCTTATCTACAAACTTAACTGCCAAGCCCAAGTTCTGTAAGCCACTAGATCCCTTAATAAACCTGTGACTCACTCATTTCCCACATCTCTGATGAAATGCATCCAAAGACATCAACTGAGGCTGCAGCTCCAGTGAACCTTAAAGCCTCCACGGTTTGGCACAGCTTCCAAAAGGTGTTCAGTATTGATCTGGGGCATAATTAACAGTGTTTATTTCAGGGGAGCTCGTTTGAGTTAAAAAGACATGGGTCTTTATTAAAAATGGTTTTGCCTGTTGACAGAATTACAAAACAGACACACATACCCCCTCTCTGGATAAGAGCCAAGCAGCCTTTGCTACACAAAGAATTCTCTCCCCGCCCCCTTCTCCTCAATGTCTAACCATGCTCTTACCCCATTCTAGCTTAGCAGCAATTAGCATCAGAGCTGGTAAGGCCAGAGTAAAAATAGAATCCCTGCCCCCTTCTTTCATCCTTATTTCCATTTTTGATTGATTTAACCCATTCTGTCAATTATTCATCCTGGAGACTCCAGTTGAGTGCATTTTCCTAAGTACTAGAAGGCTTATTAATTTTGGAGGCAGGCATCGTTCATTAGCAGCTGACACCTCCCCAGGTAACTCCCCTGTCCTCTGCTTGGGTCCTGCGCGAGAGAGCAGTGGAGGCCAAAGCTAACATGCACCTGGCAGCAACCCTTGAATTCCTTGCAGAATGGAAAAGAACAGTCCTGAGTTAGAGATGTGTCTGGCTTTGGAACATCTCGGGGCAACTTACTTGTCGCCATGGTCCAGGGCAAGCCATCATCAACAAAGCAGCCAAAGGCACCAGGAAGCATCCTGAATTTAGGGTGCAAAAGAGTCCAACATGGGCACTGCCTGCAAGGTCTTTAGGAAGAGGCACTGGCTTTTAGAGTCCAGAGAAGGCTCTGGCAGAGGCAAGGCAGTCTTAAGCTGGCCCATTCCCTTGTGCCAGTGGGAAAATCAGGAAATTTGCTTCTTCCTCTCGCTGTTGACCTGCTATGGCTGTTATAACAAATGGAAAAAACATATACTCGTCATCTTGCTGTTCTGTAGGTCATGTTCTGGCATGGGTCTGATTGACTAAAGTCAGATTGTCCTTCCATCTGTAGTTTCTAGGGAAGAATGTGTTTCCTGGCATCTTTCCACCTTCTAGAAGCTTCCACCATTTCCTGGCTCAGAGACCTCCCCCATCTTCCACGCCAGTCATGGTGAGATAGTTCTCAGATCACTCCGACCTCCTTTCCCACCCTGAGGAAGCCTCGGAGTGATCTGAGGCCCACTCAGGCAGAGCAGCATAAGCTCACTTTAAGATCAACCAGTTAGCAGCCAGATCTCATCCACATCTACATGTCTTCTTGGCATGGAACAACACATCACAGGCTCCAGGAATTAGGATATGAATATGTTAGGAGACATTATTCTATCTGCTAGAACCTCCAATTTACAGCTACGGCACCTTCTTCCAGAAGATTTCCTACACAGCCCACCACCACCACTCCCCTACCAAGCAGAATTAAATGTCCTCTCTCAGAACACTTAATGCCATATGTTGGGTGATTGGCTTCCATTTCGATCTTTCTCACTAAATAAGGCCTCCATTACAGTTGGACTCCTTCCACCCCCTCAGCACCTGCCATAGTGAAGGGGCTGAATAAATGGCTTTTAGGGGTTCTGCTGATTAGGTTCTCAGAGAGGTGGAATTAATAAAAATTATGTAGAAATAAAAAATTTATTTCAATGGCTCGCAAGTCCAAAGAAGGAGGCCAGAATGGCCCCCTGCACATGAGAGAGCTGGAGGGTCCATTAGCTGCTCAAACACGAGACAGAACAACACCAGTCTGAGACTGCAGGATGACGGGTGAGTCTGTGCCACAGGGCATTGTCCAAAGGTGATGGCAAAACCTGACAAGAAGGTGGGGGGGGGGGGGGTCTCAGTGGAGATCAGCAACGCGCAGATGGGCGTGAGGTGACAGTGAAAGCCGGAGCTCTCGCAGGGGAAGAAGCTGTACCGACCTTCCTTCTTCCTCCCTTCTTTCGTTCAAGCTGCCGGTATATTTGTTGCACCACCCACACTCAGGATGGATGTTCTGCCCTCACGTCAGTCACATAACCAAAAGCTCGCCCTGGTTGTTTCCTAATCTCTTCAAGTAGCCGCAGTCTCTCCAATGGTCACAATGTACCACTTTTCAACTTGACAACCAGGCACATCTTCTTAAACCACACTTGATTTCCAAATACAGTAGCCAAATTCCTAATTATGCCTAACACAATACAACTGCCCTTCTAATTACAATCCTTATTTCTATAACTGGTCACATGGTCATGGCTGGTGTTTATAACTACATTCTTCTACTACCCGTGCTGTATTTCTTTGGCATTCAAAAAGCACCCCAACAGATCTTGCTTCTTTCCCTGGCATCGTGACAAATACCTTCATTCCTGAAGGTTCTGGGTCATTTGCCATCTTGACTAGATTGGGTTGTTGTAGTTTCTGATTAAATTTAATAACAGGCAATGGTAATACTAGAAGACACCCTAATGCAGGATCTCCTGCACTCCAAGCATATTCCTCCATACCTCCATTATGGAGTACTAGCCCAGTTTCCCCTTGGTAGGCTGGATTACTTACTCCTGCCAAAATGGCCAGGGGAGGGTCTTAGATTACAATTTAATGGAATTGTTGTTTTGCCATCTGGTGTAAACTTTCCCATCCTGGACCTAAGACTTCTAGGCCAACAGAACATAAAATTGCAGGAACAAGAATCGAAAATTTTTCTTTCAGGTCACCAGGTGTGATAGTGAGTGATACCATTCTGATCTCTGCTCTTTGATTCTTTAGACCCATGAACCCTGGCTATGGGAGAAATAGTACCACGTATTGGTCACTGATTCAGAGCACACAGAGACTTCTGAACAACATTGCCCCAGTCATTCAAGGTATTACCACCTTCTAGGTGCTATGATTGCATCTTCAAAAGGCCATTCCACCATTCCGTCAGTCCAGCTGTTTCTGGATGGAAAGGAACATGGTAAGGCCAGTACGTGCCATGAGTATGAGCCCACCACTGTATTTCTTTCTCTGGCTGTGAAATGTGTTCCTTGGACAGAAGCAGTGTTGTGTGGAATACCGTGATGATGGATAAGGCATTCTGTAAGTCTACAAATGATAGTTCTGGCAGAGCCATTATGTGTAGGAAAAGCAAATTCATAACTGGAATGAGTACTCCTATAAGGACAAACGCTGTCCTTTCCATGATGAGAGTGGTCCACTATAATCAACTTGCTACCAGGCTGATCACCCTGAGAATGATACCGTATCACAGATCCAGTGTTAGTCTCTGCAGCTATTAGAGTGGCCATGCGGCAGTGGCTATAGCCAGTTCGGCCTCTGTGAGTGGATGTCCATTGTGCTGAGGCCACAAATAACCTCCATCCCTGCCGGCATGGCCACTTTCTTCATAAGCCCATTGGGCACTGACAGAGGTGGCTGAGGAAAGAGATTGGCTGCTCTCTACAGAATAGGTCATCCTGTCCACTTGAGCCCTCATCTGCTGAGGTCACCTCTTGGTAAACATTGGCATGGGACACAAGTATCCTTACATCTTTTGCCCATGTGGAGAGGTCTATCCACATACCTCATCCCCAGATGTCTTTCTCACTAGTCTTCCAGTGGAGTTCTTCCCATGTCCCAGACCAGCCAGCCAGACCATTGGTTACAGCCCATGAATCAGGATATAGTCATATAGCCATTTTCTCTTCCAAGCAAAACGTGGGACCAGATGCACTGCCCAGCGTTCTGCCCACTGTAAAGATTTCCTTCACCATTGTCCTTCCGGGAGGTGCCAGAAAGAGGCTGCAGCACTGGGCTGCCCACCTCTGTGTAGTGCCTGCACAGCACACACACGTGGATAAGCCAGGCTCCAGGCTTCTCTTCCTCTGTCAGCTCTTCATAGGTACACCCAATGAAGCCATAGGTACGTGATGAGACAGAGGGCCAGGACAGCAGGAGTAAGTCCCATGGGTATTTGGGCTGTGTCTTTATGTAATTTACTAGTGCCTTCGGGACCTGCTCAGGAGCAGGCCCTTACTGGTTTGGTTTGGTATTTGGGGTTCAGCCAGAGGCTTCACAGTGATCTACATCCTCAGCCATTTTTTTAGTTTTTTTGAGACAGGGTCTACGTTGTTAAGTTACCCAGGCTGGGCTCAAACATGGGATTTTTACAGAGCCACTTCTTATCCATTGATTTTCACAGCACTTTTTTAGCAACTGAGGAAATCAAATCCAAAAGTTTGAAATATGGACAATAACTAGGTTTTTTATGTAAGAAATTCAGCCACCCTCACTACTGAGGGGTGCTGAAAGATGAGAAGGAAAGGGGGAATCTTACGTGTGTAATTGACCCCCATTTAAGTGTATAGGCTAATTCAAGCCCCCTGGGTGGCTCACATAATTCTATTTTGACAGCTCAGCAGGTAGCATCGTAACTGAATTGCAAGATCTGCTGTCCACCCCAGCAGCTTCCACTCCCTCAGTGCCAGTGCTATTATCTGCTAAATTCCTGAGCGCACCTGCTGTCCACCGTGGTCACCCAGCATAGAGCAGAGGCAGCAGCGAGCAGGGAAGGCTCACCCCCACAAAGGTCCTCATGAGACTTGCTCTTACCTGCTCTTAAATCTTTAACCTGAACATAAAGATTTAAATAGGATTTTTCTCATGTGTAGGCATCCTTGATCCTGGGGCCAACTAGAACATCCTGAAGTGTTGATGTCATTTGAAAATCCTTGTAGTGCAGTGAAGTTGTCATTTAAAGAGTTATGTGATGGAAAAAAGTGAGATCAGCAGGCTTGGGGAAAAGCAGGGAATCAAACAAAAGTAGGAGTTGGTCATGAAATGTCAACAAGGTATTGTGCTGAACACAGTGTGACCTGAAGATGTGCACATGTACACCTATCTGTGCACATGTCATGATGGGCAAGAGGACACAAAGTGAAGAAATGTCTCCAGTATCAAGTCCATTTAAAAACAAATGTGAAACTTAGCATCCCACTGGCAGAGAAAAGGCTAAAAAACATTTATTCCAAATAGTGTGTAAAACCATTGAACGAGTAGAGGTGCTAGATGTCCTTATTTTTAGCATATCCTGTGTGTTCCCAAAAGTTTGGATGCACAGCATTGTTTAGTCACTGTTCATTGAGGATGTTGTGCATTTGTGTCATTGTGGGGCCACAAAGTACAAATCAGCATTAATCTAATGCATGGTCGCTTCCCGAGGGAAGTGATTAGGTAGTAGTGGGGTTGGTGAGGCAGCACCTGGCATATGCAGACATCACATCATGCACTGTGAAAGAATGCTGTGAGATTTAACATCATATAAAACATGATGTATGTCTCAAGATACAGTAAAAATCAGTGTTGTCTACAACTTAACCTCTTCTCCTAGGAACTTACCTTAAATTTTTATGGTCTATATAACAGACTCAATACAAAACAGTATACTATTTAATACTGAGTTATACATAATAAGCTATGTACCCCAGGCTGAGTGCTAAGATTAGGTTTGCACCACCATTCTCAGCTGTTAGATGATGCTGGGGGATTGAACCCAGAGCCTCGTGCTTCCTAGGCAGACCCTGAAATCCCCAACCCTTGCACCATGATTTCAGTGTCTCAACGAGAACTTGAGAACTCCATCCTAGGAGTCCGGAGAAGAAGGTAATGGTTTCCAGATCATCCTTTCCAGAAAGGATGTCAAGGAGCAGAGAAGGATAAGAGGCGAGAGGGGCAGGAGGAGATCAACAATAGGAAGGATTTTGCCTTTTAGGGAATTTCAAATCCCACTGAAGAGCTGTCGGCCAGGAAATGGCCTTCAGATGCTCTGTTGAGATTCATGAAGTAAAATCAGAAAGGCCAGCTAGATGGATTTGTGAGAATCATGTGGTTCGGAAACTTGCCTTAGAGAAGATAGAGGATACTGACCATAGTAGTGAGTCAGTGTTGGCTCTAGGGTCAAACTAACGCAAGTGAGTAACTTGAACTTAAATGTATCCCCTTAACCTCTCTAATGCTCAGTGTCTATCGAATGGGTACAATAATGCAGCTTGAATTAGTAGGTTGGTGTGAAGATTCGGTGCGTGAGGCCTGGCCCACTGTCACCATTCAGTATTTACTAGTATTAGAAGTCAAGGCAAGGGGAGCAGAGAGGAGCACAGGCATTTCTCTGTTAAGTGTGACTTACAGAAATTCCAAACGCCAAGGACCCCGTATGTCTACAGAGCCCCCATGGGCCGTGCCTCAGGCATGGAGGGCAAGTACGGGATCTCTCTGCAGGCAAGAGAACATTTACACTCTTTAGCCAAACACAAATTGCTGTAGAGCCCATCTTTCCTTCTACCCAGCCAGATCACTAAGCAAAAATGGCTTGCTGTACCTCAGTGGCTGGCAGAGGAGGAGCTCTTCTTTTACCTCCTCCAATGCGATGCTCCTCCTCCACGTGTGAACTCCAGGAACCTTCAGGCACAGGTGTGACCGTCCGTGCCTGAGGGACAATGCATTCGTATAGAAAAAACAGCGCTAGGAACACAGAGGCATAACACGGGAGCCACAGACAATAACGAAGCTGTGACCAACTCGCTCCAGAGCTGCCCCCCCCCCCCCACACACACACACAGTACTTGGCCTTACTGCATGGTGGGCCCTCCTACTCAGTGTGAAACTGCTCACCTTGCTCTGCAAAGAAATTGCTGTTGGCAGGAAGCTGCTCCTGCCTCCCTCTCCACGTCTGTGCCTCGCATATACAGCCTGGGAAACGGGGACAGCTTTGGAGTGCAGCCCTAGCCTCTGTGGCGCCATGACAACCAGCTTCCTAGCAATCACGCTAATAATGGCCACTCACTTGAGGTCTCTTCCACCTAGGCAGAGGCTCCCCAGGGAGCACAGGTTCTCTTGGAGCAGCTGTGCAAAGCTTCCTGTTGGGAACAAATTATTAAAGACGCAGAGTGGAGTTGGAAGCAAAAGAGGAGGGAGGAGGGAGAGCCCCAAATCAGGGAGAGGAGAGCGAAAGCAGGGAGGCCCTGTGATGAGTGAGCGGCCCAGGGACCTGGGACCCCTGCTGTCATGTTCCTGGACCCACTCGCCATAGGAATGTGTAATTCTACCATGTGAGGCCTCGGCCCACAGATGCCCTTCCCCCCACCAGGCTTGCAGACGGGGATGTGATGGCGTGAGACTACGCGCAGTGTCCATCTGGCCTCACTCGTACCAGATTTCTTCATTAGGCTCCTATCGAGACACCCACTGACAGCTCATCATCCTTTCTGGACAGGAGCCGCCTCCCTTTCCTGCTGCCTGCTGGAGAGAACGTGCTCAGAGACTGTCTTCACTCAGTGTCTTTCCACATTGACAGTTCTCACAAAGGCTCTGGCCCCACTGGGCTAATAACTGATCATTCCTTACAAAAGCACAAACAGGCCCATGATTGATGAACTTGTCTGTGGATGTTAGCCCAAATTCGGCCATTAGATTGACAGGCCCATGCTAACCTAAACACAGGTTTTTGCCTCCTTCCCTGTAGATGACAGATCCCAGCTGAGGCTTCTTCATGCGAAGTTCTAACTTAGGAGACAAGGAGCCCTTAGGACAGGTACACTCAGGGACCACATGGTCCTTTCAGTCTCTCCCCAAGCCACTGTTTCCTCGGTTGTAACAGGGGGGTCGTGCTTCCGGCTACAGTGTCTGGCGATGGCAGACGCTGCTCCTGTCATTGTGTTCTCTGCAAAGCTCATTCTCTACACCGGAATTTCTTAGCTCCCTGTGGATCTGGAACAAACCCAGAGTTTCTAAAATAGTTTTAGAGAGTGGCCAAGTTTATCAGTAAGAAGGAACAAAGAGTATAGGAGACCCAGGTGCTTCCGGAAGGCTTCCTGGAAGAGGGGATGAGCCCTGTAGTTTGAGTAGGAGTCAAAGAAACAGTAGAGGAGGGACAGGTAGGAGAGTATGAAGTCTTGGCATGTGCCACACCCACACACTCCATGAACAAGCACTGTCATCTTTATAGAGTGTAAAACAATAGTCACAAAGTCACAAACTGTGGCTCAAATGACTTCTGTTTGATCACATGCCCAATTTTTTTAATGAGTTGCTGACTATAGCACATGCTATAGTTAGCAGTGTGGCTGCACCACACTGCTGCCAGGCATTCAGCTGGAGCCGAGTGGGTGTGGGAATGGCACCATCACAGGGCGTGGACTCTGGTTGGCCACAGCCTCACTATTCCCTGTTGCCTACGCACACATGCTTCCCCTGTGTCGGGGTCTCTGGGGTTCCTAGCCTGAAGTCGGGGGAGCAAGCTGATGTTACAGCTGTACATCTTGTTTCTGGCCTCCATCCATGACACACGCAATCCCAGCAGCAGAGCACCTGGTCCCAGGGCCCTGACCCTAGCCCTAGCCCCAGCCCCAGGCCCCTGTGCACCCCCTCTATTAGCATTTTCCTTTCTGCTCACTTAACTTCTTCAGCCAACCAAAGGGAGAGTCAGGCAGCGTACTTCCATCAAAAGCTAGAAGTCTAGGGGAGCAGGGTCTTGAGGAGCCGTGAGTACCATGGAATGGCATCTGGGAGTCTGAATCAGTGTTAATAGCTCACCTACTATTTGTGGGGACCAGGCTTATAAGCAGTTGAAGGGAGGAGGGTTGGCCGCGGTAACAGGGCAAGGGTCATTTACTGATTGGAGGAAGTCTGGGATCTGGACGTCGCCTAATTTGCATGGTGGGGCTCTGGAAACCTGATCACATGATTTCTGGTTAGGGACTCAGGGTAGGGGAAAATTGGGGATTTGAGTAGAGCGAAACCTGAGCTGTGGGCTGTCCTGGGCCTGGGATAAGAGGGAGGGGCTCCACTCCTACTGGTCTCAAGAGGAGATTATCAGGTTCTCACACCCCTGCTTCCCTGTCTGCCTGGCCCTGGAGCCAGGCATTCTCCATCCAGATGTGAGTAGGCCAGGTACCTCAGTGGAGTGTGAGCAGAAGAGGAGTGGGCAGGAGAATTGGCATGCTGACCGAGGGCCTGATGGGAGGCAGTCGGGCCTGTTGGCTCTTGGCAATGGTGAATCCATGTAGGTGATTCACACAGGCTTCCTGGAAGAGGTGGGAGTCCTGTGAGTTGGATAGGAGTCAGAGAAACAGACCCTAGGGGGAGGGGGAAGAGGCATCCATCTGTGGCAGGGCAGCATGCAGATGTACTGACAGCTATGTCTCTGCAGCTGCTCTGCTCTTGCTGGACCTTGTCAGCCTGTGGTGCAGCAGCTGGAGGGAGAGGTGCTGAGCTGGCGTGGTTCACATACTCCCTTGGAAGCAGTGACCTGTTACAGATGATGCCTAGAAGCAGCCCGCTCTGGCCTGCATTCCCTGGTCGGTGTGGAGAGACAGTGGCTGAAAGGCACTGGACTCTTCAGGGAGCCACAGTGAGAGGGGGCTGGCATGGAGCCAGGGCAATGGGGTCAACTGTGCAGACTGAGGGTGAGCCCAGCAACTCTGTCCCCTGCCTTGGTTGGCAATACGGGGGAGAGAGGGCTCCATACAGGTTTTTATCACAAGAGATTTGGTGAACTTAGTGACTTAAAAACATTATTTTATTGTTTCAGAAGTTAAAAATCTGACTTGGGTCTGACTGGGCCAGGTCCAAGGTATCAGCAGTGCTGTGCTCCTTTTAGAAGTTCTGTGGAGAAGTTCTTGGCTTTTCCAGCTTCTACAGCACCCCTTAGCTCCTGGTCCCTTACCATCTCTAAATGTAGCGATGCCTACTCTTGTCTTTCTCATATTGTGTCACTCAGACATTGACCCTTCTTCCCTTATCATTTATAAGGACGTTTGTCCCTACATTGGACCCACCTAGACAGTCTGACATTATATCTTCATCTTAAACTCAGCAACTTTAGTTTCTTCTCGTCACGCAACATGGCATATTCACCAGTTCAGGGGATGCGGGTGTAGACATCTTGGCAGACACCTGCCAGAGCAGGAGTGAGTAATTTTTGTTCCCATGAGAGCCAAGAGGGTCCCTCAGCCATGATGAAGAAGCAGATCCACTCTTTGCTGAAAGAGTGCAAGGGACCTTCTCTTTCTTGCTCACTCTTATGACCCTGGTACCTATCCAAGTGCCTTCTACTGACCAGGTGTGCAGAATTTGTTGGCTCAGTAGTATGTGACACTAGTGCTTATTAACATTCTAACCCTGTGCCAAGCATTGTACTAGGTGTCTTGTCTGCTCTTATCATATTTCATTCTTATAGGCATATAAAGTGTTTACATTTGCATTTTAAAGATAATGAAGCTGAATCTTTTCTCATAATTTTAATTAGTATCTGTAATATATAGTGGTTACTGGTAACTTGGGGAGTTGGCACATACGTATTCATGTCATATCATGATCATTGTCGCTTCCCCTTTGCTTCCCACCATTCCCTTTCCCCTTTCTCAGCTCCCGTTCCCATCTCCAGGAAGACTGCCTTACTGTTCTCACACCACCAAGTGGTATTTAGCTTTCTGTGTCTGATTTAGTTTGCCTGTCATAATGGTCTCAAGATGCATCCAGTTTTCTCCAGATAACTCGTTTATCCTTCTTTATTGATGAGTAGTGCACTGTTGTGTATATATAGCATGTTTTCTTTATTTGTTGATAGGCATATAGGCTGCCTCCAACATTTAGCTGTTATGATTTATGCTGCTATAAACATGAGTATGCTTGTATCATTGCAATATGACATCTTTCATTCTTACTCTTGCAGAAAGATACCCCAAAGAGGTATAGCTGGGTCAAATGAAATCTCTGTTTTCAAGTTTTTTTTTTTGGGGGGGGGGGTGGGTATCTCCATACTCATTTCAATAGTGATTGTACCAGTTTACAGTCCCACCAACAATGTAGAGGGTTCCTTTTCCCTACAACTTTACCAGTACTTGAGTTCTTAGTAACAGCCATTCCTGTTATAATGAGGTAGCCATTCCTGTTATAATGAGGTAGAAAGAATTCTCTTGATTTGCGTTTCTCTAACGGGTAAAGATGCTGAACATTTTTAATGTGCTTGTTGGCCATTTGTACTTCTGTTGAGAAGTACCTACTCATTTTACTTGCCCATTTTTTGAGTGAGACTTCTGTTTCAGGCGATCTAATTTTTTTAGTTGGTTGTATATTCTAGATATTAGTTCTCTGTCCAAGAAGTAGCTGCAAGTAAAATTCCCTCTTCTTTCAGTTTTTTTTTTTCCTATTATTTGTCCCTTTGCTGTGCAGCAGCTTTTAATTTGATATAATCCCATGTGTTGATTCTTGATGTCATCCCTATTCACTGATGTTTTGTTGAGGAAGTCCTTGCCTATATCTTCAAGGGTTTCTACATGTTTTATCTTCCAGAACATTTATTGTTTCTGCTTTAACATCTAAGTCGTTGATCCATTTTAATTGTTGGTGGGTTTTTGTACAGTGCGAAAAAATAACAGATCAAAATTCATTCTTTTTCATGTGGATAACCATTTCCCAGCACCATTGGCTAAGAGGCTCTCTTTTCTCCCATGTGTGTTTTTGGCCGCTTTGCATGTGGTTATTTATCACTGTTGCTCTATAATACAGCTTGAAAACCAAGAGTGTGAATGAAGCTGTATCTGAAGGAAGTAAGGGGAAGACACTCCAGCCTATAAATTCTGACAACAACTCTGAGCCCCAGTAACTAACACCAAACTCCATTCATTTCTCCCACAGAGCTTGACAGACACAGCGTAGGAAAGCGTTCCACTGTTCACTAACGTGTGATCTCCTCTTCTAACCCTCCTACATGATCTCTCTGTGCTACCAGTCCTAGGGTCCCGATGTCCCCTCAAAATGCATTTGTCACCTCAGGCATTTACGCTGATTCCCCTGTTGCTTAGCTGAGGCTGCACTCCCACCACCCAGCCATCACCATCAGATGTCAGTAAATTATCTGCAGACAGACCTGGTCAACTCTTTTTTCATTAGCTGTAATGAAGAGCAATGTCTTTCCATTTCTAAGGGGTTGAAAAAAGTCAAAAGACGCTATTTTGTGCTGTGTAAGAATTGTATAAAATGGAAATTTCATTGTCTGTAAGCTAACCTCAGTTGTATGATTACTTATTCTCTAAGCCTTTTCACGCTGCAGAGGCAGTTAAATTTGTTGCACCAGTGACCAATGTCCCCAGACTTAAAATGCTTTCTTAACCTCTTACCTTTCCAGTGATTATTAACGACTTAAACTTCAGCTGTGTTTTGTTTCATTTTGTTTTATACAGTGCTGGAGATTAAGCCCAAATCTTTGGACATACTGGGCAAATACTCTACCCCCGACCTACATCCTCTTTTCATTTTATTTAGAGACAGGGCCTTACTAAGTTTCCCAGACTAGCCTTGAACTTGCACTCCTCCTGTCTCAGCTTCCAAGTAGCTGGAAGTAGAGATGTGTTCTACCACACCTGGCATGATTCAGCTTTTTATAATATAGTCTCTCTTGACCATCCCTGTCTTATCACTTCCTCCCTATGAACTTTTGATCTGTTTTTCTCCTGTCTGAAAAGAATTTAACTGAGTATTTACTAAAAGACACATCTGTAAAGGAAGTATAACATATTCAGAAGTACTTAAGGAGTTATATAAAACTTGGGACCACTATTTTTCTTTTTAGATGAACTTCTCATCCTCAGCCAGCGGCGCATTGTATTGCTACAATGTTCACTGGCAAACCACTATTTGTGGAATTAGTGAAGGGTGTGTGAAAAGAAACTTCCAAAGGTTAGGCAACTGGGCTTTATTATTTTCTGGTTCAGAATCCTCCATCTGAGTCTTAATATGCTCTGAATTCCCATAGGTCTCTAGCCCGTGTCTAGAGACTGTGTCATTAGGCCCATGGTAGCACAGTAGCCACTAATTAAATTTTAAACTCCTCCCCTCACTGTCCTCAGCTGGATAAAGACCAGCATTGTCAATCCCAGGGAGTTCTTACCCTCTGTGGGAAAAATGTTGGCCGTCTCTCATTGGGAAAAATTATTGGATGTGTCCTCTGTATAGTAAAAATTACAAGCTGCATCTTAATCGTCAAGCCTTTTCTCTCCAGGGGCAAAACTGTTGCCTGCCTATCTCTGAAGGAAAATTACCATCTGCCTCACTCTGTAGGAAAATTGCCAGTTGTGTCCCCATTATGGAGAAGTTGTCAACCCTGTCTCCAAACGGAAAAGCATGCCAGCTGTTCTTCTCTGTAGAAGAGATGTCAGCAGAAGAAAGCCATTTAAAACCCGTGGTCCTCCCGTGCAGGCCTCGGCTTGCCAGCCAAGCCCTCCCTCTCATCTGCCCAAGTCATTGAAACCAGGGTGGTGGTGGTGATGCTGAAATGACACTTACACCGAGGAGGGCTGTTTTCAGTGAGTGTCTAGAGTCAACCTGTTGTGTGTCTGCACTATAGCCCAGCAGAAGACCTAGAAATCCATGTAACAACTGGTCGCTCTTAGGATCTGGCTGGAATGGATAACCATTCTGGCCTTTGGATCCTTTTCCTTCCAGGCAGACCTGAAGCAGCCGTACCACTGCATTACTGCTGCCTTCCCTATTGCTCTAGCCATGTGCACTTTGCTAACCACTGACATGCAAGCTATCTGTCCTCACAGCCACCTTAGAAAGCAGGAACTACTAGCTCTGTTTTGCATCTGAGGACAGTGAAGCCTGGAAGGAGTCATGCTTCATGATGTAGAAGTGACAGAGCTGGGATCTCAATGCCGAGCTCGGAGCCACCTCCCTTAGCAAGTGGAACAGTGAGGGGAAGACATCAGAATCAGCCACAGTGGCCCTGGGCCCCTGCTGACCCTGCACCATGAGCATGAGTCCTTCTGCAGGGCCCAGCAGCTGCCCCCCAGGCTGTGCCTGTAGCTTACCTCTCCTCTCCCTCCCCTAGAGTTCATGATGGCTTCGCGTATGCTTCCTTCCCCCTCTTTGTGCCTGTTGTAATGAACACAGTCTTAGCTTTAGGTTCCTTGAGAGGTGATTTTCTTCTTAATCTTCCCTTGGTCTTATCTGTGAACGCAAAGCTTTTTCCGGTCAGCTGAACCTCCTCAGGGTTCACCTGAGGTACTCTGCACAGAGGGGTGTCCACATCTGTAGGTTGTAGCACAAACACCATGCGAGGAACATACGACAAATCAAGCACCTTGGTCTAAAGCACTGTAAACTATATCCTGAGGACTTTGCAGTCCATGTACTTTGCACACATGGTGGTTTATCAAATACAAATACAATGGAATAGGCAGGAAAGTATGAGCAGTAAGATTCTGAAGTAGGATTTAAAGCAGTTGGTCTCTACCATGGGGCAGTCATGCCTCCCAGGGGATACGCAGCAATATCTGGAGGTATTTTTGTTGCTGTAACTGGGCAGAGGAAGTGGGGTAGGATCAGGACAGATTTGATAGAGACACCGGCTGTAAGCCATAAAGTACTATAATGGGCTGACTGAATTGCCAACCCCTAGAACATGGTGAGGGTCTCACAGGCTCATTTCACCTCAGAATCTAGAATGCCTGGCATATCACAGGCTGAGCACCTGCAGCCACTTTGGAAAGGATTCCTGGAAAAACAGGGCTCAGGAGAAGGAGGAAAAGGAAAGATCACTGGACCATCAGAATGTCACAGGTGTTATCATCTCGGAGCTGAGAGGGACCTGGTCAGCAACCTTGACTTCTTCATAGTACATCTCGAGAAGGAAGCAGGCCCAGAGAAGTGACAGCTGCCCGAAGGGAGTCAAAGGAGAGACCAAAGGACAGAGCTGAACAACACTGGCTGGAAGCAGATGGGGCTCGCATCCAGGCTCTGTTCTACTAGCTTGGAGTTGCACCCGACTTGGTTGATTAGACTAACTCCTAGCAAAGCATAACATCATGAGTGTTGAATGAATTAATACCATATACTATACAGGAATCCAATTAATGGTAGGTCTTGAGAGCCAGGTAGTTTGTGCCCAGCCTGAATTCCATACCAGCATCCCTGACTCCCAGCCTGTACTGTTTCCAGTATCCATGACACTTGGGAAGAGGTGATGTGGAGCAAAGGCATGGCTGTGAGAATACACTAAGTACATCAAGGATGTGAGGGATTCTACCTTGACTTGACGCCTTGAACACAGCAGCAGTATCGGCAGGGCAGGGAAAGCCCCACTTACAGAGCCAGGATAACAGGCAGTCAGGTGGGAGAGGCAAAAGTCCACCTTTACCCCTGGCTAGCTGCTGATCCTCGGCAACTTACTCAGACGTATTAATCTGTCTCCTTGGCTATAAATGAGAACAGTGATAGTACTGCATGAGTGTGAGCATTGAAGAGGAAAACACATGCACGGTCTAAGGACCAAGAAATGGTAGCAAGCCCGTTACATTTTCATCAGGACTGCTTCCTCCCAAACAAAGCCTGTCTTGTCTTCCCCATTGTTCCTTTACTTTCTCTTTGATGTTTTCATTTCCTGGATGCTAGTTAGAAACCCTGGAGGACAGCAAGCTCTCTAGTGCCAAGCCAAGGGTTTCCTGGATAAATGCCTGTCCTGACTTATCTTGACTTCTGTCACTCAGACACTACATCCTATTGTACCACATGGTCAGCAGATTTCGAGCATCTCAAACATGGGAACCAGCATGGGATGTGGATTTCATGGAATATATACTGATATTCCGTTTACATGGCACTAGACAGTTCTCCGAAACCCTTACTTCTTTCTGGTAACAAATGTCTCTTTACAACTGTAGCAAAATTTGAGTGATTGTTTTGGCTTTGTATTCTCCTATCCCGTAAGCTCCTTAGGCATAGGATCAGATCCCCCTTGTTTATTATTGTGTAGTTGGCACCTAGTACATGCAAGGTCTCTCGTGCATCTACTCAGCTGTCTTTTGCATGCTGTAGTATATTATGGTGTGCCTGTGTGTGTGCATACCCAAAAGACTCTCAACTGATAACTAATTGTTCAGCAAGGGCTTCTACCTGGTCTGAGATAGAACCGCATCATGATTAAGAGCCAAGGCTTTGAAGTTAGATCTTAGTCTAGCTGTGTGTCCCTGGACAGCTTACAGAAATCCCACTGTGCCTTTGTTTCTCACATATTTAAAACAAGGGAACATTGTTCCCACTTCATGGTCTGTTGCAAGGATTAAATAAAACATGCAAACAACAGGGCCAGAATATTATAAAGCTTCCCATTAGCAGCAATTATTATGATGTTGTTGATAAAAGAATGCATGGAGTTGACATTAAGACTTGAGTATGCACAGACCAGTCATGAACCGCACTAAGTTAACCAAACCCTGTCCCGTGTCCCATGTCAAACTGCATTGTACCAGAAAGGGTGGGTGGACAAATTAATTATCGGCTTTCATTTCCCCTTCATCCTACGGGTATCATTTTGAGATTTAACAGTGTTGCTGCACTGATTTTCTGCTATGCCAAGTATTTGGGAAATACTGAAACTAATTGTGAAAACTTTCATAATTAGTTCTCAAATACAAGAACCAAGGGCCTTCACTAATGCTGGGATGAAGGCCAAGAAATTAGCGCACAGGCTGAGAGACTGGGTCAGAGACTCTAATGAGCCCTGCTCTTCTGTCTCAACAGGTTTAACTCTCTAGCTCAATTCTGAGTGATCAGGATTTTTGAAAAGTATCATTGTTTTGGCTCATGGTTTAATTCCACAAGGCTTAAATATATTTAGGCCTTCTAGAAGGAACTGATTACTAACAATGCAAGCAACAGGTTCTAGGGAAGCCTTGGAAGTGGAATCAACTGAGCAACCTTCAGGCCAGTGTTCTCTTCAGCCTAAAAGTGTGGTGTAAATACTTACGCAGTTGCCATTTTTGTAGGTCAGAAATCAACAAATGTGTATGTTCCAATCTAAACATGCTAAGCACCCAGAAGGCAAAGAATTCATGACTGTTTCTGGCATTGGTTCTAGTTAAGAAACAAAAACTCAATGCACTTTTGTTTCTTAAGACTATCTGTACAAAGGTAAGTAAAACCAAGATCCTGCCCTCAGTGGTCTCACATGACAAAGTTATGAATTATTAAATAACATGAGAAATGATAAGAGATTACTGGTACCTGAGCAAATACTAAATAAGTGGCCAGAACAAGTCTGATGGGGCTTCAGCAAAAAGAAAAGATCTCTTGGGGTAGATGAAACGTGTGTAGTAGATGAGTATAGAAATCATAGAGAACTTGGATCAGTGAGGAAGGAACAGACAGTGCAGAGCGATGGGAAAAGGTGAGGATGCATTCTGTTTGCCCGGCCTCAGCGGAGTAGAGACAGGAGTGGAGCACAGTTTGTGATGGGCCTCTATACGCAGCTGAGGAGCCAGCTGAAACTAGAAGGAAAACAAGAGCCTGGGAATTGGCACAAGTAGACAGTCTACACACAAAGGACCGTGTGGCCACGGTTAACAACATATTAGATCGCCTGAGGCATAAAACAGTGACCTTGCCCAAGGTCACAAACAAATGGGAGTCTGACCTTGGAACCAAAGCGATTGAGCCCCAGAGCTTCACAAACACCATTATCCAAGAGAAATGACAACATGCTCTCATAAAATGTGTACATATTCATAGCAGCATTATTCGAAACCAAAAAGTAGAAACAACCCTAATGTTCATCAGTCGACAGATGAGTAAACAAAATATGGTAGATCCATGTAAATATTACTCAGACCTTAAAGAGAATGAGCTACAGATTCATGGTACAAATATGAATGCACCTTAAAAATGTGCAGAGAGAAGGAAAAGGTGTGAGTGGTGGACTGCTAGGAAAGGGAGAACACAGTAAGGATAGCAGGGAGGGGGAAGAGGAGGAAAGTTTAGAAGGGAGGGACAGGGCGGTCAAGCAAGATACATACAGTCACAAATGTCCCAGTTGTGCGTTGTCAGCATGTTAATGAACCTATAGATCATGCATGTCCAGAAATTAGTACTGTGCTCAGTGAAAGAAATCAGGCACAAATGACCACACATTCTGAAAGCCTATTTATGTAAAATTTTGTAGAATAAGAACCAGAGAACAGGTTCGCGTGTGCTTGGGGCTGCATACACGCAGAATGTGGAGTGTCTGCTGGTGGTTATGGAAGTTTTTTGGAGGGCAGTGAAAGCATTCTGAATTTAGACTGGGGCTGTATAGACACGTGGTAACACTAAAAACCACTGAACTATATACTACTTTAGATAAGTATATTTCATTGTATATGAATTATATCCCTATAAAGCTATAAAAAATGTTTAATCATCTCAGATAACTCCAAGTTTGGATTTATACAGTGACAGCAAAGACCACAGGACTGTGAAATGGAGTTAGATACATGGATCTGGTGATCAAAACAGTGCCAGGTCTGTACATGGAAGGTCCTATGCTGAATTTCCCACAGGAAAACATAGAAACCAGCCATCCCCTTTTCAGCTGCCAGGGAGCTGCCAGTTCCCTATTAGCAACTTACAGTCTACAGGCACCGGATCTCATTGGTAAGACATTAAGTTAGTTGTTAGCTTCCTGGCTGGCGCAAGCCTATTGATTCCATTGATAAGGATGAACAAAATTCATCCTATTTCGCTTTTGTTCTACAGTTTTTGAAGAGCCGGAAGATCCAAGCAACAGATCGTTTTTCTCTGAAATCATCTCTTCGATTTCGGATGTGAAGTTCAGCCACAGTGGGAGGTATATCATGACCAGAGACTATCTGACCGTGAAAGTCTGGGATCTCAACATGGAAAATCGCCCCATTGAGACTTACCAGGTACAGGGTGCCTCCCACCCATCGGCGTAGAGTGTGCTCCCTTTGTATGCTTCTGAGTCAGTGGCACAGTTAATAAAAGGACAGAGGCTGGAAGTGCCATGGCATGTAAGATACGGGTACACACAGGGCGAAGCTAGAATTCACTTTAACCCGTATAGGCCACAGACAAAAAGCACAGAACGTCAGTGTGGAATAGAAAAAGGCAAGGGTGGCTCTGCTCTGGTGGGGATGATGAACAAGGAATTGAGTGTGTAATTTTTCAGGAGATAGTATTGAGTTATGGGAGCACACAAGAGAGAAGCCAGCTCAGTGAGAAAGGGACCCTTAAGGGGATGCCATGACCAAGGCAGAAAAGGCATTTTCTTAGGACAATAATATGCTCAAAGGCCTGAAGTCAAGAGAAATGTGATGTGTTTAAAAAGATCACTCTGACTATGGAAAAGGATGAGCCTGGAGATGCACATGGGGCCTGATCCTGCGCACCCTGATAATGTACGGTAGCTTATTTTGTCTCTCGGCTAGGTCCAGTAGAGACCCAGTGCCTTAGTTGTCGGGACAAGATAATCAGCATCCACAGTTTAGGAGAGAAAAGATTTATCTAGCTCACAGTTTCAGAAGGTCTCATGCAGTCCATTCATGGGCGGCTGACCACAGTGGAAGCACATGGCAGAGGCGAGAGATCCGCTCACCCCATGGCAGAGAGAAAGCCAAGTAAACAGGAACCACCCTGATGTCTAGAGGCTCAGACAAGGTGAGGGCTGTCCCAGAAGGTGTAATAGTCTTTCTTCTTCCTTCCTTTACTCAGTTCAAGTTGGGCTCCCCACACCCAGTGTGGTGGGTGCCCACGTCAATAACACAAAACCTGAAAGCTCTGCTCTGGACACCACCACCCCCTCCCCCAAAATCTCAACAAACTGACATAATCTCTCCAGGTCAAACCGCAAGCATCTGCCCCTCCCAGCCTGGCCCTACCTCTTAGTGATACACACTTCCACAGTTATCCTGCTACTTCCAAATACATGAAGTTTTGGGAGGAAACTTCAGATCCAAACCAAAGCAGAAAGTAAAAGCTTTTACACAAGGAAATGATATTGCGAGCATTTTGTATGCCAGCTGCTTCACTTTATAATTTGACACAGATACAACGTAGGAAATGAGGTGATTGGGGCTAGAATGGTGGCCCATGGGTGGAAAGAGTGGCAGTGGACTTTGCCTAAGTATTGAATGTGGAGAGGAGAGGAGTCGGGAATGTTGCGTGGGGTGTTGGCTTAAGCACTGGGCAAATGCTAGAGACAACTGGGGTAAAGGGGGAGGGCATTGTTTTAGGATGGTTTTGTTGAAAAAGGATCTAAAGCAGCAAACTCCAGAGACAGTGGAAGTAAAACTCAAAAGACAAAATGTACTGATGTTATTTTAAGATATATTGGACTAGATTTAAAAAGAAGTGGAGTGTGGGGTATTCTGAATAGAGATTTGACCTACCTTTTTACCTTGAGATGTAACTCACATAATCATACTATTTACCCTTACAAAGGGTAGAATTCCATGGGTTTTAGCAGTTGGCAAAGTTGTGGAACAATTACCAGTATCTAATTCGAGAATGCTGTTATCACTGACTAAGATTTTTAAAAGAACACGTTGGTTGTGCTGGGGGTGGAGGAGAGAAGGTACAGGAGGAACGTGTGAGAAAACAAGAATCCTTTTAAAGTTACTACAATATTCTGCAAGGTGTAATAGTAGGAACAGATTTGTCGTGTGATATAAAAGGAAGAGAAGTGCCAAGCTTCCTCCCAAAATTTTTGTCTCAAACAGTCAGGAAAGTGGAGCCGCCACTTTATTTAGATGAGGAAGTCAGGTGTTTGGTGTTAGACATTAAGTCAATGAAACATCCAGCCAGAGATGGCACACAGACGCTCAGTGTTCATAGAGGGTCCTGAAAGCCATGGAATGGAAAGAGGTCCCAGGGCAATGAATGTAATTAAAGAAGAAATAAGGAACGGTGCTCTGGGGTCTAAGTGTTTACATATTGAGAATAGGAAAAGGATTCAGCAAGAGAGTTTGGAGGAAAGTGACAGTGAATCATGAGGAAAAAATGAAAGGAATGTCCCCAAATACAAATGAAAGAACTGTCTCAAGGTGAAGGAAGTTATCAACTGCCAAGTGTTTCAAACGAAATAGTAAGTGGGGGAGGGGAAGGCATGTCCTATTGGAATGGACTTAAGAGTCTGATATAAGGAGACTCATGTTTCTCTAAAAACAGAAAAGCAGGATAGGAGCTGGAATGGGATACCAGCTAAGAGAATTATAGCATGTTTTGGCTGATAAGAATAATTTGGTAGGCAGAAACAATGAGAACGCAGAGTTCTTGAAGAAAGCCAGAAGGCATGGAGCCATTGTGTGCTGGAGAAGATGGCTGATTCATCTGTCAAAGGAAGGATGGGAGTTTATGTAGCTCTGCATGCAGTAAGTTTAGACCATAGTGATGAGAATTTAAGAAGTTCTCTTGTTTCTATTTTCTCAGCAAAATGAGGTCATAAGTTGAATGAAAAAGAAGATAAAGTATAAAATATGTAAGAGAGGGATATTTTATAGAGCTACTCAGTAGTCTACTTGCAGTGTATATTACTGAGTTAAAGACTGATCTGTATGTTTCTTTCTAGCCATATTCACCTGCTTCATACAGGTAAAGAAGGGGTAGAAATACAAGTGTAACCAGTGATGAGATTTTGCCAAGTACAGTGGAAAAAGAGAGAAAGACAAGTTTGTTATTACAACCACAATCTAGGGCATTTGGAGAGAGAAATGATGAACAGAGGAAATGGCCAGTTCCATGAATTTGAAGAATTGATAGACTCAAGATACTAGAGAGAATGAACTAAAAATAGATAACAACATAGGGAGATTTGCTCAGGAGATGCAGCTACAGGGACAAAGACAGAACTCACTGAATATGGTGAGACTCGAGTAATTTGAATTACAAAAATAATGGTCAAAATAGTGATGAGAGACGGTGGTACTCAAGGTCTTTCACTAGAGACTCAGAGAACAGTAGCAGGCTGGGTAGCAGGAAGTTCAGGTTGAATATGTGACTTCAGAGGAGCTGAGGACGCAAGACAGGAGCAATTGCCAGGAACAGCAAAAATCCCATCTACCCTGTCTGGAGACATGGAGCGCAAAAATCCAGCCATCCCAGAGTTCTCTCAGGAGAAGCTGTGACTTCAGGAGAGAGCAAAGTATATTCAGAGAGAGGAGAAAGGGGAGGCACTAAGACTTTGAAGACTGACTGTGAGTTCCAGAGGCACTAGAAATAACCACAGCAGCAAGAATTCTAGGCCACATACCTCACTGAGATCGTTTTTTACCCTGTGTTTCAAGTAGCATCCTTCATGGTTTCCTGAGTGCTGCCAGCTCCACATGACCGACTGCAAACTGCCTCTCACAGCCTTCATCTTCAGCCCAGGACTTGAACTGATGCGACTGTCTTCTGCCAGCTGCACAAGATAAATCATATTTTGTCATAAACCCAGTACAACTAAGATGACAAGGGACCTCAGGTGGAACCTGAGTTTGGGTAGGATTTGCAGAAAGGTAGCCAGCCTGCTGGAGATCTTTGATTAGAAAAGTGTAGATTTAAAATGTATTTTATTTTAGAGATAGGTATTTAGGACAAAGCTAGCTAACTGTGACATGAAGTAATCAGGATTTTAAGTTCCTGAATTTGAAGCCCTGTTGAACTCCTGATAGACTTGGAAATCTGTTTCTTGGCAGAATAGTAAGAAATAGGTTTCACAGCACCTGCACTGAAATATTTAGTCAGTGTCTAGAACAGTGTTGGAAAAGATCATGAGATCCAGTGGGAAGGAACCTGCCCTGAGCAGGAAGGTGGGTACTTCTCCTATTGTGCCTTCTTATGTGTGCATTAATAGTTCTTAAGAATGCTTTCATGAATAAGAAGTTATAGGCTCAATTAGTTATTCTTAAACTTCCCTACAAATTGTAGCTGACAAGCCAAATCCAGGAAGGTACCCCTCATCTGTTTGGGTAAATAGTGTTTGACAAACACAGCCACGCCCAGTCATTTACACAGTCCATGGGTATTTTCCATGCCTCCTTGGCAGAGTTGAGTACTTGTGACAGCGATGGTATGACTCACACAGCCTAAACTATTTTTTTACAAGTTGAGCCAAGCATCTCCAATCAAAAATACTCCAAAATTCAAAACTTCTTGAGCATCAATATGATACATAGATTAAAAATTTCATACCTAGCCTCATGGACCACAAATTTTGTTTTATGTACAAATTATTGGATATAATTACCTCTAGGTTGTGCAGCAGGTACATATAACTTGAAATATGAATTTTCATAGTAGATTTGGAACCACATTCCAGATAGCTCATTATACATGTACAACTACTCCTACCTACATCTGAAACACTTCTGATCCTAAGCTTTTTGGGTAAGGGATATTCAAAGTGTATCTAGCCCCTTTACTGGAAGAGGTCAACTCCTATAATTTAAAAACAAACCACTAGTGCATTCTTGCGAGACCTAATGAGAAGTACGTTAGCTATATGACAACAGGTTTCCTCAAGAAAGACCTTGAGAACTATGTTAGGCGACTCAGCCTGCTATTAAGAAGCCCATACACAAGGCAGTAGCATCATAGAAATGATTTTTAGAGCATATAGAAGGAAGTATCAAATAGGAGATTAAAGATTAAAGCTCTCTCTTGCTCCACATGTTTCTTGTAGGTATATCTCTTTTCTGATGGAGAAGTATCCCTTGATTAGTCTAGGATGATTTTAACAGGAACATAAATGCAGCATGCCTTCATAGGTAAATGTTCTTTCTCATTAAACACTCTCAGTTGGAGGCAGGTAGGACCTTACTATACCTTAAGTGCTAGGAAGGTAAAACAATGATTCAGTTTAGGTTTTCCCTTGAATTCTTCTCAGCGTTTGTCTTTGGAGATTTCCTGGGTTCTCGGCGATGTGATTCCTGCTAATGGATCCACCCTTCCATAGCAGTGTTCTGACATTATTACTCACACCGATGTTTCCATAAGACAAAATGCCAAAGGTGAAAGATTAATAAAGAAGAGAGCAGACGGAGCCAAGTCTTAAAAGAGCACTTCACGGCCCTGTTTATAAACTTGGCATTGTGCTGCCCTCAGGGAAGGTCAGTGAGTCAATTCACAGCAGGAAAAGCTCAAAGAGGGCAAGACCCAGACGCTGTGTCCCCCAGTGTCCCCCAGTGATCTGAGGATACCACAAGCCTCACTGCTGGTATATCCCCCTATCTCCATAGCACAGAAGCGGTTGCCCTAACCAGGCCCGGAACTGTTTGAGAATGAGACCAGAGGTGGAGAAAATAAATTTGTAGAGTTAGAAATACTTACACAGGCCAAATGAATCTGAGAGCTTGTCAAATACCCCAAACATCTAATGGAACGTAGGATGAATCCCTTGCCGGTGCTATGCCTACAGTCGAGCCTCCAGCCTCAGCAGCCAAAGACTTCTTAGAATTAAAGAGCAGTGACATTCTTCATCTAAACGAAGCCCAACACCGCGTAGTACACCCCTTTGCTTTCTCCAGATTCTGTCTCCCCTGGAACTCACTATCAGTGGCTTCTAAGATTGAGACCCCAGTTAAGGTGAGGCTAATGAGGCAGAGCGCGCCAGCACCAGTAGCTCGAGGGTACACTTCCAACCCAAACACTGGGTTCAAGTCCCGTGCTGTCGTTTTCTCTCCTGCACGGTCTTGGACAAATGATGTTCCATCCCTGTGTTCCTTGCTCCATTGAAGGAAAGAGAACCATAACACTTACGTTGAGATCATTTTAGAGATAAATTAAGGTTTTATAAATAAAGCAGCAGGCTGATACTAACCAGGTACCCCATTGCAGATGCCTATTCTATTACCACTTCCCACTAGTGGATTAGGGAAGATTCCTCTCAAAACGTGAAGGCCGGTATACTACTCTCTAAGCCCCTACCCTGAGGTACTGAACGTTGCAAGAGGAAAGTTTGCAATGATGCCGCCCACTCTGAAACTCAGGTCCCACAAGCTCAAGCATCCTCCACTGCCTGCCAGCAGTCCGATTCGGTTTCCTGCCCAGGCCCTTGGCCCACTCTCATATGGTAGCCTCACTGCTGCTTCTACTGGAAAAGAGAAACTGCCCTGTGCTTTCCCCGACAGCCTCTACTCAGCCGCTTTCCTGTGGAGAGAGCTCTAGGTTCATGACTGAACAGGGCATTTCCACCTGCCACTTGCTCAGGAGAAAGATACAGGAGCCATTCTCGATTCCTGTTTTCTTTCCACACCTCAGAGTTAACTTAAATCCTACAGCTCTCCCTCTCGCCATGTCTAGAATTTGATCGCTTCTCACGGTTGCTTTTTCCATGGTCCACAGCAAGCTGACAGAGCTCAGCCAGCTCATAGCTAGTGTCCCTGCCCTTGTCCTTTCATCCTCAGACTCTGTCCCAAAACACCAGGCTCGATGAAGTAACCTTCTGTCCTAGTTAATGTGTCATTGCTGGGACATTGTACCTGACAGCCACTACTAAAGGGAGGAAAGGTTTATTTTAGTCACAATTCAGAGTTCTCAGTGCGTTCATGGCCTGATGGCAATGATAAAAAGTTCTGGAGTAGTATATCTGGTCAAGGCGTGGCAGGAGAAAGGATCGGGGCTTGAGGACAAGCCAGAGCAGGAGCATACCCTTCCGAGCCACCTGTCCGTCATCCACCCAACCCCCTAACAGCATGTGGAATCCAGAGACAGTCCACAACATTGAAACACATGAGGCCTGTGGGGCACATCCCAGATCCCAACCGTAGCACCATCCCCCTGCCAGGCTTCTTCCAGGACACCTGCCCTTCAGCCTTTGCATGGACCATTCCCATGCTTGGAAACCCTTCCTCCCAGACAGCACTGGCGCATTCCTTCCCGGCTGGCTTCTCCTCCAGTGCTACCTTATTATGTGAAGCCCTGACTACTCACCTTATATATAGTGTACCCTAGATCTCCCAAACTCTTTTTTGCTATTTTTATCTTTCATAATTTTAGCACAATCTAAAACTCTGTGTTTATTTTGTTACTTGGTTTCTCCCCGCCATGCTGGAATGAAAGTGTCACAAAGATGGTCGCCGCTGTCTCCCCAGCACGCACAGGCAAGATTTACTGAACAAAAGCCTGGACAGCTGGTGTCATAGAAAGACCTGTGAGCAAATCAGCTTGGAAAGTGGGACTGCCACTTCTCGGCCCCTGCTCGGTGCCACAGTTTGTACAAGCTTATTTAATCCACACTGGCCAGGAGAGCCGCTGACGAACCCGCCCTAACATCCCCCAGCTAGGAAAGGCCAAGCCTGGTCTCTGGCCAAGGCTGCCTGATGGAGGCACACACTGGTACACAGCTCACGACAACAGGGAAGGCGGCAGCAGGAATGCTCACCTTTTGTAGGGTAACTGTCCTTCTCAATGTTTTCTCCCAGGTCCACGACTACCTCCGCAGCAAGTTGTGCTCCCTCTACGAAAACGACTGCATTTTTGATAAATTCGAGTGTGTATGGAATGGGTCAGACAGGTAAGAAAGGCTCTTACTGGGACTGAGGAACCTTCCAGAAACAGATTAACCTCTTGAGACAGCAAGGGTAATTTGGCACTGGGCAAATTTTCCTAAATGAGGAGCAGTCAAAAGGAGATCAGACTTGGCCCCCAGGGGCAAGGTTGTGTGGGTCACTGGATGGAGCCTGAGGCCAGACCTACCAAGAAGGGGAGGGTATTGTGAAACCCTGAACCTTTCAGGATTGACACGGGGGCAGTTCAGTAACAAGAAAGTTCCAGCTTTGACAAGACACCACTAGAGCTAGGTCAGAATGCCTAATAAAAACTACTAATAACCCACAAGCAAATTCCAGTCCGAGCAGTGCCCAGTACTGCAAAGTGTGCCTTCCAGATCAAAAATTACCCTCAGAGCTGCTAGTGTAGACCCAGCTGACGACCCCGGTGGCTCATTAGCTGAGTTCTGCTCTGCCTCATTTATCACATTCCCTCAAAGTGATTTATTACTGTTTTAAGGCCTTTGATTTCAACAATACTTCATATTACCTCCCTATAGTTCATGTGCAGTTTGACAAATACAGATGATTCTCTGACTTGCATGAGAAGTGGAAGCAGGCTACCAGGGGCTGGTTTACTTCTTCCAAGAAGGTGACACAACTAACAGTGTTCAATAACATGGCAAGATGTTCAGAGATTCGAGCTTTCAGCGAGTGTCTGCTCTGTCTCTCCTTGACTATTTTGGGGGGTTTTCCCACTAACCCAAATGAACCTCCATGTAGCAGGACCTGTCACCTTATAGCAAAGGGCCCAAGTCACACTGTCTAGTTGGTATAGGACAAGACAGGACAACAACCGTGACATGAGCAGAAACTCGCAACAGGAAGAGAAGCCAGTCATGAATGAGGGATTGATTTCCTGAAAGGGACCCAATCCAAGGCCTTCTTACTGAGCTTACAGCCCCAACCATTTTTATTTTCTCCTTGAAAGGGTATTGCTAAGTTCCTAAATTGCACAGGCTAAGCTTAAACTTGCAAGTCTCCTGCCTCAGCCTCCCAGAGTGCTGGTATTGTGCAAGCACATGCCAGTATGCCTGGCTGATATTATAATTTATACATGATTTCTTTCCACTCCACTTTCCCCTCTGTCTTTGGCTAGATTTTCACATGACACTTATTAGGCAACTACTACATACCAAGAATTTTCACTTTTTTTTTTTTTAATTTACCCGCAACCATAGCCCAGAAAGGTTTTCATCATCCACAACATTTTATGGTTGAGGAAACTGAGACTTTAGATAACCCACTGAATCTCAAACTACAAAAGTAGTTTGAACTTGACTCTAAAGATCGACATTTCTTTCCATAATATCACAAGCAGGATTTTTAGTTATGATAAGTTAGTTCTGATAATGCTGAGACGGTTTCTAAAGAATAAAGACTTCCTCTGCTTTTTAAAAGCAAGTCAGGTCATGTGGCGGAAACAAGCAGTGAGATCAGCAGGCTGAATGTCCGTGCGCTGGGATGCAGCACATGCGGGTTTGAGCCCTGACTCTGTCACGTACTAGCAGTGACTGCTGCAGGTCCCTTCCCTTCTCGAGAACTGAAATAAGACCATGGAGGTCAAGTCCCCGGCACTCTGTCTGACAAGGGGATATCAGCTGTGCAGGGGCAAACTCAGTTCCTAGCATCCATTCCTGGGCCAAGTAACAAAATTTAACCTTTGATTAATCTGTACAGCTGACAAAATACCAAAAAAAAAAAAAAAATGTCTCCTTGCTGTGGCCCAGCCTCAGCTTCTGCTCCACTTCTGCACAGCCCAAATTATGCCAAGAAAATATGAGCCTGGGCACTTACTCTCACCCAAAAGCCAGTTCCCGCCAGCCTCTCTGGTACCTTTGCTAGGGTACCTGAGAAGCACATGCAGCTCCCCGCAGCCTGTCATCACCCTGCCTGAAATGTCACCACCAAAGATTCTGTGCCTTGCTGCTGGAAGGCTGTAAATGCAAATCCTGTGAGAACCACTAGCATGTAAAAATGTAGAAACCTCCTGGCCCTTTAATTACAAAATCTTATTTTACTATCCCAAATCCTTTAAAAATTTACATTTGCTCATGCACTTCTTAAGGCCATGGCAGCCATTTTGTAAACAAGCTTTCTGAGAATGCTGATATTAGAGCTAGTACTTGGAAGGGGAGAGGCCAGCAGGGCCAAGGCTCCGCTGCCACCTCGTAGCACTTCTTCCACTGGGCTGATGAGAGGAAGCCCTGGAGGCCTCACAGCAGTTGTGATATGTATATCTACGTATGTATGTGTGTGTGTGTGTGTGTGTGTGTGTGTGTGTGTGTGTGTATAGATATATATGTGCATTTAAAGGTGTTTCCACTTTCACAGCCTCCTCCTAGTCTCATAATTCTAATGGAAGGTATGCAGGGCTGGGATCATTATAACTGGACTCAGCCAAAGAACCAAAAGGACTCAATCATATGGAACTGAGTAACAAGAAGGTCTGTTGCCATCATTGTTTCCAAGCCCCGCCAAAGAACTCAGCAGTCATTATGGTTTAAAGAAATCAGTGGTCAACTGTACTGCTATGTGCTGGCCATACGGTAGTATTGTTTGCTCCAAAATGACACAACGTAGAAAGGTGACTGCCTTTCCCTGCAACATCCAGTCACTCCCTATTTCCTCTCTACCTTACAGTGTCATCATGACGGGCTCATACAACAACTTCTTCAGGATGTTCGACCGAAATACCAAGCGTGATGTGACCCTCGAGGCCTCGAGGGAAAACAGCAAACCCCGGGCCATCCTCAAACCCAGAAAAGTGTGCGTGGGAGGCAAGCGGAGAAAAGACGAGATCAGTGTCGACAGTCTGGACTTTAGCAAAAAGATCTTGCACACAGCTTGGCATCCTTCAGAAAATATTATAGCAGTGGCGGCTACAAATAACCTATATATATTCCAGGACAAGGTTAACTAGGAGGACATGTTACTACTTAAATCTCACATACTGAATACTAGTCAAATGAGTTTTTAAATGTTTCTTTGGGTCTTCATTTGAGGTGTTGACTTTAATTTCCCTATGCGTAAGACAATTGGAATAGAATTTTAAAAGAGTTCAACTTTCCCAACTCGCCATTTCTAAGAAACTATTGTCAGACCCGTAGGCTTGGGCCACTTCTGTTTAGAATCGAGAGCTGCCAGCTAACGGTAATTCTTCCATAGTTGACTTGAATTTATGACGCTTTTATTGCCCAGTTTTCTCTGGTGGGTCCAGTGTTTTGTTTCTAGGTGTCTGCTGCGATAAAAATGAGGTTGTCTGTAGTATTTAAGGAGAAAGATAAGGTTTTTTTTTAATTAAGCAATTCCATTTGATTGAAAAAAATCAACAAAAAATAAACACTGTTTACTCTAAGAGAAATTCTCTTTGTTTTGTGAAAAAATCGGAACTTGCCGGTATCTCCTCTGCCCTCCACCGCCTTCTTTCTCCTATTTTCTAACAATGTCATTGGAGACAGAGATTTATTTGAAGAGGCTGAGAAGAGGATGCAGAATGAGAAGGGAAGGGACACAGAGCACCGCAGCCCTCGCTTGTAAGTGCCATAGAAACAGCGTGAGAATTTGACTAGGCCGCACCATTAGTGCTTCCGAGGGCATAAAAAGAATACTTTCTCCACAAGGCTTCTGAGAGTTTGCTTGGCAAAGCCACGCGGGGCCAGATTCCATCTGCTGCTTTGTGGGTCTTGCTCTGTCCTTTTAAATGCCTCTCTCTAATCCTCTCCTTACATGTCCCTTGGCTTTTTCCCTTCTACCTTTTCCAGCTTCTTTCATCCATTGACTTCTAAAGGCCACAGCCTGGTTGCTTAGTGTCTGGGGTTCGAAATGAATAGATCAACTGGAAGCAGTGACACCCCTCTGGCACCCTGAGAAAGGCTGCTCTGTTCTTTTTGGGTGTGTCTCCTAAGCAGATCCCTCCCCTCCTTTTGGTAACCCAAAGGAACAGTCCATCACTTTCCATTGTACTAGAACAAAAATGGCCAGTAAAGATGCTGATTTGTAGAGCCTGATGGAGCACCTCTAACCCACTCCAAGCTCACCATCTGGAAAACCAAAACAGCCCAAGGTCTCCCTGCAAAAATGAAATATGGTGCCCTTGCCCCTCCTCTTGCATACAGGGGAGTTCCTACTTCTTACCTCACTTTCCTCCTTACACTTCTCCCAATAAATTTACTTTCTACTTCCAAAAACAAAGAAAAAAATGGAATATAGGGAGACAAAGCTAAAACATCAGAATGAAGAAGTCCAAGGAACTAGGGAGGCTGCTGTATTCTTCCCCTTAAAGGAGGATTCAGATTTATGACTTCTAGAAAGCCTCATCCAGAAGGTTCTGTATGGCACACCCGAGATGGGCCCTAAATAAATTCAAAGGATTTATAAATCTGGAGAGGAAGCTCACAGAATGGGCGGATGGTGTCTAGAAAGCTGAGTCTGGGCTAATGTCTCCAAATCTGTCATGACTCCTTTCCCCAAACTTCCATTTAGTGGAAGAAAACTAGCTCGAGATGACAGTTTTCCACTGAAAGAAAAAATTTCCTTCAGTTTACCTGCTCATTATAAGTCCCAATTTTCAAATGTAATTTACTTTGGAGTGGGAAAAAAACATAGTGTAAGAATCTTACTTTCTCAATTCTAAGCTATTATCCATATCTTAACAGCTTGGCAAGAAAAGCACTATCTAATGACAATTTTGTAAGGTACAGCTCAATTGCAGAAATATGAAAAAATACACCCACTCACTGAGGGCCCAGGAGAATGAAGACGCCATCTCCCCAGCATTTATTTCTGACATCACAGGTGTTCCACGAGCACCTCAACTGGCCCAGGCAGAAACTCCTCAAGCAAAAACAATATCGTCCAAGCAGACCTAAGAGCATCAACCTGCCGACTGAGAATTGTGATGGATAAGAGGACTGGGCCATGGTCCTAAGTTTACCAACCACTTCCCTGTGGCCAGTCCTCCATTTCTCTAGGGCTCAGATCCTCTAACTGTGCCAGGTTGGCGGGGAGGATTTCTACTGATTATCGTTCCTTAAATTAAGCATCAACCCTCCCTTGTACTAGAATGTTCATTGGCCATGTGTTTTTTTGTTTATTTATTTATTTATTCTTGAGACAGGATCTCACTCTAGTCCAGGCTGATCCTTAACTCATTATGGATCCTAGGCTGGACTCAAACACAAGGCAATCCTCCTGCCTCAGCCTCCACAGTGCTGGGATTATAGCCTTGCACCATCATGTCTGGTTTATGTGGTGGTAGGGAATCAAATACAGTCTTCCATTTGCTAATCAAATGCTCTAACTGCTCTACTACTTATCCAGCCCCCATTGATTATGTATTTAATTCACATTTCCTTCAAAGCAAGGCAGTCTCCTCCAAAGAAATAATCTGCACGAAATGTCGTGTGCCGGTGTCTTTTCTAGGTGTTACAGATCCATTCACGTAACAGATAATCTACCCAGGTACCATCTTAATCATTTGGTGAACCTCTAGCAGCATATTAATCAAATTTTGGAACCCTGAATAACTGGAATGACAGAACAGTTATGTCTTTGGAGGCAGCAAAAGTCTCCATGGGTCTTCTGACACTGTAGTGAACAGTGCTCCCCAGAACACATATAGAAACAATTTTGGTCATTGTTTAAGAGGTTTACAGGCCCCCTCTAGCCTATCCATGAACACCAAGTAAAAGCCCTTTGCCCTGATCCAATGGTCTCAGCGCATACATGCACAGAGACCTGAGGTAGGAGGCAGAGTTAATGGGTTAGAATGGAGGGGTAACCATGAGCCTGCACCCACATAAAGGGGCTTTCACACATATAGCCAGGAAGACAGGAGCAAGGGAGAAAGCCCTAGAGGTAGGACTCGGCCAGTGATGACCACCTTTGTTCACAAGTTACAGGCTCTTCACCTGGTGTTTCAATCACCTTGAACCCCTGAATGGTTTCTTACTTAGGAGCACCCAGAAGACAGTCTCTTTCTCAGGGGACACTCAAAATTACATGAGCTAATTACCATCTTTCACCGGTTGGTTTCATTTTTAGGACCCTGCCAAGCTTTGTACTATAAGTGCCATCAGGTTACAACTGGAAGATGTTTGTTGCATTGAGGACAAAGGACAGGTCTTCCTGGAATTTTGTGAAAATGCTTCCAACAGATTATTCAGTTCCTGACATTGAAAAGCCAAAGGTTTCGAAGAGCTGAACTTCAACAGACATCTCTGCTTTCTTGATATGAAAAGATACGTGAGGAGAAACAAGGAAGACACTAGCCAGCATCAAGCAGTGGGACAAATGCAGGTTAATGGCAGAGGGGACCAGGAAAGGAAGTTTTGTTAATCACACGCATTAATTATATCACACATTTTACATGTGATTCCTGTTCAGTTGATGCAGCCCAGATGTATCCAGTCCGTGAGCGCAGGTTGGACACACCTGCATCTGGCTCCTGCCATTTTTCATCTGTTGGCTGAAATGCTGCTGTGAAATAACAGCGGTTACATTCTCTAAGGACATACTGGTACTTGGTATGCATCCCCTCGGCATCTCCTCCCCTTGAGCCCATGTCATTCTAATTCCTGTTTTGCAATTGAGGAAAATGGACTCAAATTGTCAACCTAACCAAAGACATAGAGCCAGTAAGAGACAGAACCAGGACCCTTAACTCAAGGTATCTGGCTACAATGGAATGTTAGGGCTGGTAAAATACTAGGTATATGGTAGTACTACCACCTACTGAGCACTTCTTACAGGCCAGGGTTTGTTCTACAGATTCCACACGGGTTAATTCATTCACTCACAAAACTCCAGGAGCTGATACAGTCGTGTCCCAAGAGGGGCATGTTCTGAAACATTTGTCATTACGCAGCATTTGCAGGAGGTGAGCGTGAGTGTTAATATACAGACCAGAGCAGGACAGCCTACTGCACGCATACTCCGATTCTACAGTAAATTGATCTAAGTCCACACACCTCTACGGCTTGTCACTGTGAATACCATAGGCAGCTGTGACACAATACTAAGTATTTGTATATCGAAACAGATCTGTTCAGACTAGCATCACCCCAGACCCCTGTAACTTTGTAACTTTGCACTAGTAGATCAGGACAGCTTCACTGAACTATGCGATAGAAATATTTCAGCTCCATTACAATCTTACAGAACCACAGATGTATTTATGTGGTACCTGCCTGTGCTATTCAGTTAAGGAAATAAGGACAAGACCACAGTTTGGTTAAAGTTCTTATCCACTACCCCCATCCCCCATTTTATACAGAGGGATAGAAGGTACCGATTAAGTTTTAAGTCCTAGTCGTGACCCATAAATGCACTGATTTTCTTGCTTTGGTTTGGTTTGGGTTCTTTACTGGTTGCCTGGGATGTGACGGACAGCCAGGTCTCAACAAGGGGCAGCGTTAGGAAGATGTGTGCACTCCAGCTCTGTAAGAGATGACAGTCACACAGGGGTAACATACATGTTGGGCACATAGTTAGAGTGTGGGGCTGGAAGAACAGCACAGTGGTTAGAAGCACTTGCCTCACAAACACAAGGCCCTGAGTTTGATTCCACAGCACCAGTGGCACACACCCAACACTTGAAGCTGAGGCAGCAGAATTGTTGAGTTCAAAGTCAGTCTGGACTCCACAGCAAGCTGAGGACCCACATGTCTCAAAAAATAAAATAGATACTTCCAATGTAATGAATTATGAGGTACAGAAGTAGCAGGGGAAAAGGTAACCAATAAGTGAAAAGAAAAGGTCACTCAGAAGTGACACCTTAAGCAGCTCACCCAGCCACCAAAGCACAGTCTAGCTCCTGCAGTGACAAACAGCACGAGAGGAACAGGTGCAAGAGTGTGTGGGACAGGCAGCGGGAAGCGAACGCCTCTCTCCTGTCCTTAGAAACACATTTTCTATTTGTCCCAGCCCACCCGTCCTTTTCTTCACTCATCCAGCCGCAAATGTTAAACTCCCATTTCCAAGCCCAATATTTAATATAAAGTATATGGTAAGAATAGAAGGCAATCATATTTGCTAAGCAGTTATGTGACAGACCTTGGGTATGAGCATTTTTAAACATCACTGCAATTACCTGGTAGATGGACATATTACTCCATGCTGTGAAATAGATCTAAAAGGTATAGGACAGTGCCAAAAAATCTTATCTAGATCTGTCCTGGTCCAGGTCCTGCCACACAGCGGTGGGTAATGCATAGATTCCTTGATGTGTTTATTTTTACCTGGGAGTATACTCACAGACAGGCCACTCTCTGGGACCAAACACTGACCAGCAATACAAATTTGGTCTCTCACCAAAGCAGAGCACAGCCAAGTGGCTCACAACGGTCTCCTCCTCTCAACTCCAACCCCATTACTGATCTACTGCCCCCAGTTTAGATCCTCCACGTCCCACTGGCTAAATAGGTGATCGCAGAATCAGTGTGCCTGCCAGCTGGTCCCTGCCCTCAGCACTGTCATCATAATGGCCAAGGGAGGGCAGAAAGAGGCTTAGCTGTAGCTAGGCCCACTTCCCAGTCCCTGGAAAGTCCGTCTGGGTTTTCTGGGCTAGACAGCACCCCCCTCGGTGCTGTCAGCTGCTACATTTGGGGCATCCATCAGGGTAGGAGGAGTACAAATGCCATTTCTCCAGAAATTTTTGAGAAAACCCAGAAACCACAGGGATCAGCCAGTGCTGGGATTCTTGATCTGATCGGCCAGAGATGTGCTTTTTTTTCAACCAGAATAGTACATTTCTATGAGTTCCAAGGAAGATTCCAGGGATGGGGTGATCAGGAATCAGAGGAGGGCCTTAGTAGCAAAAATGCCACATTCTGGCTCTTCAGTCATTCAGTTGAGTTCACTCATTTATTTATTAAATATTTGACAACTGATCACATGGTGCCTTCCAAGCCCTGTGCCTCTGGCTTCGCATATTCTGCAGTACATTGGAGGGTACAGACAAACCCAAAAGCAACAATGGTAGTTGAAGTTCTTGGTTAAGAGCCACAGGGTGCCCGGCCCAGGATGAGACCTGAGATTCTCCATGTAAAAGCTGAGCAATCGTGGACGCATGACTTAACCTCTCTGCCTCAATTTCCTTATTGATACATACAGATTAAAATGGCAACTATCTCATAAAATTGCTGTGAAGGCTGAATGGTTTCACACACACAAACTTTCCTTATCTCTGACTGCCACAGTGCGCATTCCATACATAGTGGTTGCCATGGTTCCGCTAGCCCTGGATAACAGCAGAAGAGGCTTGACCGTGGGTGTGTCCTGACGCTGGGCGAGTTGAAGGAGGCTGTCTCACGCAGACCCGGAGCAAGGAGACAAAGCTCAGGGAAAGCGTGGAGGAGAGGCAGGGACTGAGTTACCAGGAGAGGAGAAAGGAAGAGTGTTTCAGGCATGAGGATAAGACATGTGAAGGAATACAGTGTAAGGTATATAAAGCGACATACGGAATTCCAGTATGAGGGACAAGTCAAACGTGACATGGCTGCTCATGAGAAGGACAGGGTGCGAAAAGAAAAACGGAACGCCGTACCTGGCCCTCCTCTGCACACCAGGGGCTTACCAATGGCGGGGATGCAAACAGCTCAGTCAGAGAACTGGGGTTTCCATACTCAGCAAGTGTGTATGACGCAGGCTCAAGGGACACGTTGATAAACTCTGCTCATGGGTCACCTTCTCAGACAGGCCGCTCTTGGCCTCCATAGGTTTCCTGAGCACAGAGCAGTACCTGAGCCATGGTGTAGGCGCTTACTAAGTTTTTAATGAATGAACAATGAAATGAGTGAGGAAGTCAGACAAAGCACTGCCCTCAGGAATGGGCAATGTGTGGCTGGGAATGTGAGCGAGGAGGGCCTAGTACAGGGAGACTCAGAAGGTATCACAGGACTGCTCAGAGCAGTCAGGGAAAAAAAAAGAGAGAGAGCCAATGAGCCAAGGTGCATTAAGAGTGAGTAACTGTGCTCAGATTGCAGCTTTAGTTACCAGGACACATGTGTCCCTGCCTGATGCCTCACCATCCCTGCAGTAGTTAGCCTTACGGGACCCTGCAAAGCATGCAAAAGGCTGACAGCTTACAATCAATACTGTGTTCACTGACGCAAGGAGCAACGTTATCACATCCAAGATATTGCCCCCACCTCTTGGCTATAGCACTAAATAATCCCCATAACAAGGCTAAGGAAAGTGACAAGAGCTATTATTCTCAACCCTCCCACTTGGAAGCAAGAGCTGAGACAATTCTTCCCCTGCATGTTCTTCGGGAAAGGCAAGCCAGTTCCCCAAAGAAATCTCTCCGAGCTGAGCATATGCCTAATACAGCAAGACAGGAACAGGTGAAGATTGGCATTTTTCATTTGCCTACATGTCCACAACATGGGATGGGAAGAGTGCTGAGAAGAACAGCAATAAATCAGCGGTCAGTGGGGAAGTGGGAGTACCGGACTTTATTCTAGATGCCCAAGTCATGCCAATGAAAACTTGACTTCTCCCAGAGCGACTTCCTTATTCTGCTTCTCTGCCTGCAGCATAACTGAAAGTCATATTTCATCTAGGTCATCGGTTTGCAACTCCAAATACAGGTTCATGAACAGCCAGCTTGAGTTTATCAGAGAGAGGCAAACAATTACAAATGCATGTTAAACACAATCTATTTCTCAATGAGAGTTTATCATGTTACACACCGGCCACAACACAGTCCTGCTCTGAAATACGCTGTGCAGTGGTATGTAATCTAGGATGGGAACCTAACAGGAAGAAGGCAGTGGCGGGAGACCAGGTTAGGGTATTTTTGGAAAGGGGACAGAGAGAGAGCGTGTGCTTGTATACATACACTGGAGACTGAACCCAGGACCTCACACATGCTAGATAAATGCTTCACCAATGAACTACCTTCTATCTCTTTTCATTTTATTTTAAGACAGAGTCTTGCTAAGTTTCCCACTCTGGCCTTGAATTTGCGATTCTCCTGCCCCTACAGCCCAAGCAGCGGGGATTACAGGCTTGTGACCCCACGCCCAGCTAAGACTGCTTCCTCATGAGTTGAGAATTACATAAATGGAGCATTTATTAAATGGCAGCTGCACTCTTCTTCCCTTCACTTCCTCTCTAATGAGCTGAGAGACAGCTCTTATTTTAGTATCCTTCTTTAAAAGGGACAAATATTCAGTAAATATGTGATTATCCATTAACAATGAGACAAAAGTCACAGAAACCAATCAAGTGTCTACCATGAAACAAAGCACGGGTCAAAAAGCTGTCTTTCCCAAAATACAAAAAAAAAAAAAAAAAAAAAAAAAACTATAAATTCCCATTGAAACCTAGTCAAAGCAACTTCTTACTTTGGCCAGAACACGGGTGGTTAACTAATTCTCAGTCTCAGATGAAAACCACTGCATCACGAGACTTTGGGGAGGCTCCAGCAAACGCAGTGGTTACAGCTTTTCCTCCTTCTATAGTGTTAAAAAAAAAAAAAGTCTTTCTCCCATAATACTACATGTGCACACACCAGCCTCAACATCCTACTTGCAGACTCTCAGAGAATCTCTGAATTCATGATTTTTCCCTTAAGAATACAGGATACTTCCAACTGCTCAAGGGCACAACCTGAAAGCAAAGGTTGTAAAATCCGTTGTTGTTTTTGTATATCAGGACCGGGGATCTGCTTAGAAATTAAAGCTCTGCTGGCTTGGTTGACAGTTAGATTATATGAGTCCACATAAGACTGTAACAACCTTTTTTACGTGCTCATTATTACCTAACTGTCCAGGTGATGAGCAATTATTACACATTATTGTTTTTGGAGACGTTTCAGCTGACTCAGGCCCTTTCCTGACCAGAAGAAGATGCCAATTTCCCATGGTTGCATGGAGATTGTTTCTAGGCCAAGATAGAAACCAGGTCTTTTGAACTCTTAAGATTAGTTTTATTTCACTGTTATGCTTATTGCTTTTTATTTTTCCATGTTCGGTTTTTTTTTTTTTTTTCATTTTTCCATGTGCTTAAAACCAGAGGATTTGCTGAAGCCAACCTAGGTTGAAGTTCTTGATTCTAGTTTTAATTTCTACACAAGAAGATGCTGCATTATACCTGAGTTCTCATTCAAGGAGAGTGACAAGTGACATTGAGAGAACTGTCTCACACCAAGATTCACAGGCATCCATACTGGCACAGGTGTGGGTGCAGTGCATTTATTCATTACATTAAATATCATCAACCATGAAATGAAATGCTTAACTATTTTACCTGCCTATTAATTACCCTCCCAAGCAAATATTCCACAGCTTTGTGCCACAAAGTAACAAAGATGAACAAGGCACAGTCTTCATCCTCAAGGAATATAGTCATTCCACACAGATAACCTAAGTATGACATCTTAAATGCAGGGCAGACATGTACATAGGGTACTCGGAATTAGAACATTCAGTCTTTAAGGGAAGAAAGCTGGTCAATTCCTACAGGATAACAGAAGCCAATGAGGTGAGAACAAACACGAGCCAAGACACGTGGCAGAGAAGCACCACCGTTTCACGAGTAGTACAAGCAGCTTAACTTTGCAGACAGAAGACTCTTGGCTCAGACTGGCTTGAGAGCTGGTGAGATGGGGCCCAGGCTTCAGAGGGCCATTTAGAGCTGAGATTTCTCGCAGTAGGCTGTGGAGTGCCACTGGAAGATGTGAAGAAGAAATCAACATTGCTGAAATGACATTTTTTGAAGAATACTCTGGCCACTGTGTAACTGACACATTTAAAGTGGACAAGATTGAAGACAGCAGGGAGCCCACTCAGGAAGACGCTGAAGTGGCCCAGAAAAGAGTTGCTAAAAATCTGAAGTAGGAATGAAAAAAAAAGCTGAAGAGATAAAAACCAATTATAGCTTTGAGATTGGTTTTATAAGATCTAGAAAAGAAACACAAGTTAATAAGAATGGCTAAGGTTGGCAGCAGAGTCAACAAGCAAGAGTTACAACAAGAGAAAAAGAATAAAGAAACAGGGTGGGATGAAGAATCTAACTCCAGATGTACTGAGGAGTTTGAGGAGTTGGGCATTGCGGAGGGGACTGATTACGATGGAAGAATGCAGCATGAGAACACCAGCTGAAAAGAGGACCTAGGAGGACACAGCTAGGAGCAAACAGAGGAGGTGGCCACACAACGCAACGGAAGAGGATCAGCAGAGGCTCAAGAAGCATCAGCAATGGTACCACAGAGAAGATCTGCCTCTCAGAAACACAGTGACCTCCTACAAAACATACTTAAAATGAAAGAGCCAGTACAAAATTGAATAACACCAAGAAGGTAAGAAAAAAGCCAGTGAACCTCAGAAAAGCGCTCTACTTAGCAACTGGAGAACTGCAAATAGTATTACACAACGACAAAATGAGTAAAATTAGGACTGATGCTAGCAAGTATTGGCAAAGATATCACACAGCTGAAATTCTTTTTTCCTAAACTTAAACATAGATAAGTATAGGGAGATATAACATCTTAATCATATCTATTTCCTTTCCCCTCTCCTCTCCACACATTCTATCTCCCTCTTGTTTTACTATGTTGTTTATTTATACATCGGGCTTCTCATAATAGAGAAACTACGTGGAATTCTCATATACTGCTGGCAAGATTATAAATCCATTACTTTGGAAACCTTTTAGCATTATCTATTAACTGGAAATACTCTATTAGTCAGTAGAATATAAACGAATGTGTATCACAATACTGAGTGAAACATGTAACAGGATTTTATCTGATAACCTGCCTCTAAGTCATACCCAATGAATGAATGTATCAGGGGACACATTCAAGGCAGTACTATTCACAAATGTTAAAAATAGACATAAGACAAATGGCCATCAAGAGTACAACATGCATATGTTCTTCACATAAAATGCAACATTAACAATGAAAAACCACAAACCACATTGGTACACAGGACACAGTGGATCTTACAAATATATGGTTAGGAAAAAGAAACCAAACAAAATGAAGTATGCTTCGTGATTATAGCCAGGTTGGCTCTGTATCTGCAGATGGACAAGACAAGGAAGCGTGAAACTCATAACCAATAAGGAGAAGGCTGGAGGCTACAGCAGGTGTAGCTGGAAGCAAACCAGTGCTAGAGGCCAGAGCTGGGTGCAGGTCCACCCTTCTCTAGCTCGTTAGAACTCTTCCTCTTTTTGCCACATTCAGTGGTCTTCTTCTTAGCTATTCAGTTAGTATCCTAATGACTCTAGTGAGAGGTGAGACACCCCTTCCACAGGTATCTATCAGAGCACATTACTGAAGAATTTTCAGCCAATATTTCTGTTGACATCAAACATATGCATTTGCCTCATTAAGTAGAAAAAGACACTAACTGGCGTTACTAATACAACAAACACGTGTTTTCATTACAGAGAATTTTTCTCTTCCTTATAGCAACTTCCTAGATGTTTCCTTATGATGGATGGCCACCATGCCGAATCTCGTCCCCTGCCACGTATTTTGAAAGGAGCTGACCTCATTCTAGCTCCCGGGATGGAACAAAGAACCTTGGAAATTCTGAAATAAGCTAAATCAAAAAGACTCCATCTTTGAGCTTTGTTTGAAAAAAAAAACAGGAATGGATATTCACTTTCTTGATGAATGTGAAAGAAAAAGGATTAGTAACTAAAGTAGCTGATGCCACCTTGCCATCATATGAAGCCTAACAATGGTAGAATCCAATGTATAAGAGCACAGTTCACAGCAATGGTCCCCAACCTTTTTGACACCAAGGACCAGTTTAGTGGACAACCATGTCCCATGGACAGGGATGGGGTTGGAGCACTTGTTAGCAGGAGTAGGTTGCTGGAAGATAGCTTTAAAATGGCAAGTAGCATCAGGAGGGGAGCAGGGAGTGACACTCTGCCTCCTGTCACATCCATGGTGACATTAGAACCCAACAGGAGTGTGCTGATGGGGGCAGAGCTTCACTTGCAGCTCACCTCCTGCTCTCCGCTTATCTGTCCAAGGGGCTCAGTCCTCCCAAAGCCACAGATTGGTACAGGTCCAGCCAGGGTATCAGAGACCCCTGGTAGAACACATCAAGAAATTTTCCTGTGTAGAATTAGATAGTAAATATTTTAGGCTTTGCAGATCATGTAGTCTGGTTGCAACTGCTCAACTCTGTCCACTGTACTGTGAAAATATCTATTGATAATATAAGCATAAAACAAGTGTGACTATGTTCCCACATAACTTTTTTTTTTCAAAAAGAGATGGGGGCAGGATCATCACACGGGCTGTGTTAGCCAACCACTGACACATAGCATGTTGAATCCTGGCTCCATCAATTTCATAGTCCTAAGCAAGTGATTTATTTCACTTTCCTCATCTGGAATGGAAATGATAATAGTGCCTGCCTACCTCTGAGACTCATTACGAGGCATACGTGAATCAGGAAACGTGAAGTGCCTAAGAGACTGCCGGGTAAGTACTGGCTGCTATTATTATTATCATGATCATTATCAATTAGGCCAAGAGACAGAAACCCAGTCTTATATCCAAATGGGCCCAAAGCTCCTAGTCCACATCATTTAGTTGCATGAAGTAATAATTTTCCTTTTTTGCTTGAACAAGTTCAAGTCAATTTTGTGTTATTACTAAAATAATCTCATCTAACTAAATGAAAATTAGCATGGAGGTGAAGGAGGGTGCAGTAGGGAATTGTGTTTGTGCTCTCTCAGACTACTGACAAGGGAGGGAGGGAACGCTGAGGTCCCTGCTGCTGCCCACCCACAGAGGCACGCTGAGGGGTCCCTGAGCAGCTCCCTGGTTAAAGCTTTTGTTTTGATCTGGACACACACTGCAACAGACAGATTCCAGGAGAGAACAGCCCCACTCCAGCCCTCACTCTACTCCTCAGAGGTAGCCAAAGAGAATCAAGAGTAACTTTGCCTGGTATCAGTCACAGTCCTGCTCCAAGAGGTGCACTACCAACACCCAACCTCTTATCTGACCATGCACTGATGTCAGCACTGGCTGCCAGGACCAACGAAGGGATATTATGGTTCCTGCCACTTCCTCTCTCCACATGGTAGGTATCCCCATAGAACATGTGGCTTTTGAAAGATGATTGGATCGTGGGAGCACTATACACAGTGGGGTAATCTATTGATGAGTTTATAGCTGAATTTGTCAACAGGAGATGGGGCCTTGCTGAAAGACTTGAGTCACCAAAGGTGTGACCTGAAAGGGTATGCTTGCTCTTTCCTCTCTCCACTTCCGGACTGTCATGAATTGAGCAGTTTTCCTCCTCCAGGCCCTTCATTATGCCACTTCTGCCTCGGAGCCAGCCAACTGTAGACTGAACTCTCTGCAACTGTCAGCCAAAGTAAACCTCTCCTTTAATTAGCAAGTGTTAGGTATTTTGCTTCAAAGATGAGAAAGTTACTAATACAGTTTTGTTAGAGATTATCATGAAAAACTATTGCTAACAAATTAGGAAAGCTGGAAGAAGTGGAAAATTTTCTAGACACATCTAACGTATCGAAGTAGAGAGAGAGAGAGAACCTTTCCAAACTCTACTAGAATGGCATTACTTTGTTACCATTATCAGACAAGGACACACAGAAAACTCTAGACAAATCAACATCCTTACGGAACACAGAGGTAAAAATTCTCAATGAACTAGCAAACTGAACTCACCATAATAGATAATACCTCAATAATAATATATTCAACATATGTAAATCAATAAACTATATCACATCAACATAATGAAGAATAAAAATCATATGACTGTCTCAATATATACAGAAAAGGAATTTGTTAAAAGTTGATGCCCCTTCATGATAAAAAAAATAAATAAACCTGAACAAATAAGGTATATATCTGGAAGGACTGCACCTCTACATAATAAAAGCTACATAATGATAACCTCACAGCCAACGTGAATGCAGAACAGCTGAATAAATGTTCTCAAGAACAAGACTGTCCTTTCCCACGGCTCTTCTTTAGTACAGTACTAGCCGTAGCAATTAGGCAAGAGATGAAAATAAGACACACACAGAAGGAAGTCAAATTATCTCTATTTGTAAATAATATGATTCTCTACACAGAAAAAAACACTAAAGATTCCACCAGAAGACTACTAGAACTAATAAGCAAACTCAGTAAAGTATCAAGATACAAAATTAATATATAATTGGAAAATTGCTGTTATACACACTAACAAGGAATTGTCTGAGAAAGGAATCACAAAAGTAATTCCATTTTATAATAGCTAGCCAAAAAATGAAATAACCAAAAATAATGTTAAGGAAATAAAAGACCCTAAAATTAAAATTATAAGCACTGATGAAATAAGAAGACATAAAAAGATGAGAAGACTCCCACACATGTTTATGGGTTAGAAGAAGCAACATTTTTTAAAATGTCCAAACTACCTAAAGTAATCCACATATACAATGTAATCCCTATCAAAAAAACAATGATATTATAAAATAACTAAAAGTTTTTAATTCACATAGAAGCGAAAAAGACCCTGAACAGACAAATCTTGAGGACAAAAAAAAAAAAGGCTATGCAGTACCTTATTTGAAGACCTACTACAGCGTATTAGGGTGTTAGTAGCCATAACAACATGTTTCGGCATTAAAATGACACACCGACTGATGGAACACAGTGGAAATCTCAAACATAAACCCACACATCTACAGCCAAATCATTCCCAACCATGACACCAAAAATGTGCACTGGAGAAAACAAAACTTTCCATAAATGGTGCTGTAGGAATTGGAAATCAACATGCAGAAGACTGAAACTTGACCCCTGTATCTCAACCAGTACAAAAATCATGTCAAAGAACTAGCACAATGGCACATACAGCTGCAGTCATTTGAAAGGCTGCAACATAGAATTCTCTTGAGCCCAAGAGCTTAAGAACAGCCTAGATGATACAGAACAGGCTTGTCTCAAAGCAAAAATCAAACAAAACAAAGCAAAACCAATCAGCTCAAGGCTAATCAAAGATCTAGATGAAATTTTTGATATCCTCAAACTACTAGGAAAAAAATAAGGAAAATTCTTCTAAACACTAGTATGGGAAATTATTTTCTAGATAAAACTGCAAAAGCATAGGACACAAAAACAAACATTGACAAATGACATCACATCAAATAAAAATCTTCTGCATGAAGAAGAAACTATCAACAGAGTGAAGAGACAATCTACAGAAGAGAAAACATTTGTAAGTTATTGATCTTACAGAGAGCTAATGTTCAGAAAATACAAGAAACTCTAAACATGACAGAGCTGATGATGCTGCCTCATGGTAGGGGGTCTGCTTAACAAGCACAAGGACCTAGCTTGATTTCACAAAACTTCAAAACAAACAAACAAAAAAAGCAACTTAAAAGTGAGGAAGTTGTCTACATAGATAATTCCTAAAAGAGGAAACACAAATATATTGGTTAAATACTCAATAGCATTAGCCATCGAGGACATGCAAATTAAAACTACAAAATGATTTTGTCTACCTAGCATTTATTTTTTTATTTTTCCCCATTTTATTGATAAGTGCAAAATTTAAGGTTTACAACGAAGTTTAGCATTTTGTGCACCTACGTATCTTGTCAAGGTGACAAGTACTTTCCCACTTTCCTTTTGTCCCTCCCCCTACCCACCTCCCCCTCCCTTCCACCCTACCCGCCTGGTTCACTTTGTTTTTCGTTTTAAGTTCCATAAGAGTTGTGATCTGGGTCTCTCATATCAGAGAGACCATTCGATGTTTCACCTTCTGCTTCTGACTCACTTCACTAAGCATGATGTTCTCAAGTTTCTTCCATTTGCCTGCAAAAGCCTCCACGCTGTTGGACTTTATAGATGCATAGTATTCCATCAGGTATAAATGCCACAGTTTGTGTATCCATTGGTCTGTTGATGGGTATTTTGGTGAATTCCATATTTTAGCTATTGTTAGTTGTGCTGCTATGAACATGAGTATACATATATCTCTGTTATGTGTTGTTTTGGCCTCTTTTGGATATATTCCCAGGAGGGGTGTCGCTGGATTGAAGGGGATCTTTATTTCTAGTCTTTTGGGAGCTTTCCATGCTGCTTTCCAGAGTGGTTTTACGAATTTACATTCAATTACTTAATCTTCGACAAAGGGGCCAAGTGCATACAATGGAAGAAGGACAGTCTGTTCAACATACAGTGCTGGGAAAACTGGACATCCACATGTAGAAGAATGAATCTAGCCACACACCTATCACCATGCATCAAAATCAAATCAAACTGGGTCAAAGACCTAGACATTAAAAGTGAAATACTGAACCTCCTAGAAGACAAATTAGGCAAATATCTAAAAGACACAGGGGTAGGCAAAGACTTCCTTGACAAGACACCAAGAGCAAAAGAAATTATCCCCATTATTAACTAATGGGATCCTGTCAAATTAGAAAGCTTCTGCACAGCAAAGGAAACTATCAACATTGTAAAAAGAGAACCAACAGACTGGGAAGAAATATTCACCACCAACAACTCAGATAGGAAGCTCATAACTAGAATATACAGGGAACTGAAGAAAAGTATGCCAACCAAAATAAAGGATCCTACAAAAAGATATTGTTTTATTATAGTTAGGATGGCTTAGCAAAACACACACACATACATACACACACACAATAGGGCTGGGAACATAGCATAGTGGTTACTGTGCTGTCACCATATTTCTGCCTTGAAATCAGCCAACCTTGGACTGAATCCTCTGAAACAACTGTGAGGCAAAATAAAAATCTCTTCCTTTTAGATATAGGTGTTGGGTATTTTGTCCCAATGACAGGAAAGTAATTAAGACAGATTTTGGTACCAAGAGTGGTGCCATTGGTATAAGTATACTTCACCATGTGGATGAGAATTCTTTGGAACTGGTTTACCAAAGGAGTTTTGAAAGTCTTCAAGCCTTAGAATGCTGTGAGCTAGGCTTGATAGGTTCTAGTCAGAGCTCAGAATACTAATAGAAATGCGATAATGAAATGCTAGGCTCAGGGGCTGGAGGAATAGCTCAGCAGTTAAAGTGCTTGCCAGCAAGTGCTAAGTACCACAATTTCCCAGCACCACAGAAACTGGGCATGGTGGCACATGCCTGTAATTCTAGTACTTAGAAGGCTGAGCCAGGACTTCCATGAATCCAAGGCCAGCCTGAGCTACACAGTGAGTTCGGGACTAGCCTGGACTACTGGGCAAGATCCTGTCTGTCTGTCTGTCTGTCTGTCTGTCTGTATGTATGTATGTATATATATATATAGAGAGAGAGAGAGGAGAGAGAGAGAGAGACAGAGACAGAGAGAGAGAGAGACAGAGAGACAGGCAGACAGACTCAAGATGTTTCAAGTGGGAACAAGAAATCCATTGGCAGTTGCATTAGAGACCATGGAAGTTACATATTCTACTTTTTCATGTCCTGAGACTTTGGGGAACGTGGGATTAAGGGCAGTGGACTAATTAATCTGGCAAAAAATTAAAAGCAATTCAATGTTCAGGCTGTGACATGAGTACTACTGTTCACTTTTAACCAGATCTACAATGAGAATCAGAGGTGAGAGTGAGATGGGGTGGAGGAAGTTTGCAGTTTCATCAAGAAGTACCTGAAAATTTGAGGGATGAGATTCCCTGTGCCTCTGTTTGAGGAAGGCCTTTGGGGATTGGCTTCCCAAGATTCATTTTATTATGCTCAGCCACCCTGGCACTCAAAGACCACTGCATCCATGATCCAAGGGGTCCATGTTACTGCTAAAACTGGCAGTAGAACTTGGTGTCATCCACATGGTGCTGAATTTTTTTAAGAATACAGAGGTTTCCATCCAGAATTCAAAGGATATCCTGAGAAGTCAGGCAAGGAGCCCCTGAGAGGGCATCATGCATGACGCTGTGAGGGTTAAGCCAAATATGTAGTAAAGACCCCAGGAGAATGGATGTGCCAGTTACAAGGGGTCGGGGTAGGCATCTGATGAGAAAAACTACAGACAGTGAACAGAGCCTGACCAAGACAGGTATCATGTGGGCTACAATCAGCAATGCTGTAGGACATGCCACCCAAGCCCTTTCAAATTCACATCTTACCACAACTTTCTCTGGGCCCTGAAACTACAGGATTTAACGCTGGCACTGCTGGGTTTGTCTTGCTTTGATCCAATTCCATTGTGTTCCTCTGTGTTTCCCTTTTAGACTGGGAATGTTTATTGTCTGTCATTGTACCTTGTAACTTTAATTTTCTCTTTGATTTTTGTGGAAGTTCACCATTAAAAGTTTGTCTTGAGTTTTAGTGGCAACTTTGAACATAGACTTTTCAGTAATGCTTAAACTGTTAAAACTTTGGCAACTCTTAGAGAAAAAGTAATTTGGCATAATTCGATGGACATGAGCCTTTGGGAGCCGGGGTTGCAATGTTATATTTTACATCTAAAGTGTTCCCCAAAAAGTCTCATGTTCAGGGAAGCAGCCTGGTCTGAAGGAACAGATCACTGAGAATGCGACTTAGAATGGTGTGCTCTTGTCTCTGGCCCCTTCCCCCTGCTACCTAGACGCCTTGCATTGAACAGCTCTCCACCATCATGTCACGCTGCCAGCCATTTCTGACTCGGAGCCTGCCAACCATGGACCGAACCCACTGACCCTGTAACCCAAAATAAATCTCTTTTTCTGTAAGTTGCAGGTGTCAGGTATTTTGTCTCTGCAAAAGGAAAGTGACTAAGACAGCCATTCTGCTTTTTTCCTTCTTTCCCAACACAACACGTGGCACTTAGTTTGTGTTCAGTTAAGCATTAATGAAACAAAAACAAGGCAAATATATAATCAGTGCCCAATTCCACGACTCTAGTGTAACATAGTATTTGAAATTTTAAACAGAGCCATCAGGCAAGAAAAAGAAATAAAAATAATATAAATAGAAAGAGGAAAAAATCAAACTATTCCTATTTGCAGATATCCTCTACATAGAAGTCCCAAAATGCCTCACTGGAAGATTTTTAGAACTAATGAATTCAGCAAAATAGCAGAATATAAAATCAACACACATAAATCAATAGCACTTCTATACACCAACAACAAACTCACTGAAAAAGAAATCCCATTCACAATAGCTACAAAAATTAAGTAGAATTAAACCTAATCAAGGAAGTGAAAGATCTTACAATTAAAACTACAGTACTCTGAAGAAATATTGAAGAAGCCATTAGAAAATGGAAAGTCATCTCCTATTCTTGAATAGGCAGAAGTAAAATTGTCAAAATGGCCATACTACCAAAAATTATATATAGGTCAATGCAATTCCAATCAAAACATCAGTAGCATTCACCTCAGAACTAGAAAAAAAATTCTGAAACTAGAAAAGACCCAGAATTATCAAAGCAATCCTGAGCAACAGGAGCAAAGCAGGGAACATAATTACAGATTTCAAATTATATTACAAAGCAGCAGTGACTAAAACTACATGGTACTAGAACAAAGACAAGTGGATCAATGGAACAGAACTGAAAATCGAGAAGCAACATCAGGTACTTTCAGCCATTTGATATTCAACAAAGGGACTAAAATCATACATTGGAGAAAAGACATCCTCTTTAACAAGTGGTGCTGGGAAGACTGGTTATCCAAATGGAGAAAAATGAACCTAGGTCTAGATATTTCACCCTGTATTAAAATTGAATCAAAGTGGACTAAAGATCTAGATATTAAAACAGAAATACTGACTGTGCTCAAAATTAAAATAGGAAAAACCCCAGAAAACATCAGCATGGGAAGGATTTCATGAACACCAGTCACACACAAAAAAAAATAATTACCAAGAATTGACTAACAAGATGACATCAAACTGAAAAGCTTTTGTATAACAAAGAAAACAATCAACAAAGTAAAGAGATAACCTACAGAATAAGAAAAAAATATATAGTCCTCTTTGGACAGGGGACTAATATCTAGAATATATAAGGAACTCAGAAAAATAAAAAGACCCAACAAAAAGCTGGACAATCGAAATGAATAGACATTTTTCAAAAGAAGTCTAAATGGCCAAAAAGTACATGAAAAAAATGTTCATTGTCCTTGGCCATTAGAGAAATGTATATCACAGTAACACTGAAATTCCTCGAAAAGCAACAAAGGCTGGTAAGGCTATGGGCAAAAAGGAATCCCACATTGTTGGAAATTTAGTACAAACACTATGGAAATCAGAACAGTGATTGCTCAGGTAACTAAGATAAGAAATCCCACTTGACCCAGCTATATCCTCTGTGGCTCTCTTTCTGAAAGCATTAAAGACATCACATTACAGTGACAAACACAAGCCCATGTTTATAGCAGCATAACTGCTATAACATAATGGATACTACTCAGCCATAAAGGAAGATAAATTTGAATTATTGCTAGGGAAATGAATATACCTTAAGACCATAATGCCTAGCAAAGTAAATCAGATATAAAAGGTGATGGGCCACATGGTTTTACTCATAGGAGAAATCCAAAGTATAAGTGACCAAAAGAACAAAATAAAAGAGAGAAGACAGGAAATATAGAGGCATGAAGTAGGACTTTGTGGAGATATAGAGGTGCCCTGGGGACAGTGGGAGGGGGGCAGGGAGGAAGAAGCAAAAGTAATTAAAATATCATATATATATCCACATACATATGTGTATATAAACATATGCATATATGTGTGTGTGTCTGCATGTGTATGTATGTATGTGTGTGTATGTGTATATATATATTTTTTTTTCCCCAAGCTATATGAAATAGGATTTTTTTTTAACTAAAAAAAGAAAAACAAAAGTGCAATCTATGAAATAGTCTTCAGAGTCTGGGTTTTTCCATTGATATTAGTCTATCGAGAGTTGACAATAACAACTCATATGTCCCAAATTTCACAACCTACCCACATTTAGGAGTTTCGTTTTGACTCACAGTTCCAAGCGGTCCGCAGCAAGCCGCTTGCAGGAACAAGAGTCATTCTGTTGTGGCAATCTCGATGGACCTCTGTAGAGTTTTCTGTGCCATGTAACTAATCACCACAAAGGTAACGGCTTTAAATAACACAGATTTATCACCTCACAGTTTTTCTGGGCCAGAGGCCTGGCTGAGGGCTGAGTCCTCTGCTCAGGGCCTCACAAGGCAGCCAGACTTGAGTCCTGTTCCAAGCCCACATGGTTACTGGCAGAACTCACGAAGGCTGTGCCCAGGCCACCAGGAGGATGTCTCGCACGCTCTCTCCTGACCTCCGGAAGGGCCCAGGCCCTGTCAAGGGCAGTCCTGATTGACTCATTACCTTCCAGGAGTTAAATGATCAGTCCCCTAATTGTATGCAACAGTTTAACTCACAGTCAGAAGAAGGGGGTTATCTGGAAGAGGGAGGTACACACCAAGAAGCCAACAATCTTGGGGGGCCATTCCAGAATCACACAATCTCTGTGATAGTGTCTGATCCTATCATTTTTTCATTATAAATTTACACATCTGTCTCCCTATTGCAAAGTCCCTGTTTTATCTCCATATTCTCAATTGCAGACACCCCAAAAATACTCTTTCCTAATAGATCTGAGTGGGCAAACAATTATCTTCTAGTGATTTCTTCCTACTCATTTTAACATTCTTGATTCAAAAGTTTCCATAAAAAGAAAATAATACATATAATTATAGGTAATGAGCAGACAGAAAGACAGGGCAAGGAAGCGAGTGGATTCCTAAGTGAAATCCTAACAACGTGATGGACAACGCTGATTTCAGAGGATTAGGAATGCTAAAAGATAAATGCTATCTAGACGTCAGTTGAATTAGAACTGGATTACTGAAAGATTTGACATGTGTTCTTTGACACTTGTGGTTGGCTACATCTTATGCTTGATCAGGGCACTTAAATTTATTAGTTATTATTATAATTCCCAACTATCATTTGAACATTTACATATATGTCAGGTGTTTTGGTAGGCAGCTTGCAAATACTCTATATTATAATATTCTCAAATCCTATGAGTGGCAAGGCTGTTTCACTCTTACCCATGATTGTATCCTCAGTGGTAGGCCAGTACCTAGACATTCATCTGTGATCAATAAATTGTTGGCTGAGTCAACCAAAAACCCTGGAAGAAACTGTTACTTCATCAAAAAGATGAGAAAACAAATAGTCGAAGAACTCAAGTGTCTTGCCTAAAACAATGGAAGAGGGGTGGGGGACTGTATTCAAATCCAACTGTCTTACCCAGCACTGCATTGGGGAGGCCGAGGCAGGCAGACTGTCCTGAGTCCAAGGCCAGCCTGGGCCAGACAGTGAGTTCATGACCAGCCTGGCAGCCTGGGTTACAGAGTAAGACCCTGTTTCAAAAAAGAAAAAAGAAAAATTACATACATACATACAAGAAGTCTGGACCAATTTTTGGTTCCAGCCAGGCCGGAGGCCTGAGGATGGATGCGTCCCCGTTTTCACTCTCTTGGCTTCATAACGCGTTATCTCTTTTGCATTGCTCTCTCACCCAATTTTATTGGCCTTGCTACTAGCGATCCAATGACGACATCCACACCAGCCTGGGGTCTTTATCCTTGTTACCCAAAACTTCTCCTCACCTTATGTAGCCAAGGGGCACCCTTTCATTCCCGTCCACGGTTAGAAATTTCGTTAAAAAACAAGACAATGGCTCTGTATACAGGAATCACAGAGAAAGGAGAAAGGACTCTCTGTGTGGTGAGCCTGCTGTGCACTCTGGCTGTGGGCACAAGGACGAGCACACGTGCAGAGCTGCTCCTACGCCTGGGACCCTCATGAGAGGAGAGAAACAAGCTGAGGTTTTTATTTTGAACAATGTAATTCAGGAACAGATTTAGACAGGGAAGAAATCATGCATGACCAGGAAAACAGATCAGCCACATAAAGCTATCATTACACAAGAGGAAGATGAGGCGGGGAATACAGGTGTAGTCATAATCAATATCACTAATTAAGGGCTTACTCTGTACCAGGCACTGTTACCTCACAACAAGCCTATGACAGGGTTATCCCCACTTTGAGATGGGAAAATAAATTCAGAAAAGTTCCTAACCTGCCCGACGTAATAGCTGAGATGACACAAAAACAGGACATGAAGCTAGATCTGTTTTACCCCCAAACCCATATCCTTAATCAACCTTGTAAAACAATAAAACAAAAAAGGGAACCTAAAGAATGTGCATATTCTAGAAAAGCCAGGCTCAGCCATTCTTGCTTCCTACCTACCAAAAAAAAAGGCCATGAAAATTCTTCAAATATTTGTTCTTTGCCAAAACTGAAATGCAGAGGCTTCCTGCTTACTGAGGTTGATCTCTATTTATCAATAGAGACCTAGGGTAGCTAAGGGCACTTGGTCACAGAAAAGCTGTTTTGCGGGAAATATCTCACAAAATGGAACAAGAAAGAAGGCTGGATCTTATGAAGCTATTTCTCCAAACAGAGGCAAGGAATTGCTGTAAATGTCTCATAAAATCTCATCAAAAGTACAAATGGCAGGAACTTAAATTGAACAGCAACTGAGTGAGTCATTGAACCCCTGGGCTGAATTTCCAGCAGCCAGAAGAGCCCCAGGTTCAGATCTTCGTTTACAGGTGTTAACCAATTCGTCACGACTCCCCCTCTTAGGCCTTGCCCTGTGCCTCCCGCGGCACCTCTCTCTCCACTCAGCTCTCATTATCTTGATGGGTTAGTGTACTGGTTTTCTAATAACACTTTCAGGTGAGTGAAGTCATCCATCTTTCTGGACCTTCTAGGCAGACACATTCTGGATTTAGGCCTCCATAACCAGCTCCAGACAATTACATGATGTCCAAGCACTGAACAGAGATGAATGCAAGAGCACAGGTGCCTTGAGGCATGGGCTAGATTGATATGAGTCCCATAAGATAAATAAGAAATAAATACAACTTCCCTTCCAAGCCTGCTACCCTAGCGATTCTAAAAGAGCTATCAGCTTTACCTCTATACTACCTACAAAAGTATACTGAAGCAATTAACATTTCCAAATATTTTAGTAAAATGAACTACATACACACACACATACCGTGTGCTATTCAAAGAGTTCTATCAGATCATATCTCTGTAATAATAAATGCTCAGTAAACATTAGTTATGTCTCAGATCTCATGACATTGTCAATACATTGATGCTATGACCCCTACTTTAAAACAAACAAATGGAATAAAATTGAGGCTTGGAAATTAAGTTTTCTGACCAAGGGCAAAATAGCCAGAAAGAATCATGATTCAAATCTAAATTAAAACAGCTACTTGGAAGAAATAATATATTTTTCAAATGATCCTGAAACCCACAGCAGACTTTTCCATGAATGTGGAAGACAGGTAAGTTTTCCCTGTGGTTACAAGGCCTTGCCAGCCATGGAATGTTCCAACCCCAACCTTACAACTTCCTCACAGAGCCCTGATTGCACCTCTCAACATCTGTCTATTTTCCCGCCCTGATCAGATTGATAAAATCACAGAGAGGATGGGATGTTTGAACTTGATGACAGAATTATCACAAAGTTGCTCAAGAGCCACTACCTGAGGGAGCTCTTGGTAACTTTTCCCAGGGGCCCTGGCCCTGGTCAGGCCCACACACAGCACTTCCTTTGTACATGACTGGCTCAACTTGTCAGCATTGGGGAGTTGATCAACATGGCACCCTTGAACCTTCTACTCTCTCCATAGCATCCCATTCCCTGGAATGCATCCATTCACTGGCCCTAGTCTTAAAGAAAATTCTGAAAATAAAGTATTGCAACTCCTATAAAAGAAAAAAATCATGTTTTATCAAAGAAAAGATATGGAGTCTCTGGTCAGTCTAGGTGAAGTCAAATCTCAGGACAACAAATTGTCTAATGTCAATCAAAGACTCTACTCATGCCAGGGATTCATGTATTAAAAGCTAGAATTCAACTGCTGAGCCCAAAGCCAGTGTAAATTCCTCCCCGCTTTTTGCTCTGAATGATAGTCTATCTCTTCTCTCCTTACCAAAGAGAGAGAATTCAAATAAGACTCTAACTTTATGCTGGATGCCTTAAAGAGTTATAACTGTTCAACTTACGAAAGTTGAACAAAATTAGCTCATGCATCACGGTACCCAGCCATGGGCCAGATGTTATGAGGTAGCACAATTCAAACACTTCACCTTCTCAGAGCATCAATCAGACTGAGTAAGGGAACAACAGAAGATGGGGCCACTGTTAAGAGGAGTTTCTGGGCTCTCTGAGGAAATTATAAGGTATGGTCTAGAACATTCCATGACTGGGAAGTCATTTAGCCCCAAATTAGAACCACTAAAAGAATCAAGCAGATCAAAAGATGAGAGCCTCAGGCAGGCAGAGACAATGTCAAAATTTCTGCATAGGGTGGAACACGATGTTAACAGCCTGAAAGCTCTTTTACGTTAAATAAGGCATCACTATTTGACAAAACTCTGGAAACAATTTGATATTTTCATAAATTCCCACATCCACACTTGAAGCAATGTAACCCAGTGTCTCTGCATTTTAACTATGAAGATGGGCAGTCCCAGACTCTGTCACTTTATAGCTTGTGTGATCCTGAGCAAATTTATTTAACTTCTGTAAGACTCGCTGCCCTCATCTGACCAACAGCAATAATAATGGAACCTGACACCTGGAATTGTGAAAATTAATGAAATGGATTAAAAAAAATAGAATGTAAAAAAGCTCAATAGTTGCCGGCTATTAATATGGTTGGTCTCTTTTTGGTTTTCAAATACATGCTTTCATTCTTAAATCTAAATCTTCACTCAAATTCTTCTGAAAATTATTCTTGCATCCTTCCTTATCTCACCCATTGTACAAAGCTTCATGCAAGCAGAGACCATGATTCTAGGCTTAGGAAAATAAGTATAACTCAGGTAGATTAGTTTAGCTTATCAAAATCTAAAGCTTACCTTCTTTTTTAAATCCATGTATTTGGTTGGGGTTTTCAGAGAAACAATAGAAATTATATAAAATGAAAACTATTAGAACAGCTTACAAGTCTGAAGAGTTCTAAATGGCTGCCGTCAGGCAATGGAAAGTCTAGAAGCTCCTCAGACATAAGGTAGAAGAACATGAATCTGAGATTGCAGGACAGCTGGTACAAGTCTGTACCATGGGACGATGCCCAAAGGCGAGGATTAAGACTGGAGTGAATCGGCAATGGAGTCAGCAATGCGAAGACAGAAGTCAGTAAACAGAGGTGATGCAGGGGCCAGAGCTCACCCAGAAGAAGGCCTAACAATCTTCCTTCTTCCTTCCTCTTTATTTACTTCAAGTTGCCAGTTTCCTCGCCCACAACTAAGTCATGTGCACCCAAAGCTCCACTTTATAAGCTGGGTGTGCCTTACTTCCTTCAAGTTCCACTCCTTATCAACTTGTCAGATGCATTTCCTGAAACCATACTCAACCTCCAGGTACAATAGCTGATTTCCTAATTGCACCTTACATAACACAACTACTCTGTATACAAATGGAAATGCATTAATTCCCTCCCTAGGAATAGAAAATAGAGCTCCTCTTTGGAAGATGCTTATTTTCATGACATTTCATTGCTTAATTATAATGTAACATGAGCAAGTTTTACTATTAAGAAAATCAGTGTTGTGCATACATGTACAAGCATATTGACAGCGTAGGAAAGAAATTCTAACTGCAGTTATTTTTGTAACTGGTCATATGGTCATAGCTAGTATTTATAACTACCTTCTACTACTACTCACTCTGTATTATTTCCTTAGCCTTCAGCTAACACCTTAGGAGGTCCTTGGTCTTTTCCTAGTGGGGTAACCCATACCTTCATACCTGAAGGTTCTGGGGCATTTGTCATCTTGTCTGGATTGGATTTAGTTTCCTATTGACTTTAATAATAGAGCATGGTAATAATAGGTGACACCTTAACGAACCTCCTATACTCCAAACATATTCCTCCTTACCTCCATTTAAGCAGCACTAGTCCAATTTCCCCTTGATACTCCAATCACTCCTGCCAACATTGTAACTTTCTTTTTAGCCTGTTGGCTTAGTGCCACAAGAAAGTCAAACTGCCCAGAAGAAAGTCTTCTTCCAATTTAATACAATTGTTCTGTGACTCCTGGTATAAGTCTTACCCCTCCTGGACCTAAGACTTCTAGGCCAGCAGAGCAGGCAGCCATAGGAACAGAAAGCAAAAGTTTTACTAGTCGGTATTCAGGTATGATGGTGATCTCTGCTGCCTGATTCCTGGACCTGTGACTACTGGCTATGGGAGCAACATTATTGTGTATTGGTCACTGATTGAGAGCGTATTCAACCTTCTGAAGAAACTTGGCTCAACCCTGCAAGGTGTTACCACCTAGCTGGCACTACAATGGCATCTTCAAAGGCCACTCCATTGTTCCATCAATCCAGCTATTTCTAAATAGTTGGGACATGGTAAGACCAGTGAATTCCATGAACGTGAGCCCACTGCTGCACTTCTTTGGCTGTGAGATGTGTTCCTTGGTCAGAAGCAATGGTGTGTGGAATACTACGGTGATGGGTGAGTTATTCCACAATTCCACGAATGGTGGTTCTGGTGGAAGCATTGTGTGCATAATTGGAATAAGTATTTACTTCTATAGGGACAAAACGCTAGGGTTTTTTATGATGGAAGTGATCCAATATAGTCAGCTTGCCATTACATTGCAGGCGGACCACTCCAAGGAACAGTGCCATATTGGGGACACAGTGTTGGTCTCTGTAGCCGGCAAAGTGGACATTCAGCAGTGGCTGCAGTCAAGTCAGCCTCAATGAGGGGAAATCTGTATGACTGAGTCCATGTATAACCATCCTCCCTGCCACCATGGCCACTTCGTTCAGGAACCCACTGGTTACTGACGGGGGTGGCTAAGGAAAGAGGTTGACTGTTCCCTGCAAAACAAGTCACCCATAATGGGTCATCTTTTGACCCACATTTCTGCCAATCAACCAAATAAACTATGAACATCTTTATTAATTTTACAAACTAAGACATTAATTCCAGAATCTCTACTCAGAGGCCACTATCAAGAAACTTAGCCCGATCCATGTTTATACTTCTTCCATTATCTCTTAGAATTGTTTCCCATACCTGTTCCCTAGATCTTTGCTTAGAATTAGAAAACTCAAGAACTTCTTTGCAAGTGTATAATACGTCCTCAGGAGTCATACTGCGGATCTGACCCTTAGGGGCTGCCTATAATTTGAGCCTGGTTTAGAGACCTATAGATAAAGGTGGGTGGTATGGGTGGGTCCTGAGAAGAATAAGCATTATCTTGCCTGGTAACTACATCAGGGAGTGTCATCACTGTTTCCTTAGGCAACACAGAATTAATTTTCTCAGTTATAGGTAGAGAAGACAACTCCATATTAATTCATATTAATTTAAACAATTCACTTCATGGGCAATCAGTACTCCTTATATTACAAGGAGGAGAAACCACAACAACTTTAAGTATTATAAAACTAAAAAGCCAACTCCAGGAACCACTAATAGCCTTAGAGAAATTCATTGGTATAATTCTATCTCTTGAGAACTACTCTTCACACCAAAATCTGTAGTGTTAGGGTTCACTGGAGAAACAGAATAGAAATTATACATATAGAAAAGGTAATTTATTAGGATGGCTTACAAGTCCAAAAGAGAATGTCCTAAATGTCTGCCTGCAGGAGCTGAAGAATCCAGTAGCTGCTCAAGGCATGAAATAAAAGAACATTAGCATGAGGCTGTCGAGAGCCAGAGGCAGTCTATGCTGTGGAGCGCCCCCCAAAGGCAAGGAGAAGACCTGAACAGTGGAGCAAATCTGCCATGGAGATCAGCCTTGCAAAGACTGCAGGGCTCAGCGTCTAAAGACGATGGCAACAGCAAGAGCTACCCAAAAAAGCTGTACTAGTCTGTCGTCTGTCTGTCTTTCTTTGTGTTGAATGAGAGCTGCCAGTCTATTTGTTGGGCTACCCACATCCAGGGTGGGTTTCCTCCCCTAATGGCTGGCCCATAGGTCAATCACTCACACACAACGCTCTGACCTACAGGCTGGGGTGCCCTAATCCCTTCAGGTTGACACAGGCCTTTCAACAGTCACAACCCATACATTTTACTTGCATTAACGTATTCTGTACAGACATTCAGACGCATACACAAAGTCATACTCATGTGCTCGATGATATGTCTAGTAGCACTGTTATCCATAGCAAAGGATAAAAACAACCTTGGTGCCCATCAAGAGGGGACTGGAAAATCATGAGAAATCGTCACATGCAATGACTACTCTGTGTGTATGAGAGTGACGTAACTCTTACTATACAGAAATATAGCCAATTGTCAAGCATTAAATGGGGCAAAAAGATGAGTGGCGGATATGTCAGAGCTTCATTTATGTTTTAAAATGAGGAAGAAAAGAAGTTCGATGCATATTAACTTGTACAGACACAGAATTCCTCTGAAAGGGGTATTGAAAAACTAGCCCTCTGGGAAAGAAAACTAGAGCACTGGATTCCAAGGAAGGAATTTTTTACTCTATGTCTATTTATAGCATTTAAATCTTAACATGGATGTTATTTTAAAATTAATTTTAATTAACATACAACCATATAATGTACAGCACATTTTAAAATAAGTACATGCTGTAAAATGGTTAAATGGAGCTAATTAGCATATACATTACCTCATCTTATTTTTGGTGATAAGAACCCTTAAAAATCTATGCTCAGCAATTTACAAGAATACAATACATTGTTAACAACTAGAGGCAAATGTTGTACAATAGACTCTTCTAGGCATTAATTTTTTATTAATTTAATTAAAAGTAATTGTTAAGGCCTCCTCTTGTCTATAAAGCAGACCCAGATCGATCTCAGCTCTGGCAGCCTCCCTTCCCCAAGCTCCCACAGCCAGGATGCCCCCTACTCCCTTCACCTAACTTCTTCACCTACTCACTACCTGCAGACCACTCAGTCACCCTCACTGGATAACAGCTCAGAATGTCAAGGGAATGCTTTAACAGAGATCTATGGAGTAGGGTTTCTGGGAAGCTGAAAAGTCTTAGAATTAATCACCCTAAGTTTGAATGGTTAAGTCCCCAAACTCAAATATTTAACAGAAGCTCTAAGCCTCTGTGGACCACAAAACAAACGGTGCTTCTGCAGATTTTAAGCCCCTTTACCTGCTTTTAGAAGCCAATAATTCTGTAAGGTCACTGAGCTGATCCTCTCCCCTCTCTTCCTGTGACTCAGAGAACATGTCCCTGGAGAGAGAAGCCAGCTAAGGAGTTTTACAACAGGAACATGCATGAGAGTTCAAGCTTGAAATTTGAAAAAGGAAAGATTTTCCCCCTGTGGCAAGGCCTTCCTTGGTGATGGAGAGATGAAAATGAACAGGAATTCTTGGGTGAGACTGTGGAACGCTTCCCATCTGCCGGTGTGACAGACAGAACCTCTCAGGGAAGGTCTCCTGACCCAGTCTACCAGGCTATCTTGCCCTAAAGAGCTTGTCTACTTACCTTTCAAACTCTTCTGAGTTTGCTCTATTTTTAAAAGAGGAAATTACAATACTTGCTGCATTTCAATAGCTTTTGTCTTCATTTTCAATATCTTGCCATTTAAATTTTCTCCTGTCCCCACCCTCCAATGCCCCAACCAAACAGACTCAAACCTCTCCAGAGCCCAGGTGGGGGGAGGGAAGGAAGGCTGCATGATGAAGCCCATTTCATCCAATCCTCTTGGCTGAAGTTCACCAACCTCCCTACATAGCCAGATGGGCCTTTCCACTGACAAAATCCCTTGGGCTCCACAGGATTCTTTTCTTTAAAAACCCCAGCTAGTCGTTGCCTGATAAGAAGGTTTACATCCTATATAAGCCGAGGCATGAAGTCAGAGGGAACCGGGTGCTGCTCACGGCTGGGAATACAGCAAAGCAGCCCAGGACCTTCAACTGTGCCCTGAGGGCCGGTCGGCTCCAGCCCTTGGTCAGGGGGGGCCTGGTGGCTGCTTCTACCTCTGTTTCTCGGAATCATCCAGAGAAACCAAACCTTCATTTCAGATGAGGCTTCCCATAGCCACAGTATAGCTTCCCAAGAATGGTCTAAGGGCCATGAATTCTGTAAGATATTAATAATAAGCCCTACAGACAAAAGTGTTCTCCAGCCAGTGTAAATGGGACATTCAGTAATAAACAGGGTATGACACGTTTCTTTATTATAAAACTCACCAGAGCCTGCACTGTACAGATGGATCATGCCTCTATAAAAGCATGATTTAAGATGTAGCATATTTTGGTTCTTAGACCAAAGAATCCTCTTCCCTTGAGCAGACTGTATGGCTAACCTTACTTGAAACACTTTCCACCAAGAAATTTCATTTAAGGTCTTTTCAAATGTTTCTATTCCAGTTATATCAAGACATCAGGGGAAAATTCGCATCTTACCATCTCTCTGCTCCTACAGTAAGCTGACAATAGCAGAATACCAGCACCTATTACATAGCATTTTATTTTTACAAGCACAAGAATTTCTTAAGTCAATAATAATAACAACAGTACAAGCTAATTTACTTTACATGCACTGTTTAGATCCTATACAACATCTCCTAATATCTTCTGAAGTGCCTTAGGAAGTGAGTTTATTTCATAGATGCAGAAACTTAGCCTTAAAGATGGTAAGCAACATGCCCAGCTCATACAGCTAAAACAGGGCAGAGCCAAGATCCTGAGCCTGGAGAATCCAACAAGTGTGTTAGGAATAGCCAGAACATGGCTCAGTGAGAATGTCACATGGGAAAATCTGAAAGAGAAGCTCTGCGGTTCTCATGAATATGAGAACAGGAACATCAGAATGGCTACGAGCATAGTCATGGCTCAGGTGGTTATTTTATGTTCCCTAGAAGGACTAGGACAGGCCTGGGCAACATCAGGACATGGCCAGTAAAAACTCAACCCCCTGCTTTAGAATATCCAGCCCATGGAACAGAACACACAGAGGAGCAAGCCCACAGGAGGCCTTGGTGCACAAGAGGCGCAGCTGTTGTGAAAAGCCCCAAGGCAAGGGAGGCTGATGGATTATGGACACCAAATACTTTTCTAGATTTCAGGGTAACCAAAACCTAAAATGTAAAAAACACCTAGAAAGCATCCTATTTTACTCTATTTTTGCCCACATTCAATGCACCAGTAGACGCCGTGAAGGAAGACTTTGCACCCAATTCCCTCTATTATTTATCACCATGTCCCCAATGGTTTTACCTTCATCCAAGTGGCCAAATCTCTTGCCATAATGATCCATATTCCTACTCCCACCCCCCATATAGCATTGTCCTCAAACAGTAGTGACTGCAAGTCCCTTGTTAAGCCATAAGCCAAAGCAAGCCAAGAACCCACTTGAAATCCCCCACTGCACTCAGAAGACAGCCAGACTCCTTGCTGCCGTCCCTGAGCCCAGACTGCATGTGTCTCAGATAAGCCCCTTCCTACTTTGCCAGCAGTCTCTTTCTCTTTCTCGAATGGACCGAGGTTCTCACTATATCAGACTTGAACTCACAACTCCTCTTGCCTAGAATACTCCCCAGATTCCCCCATAACGGGGTTCCCCTCTTTGGTCAGAGCATGGCTGCACAGATCTCAAGAAGGCTTTCCCTGCCTTTGCAGCCCATTCCTAGGGCATCACCTTCACGGTATTCCCTGCTCCCTGGCGCGTTCATGTGCACACGCGCACTGTCATTTCCACTGGAACACAGACTTCCAGAGAACAGGAGTTTTCATCGTGTCTCCAACTCCACCTCCATGCACACCTTAGGAATGCAAGGAGCATGAAGAGTGAATGAGCAGGCACCATTGTGTTGACATCTCTTTGAGGAAAAGATCACATCTGTGGAGGGGCTGGGCTTGGAAAGCGAACCAGCACCTGTTCGACCAGGGACCTATCATTAAACAGGGAGCCAGAGCGAAACTGGGATCCCAGGATACCTTCCAAGGACAGAGCCTCCAGTGGACAAGACACACCAGCCTCGCACAGGAACCCTCAGAGACTTGACAATAGTTTGGTGGCCCACTCACAATGGCTGGCATATAAAAATGGCCAGCTACATGAAGGGCCTGGGAATTATGTAATTTAGATAAACTATTTTAATCTTCACAGCCAGCACCAAAGTCAGTACAATTCTTAAGTCACAAAATGAGAAAGGCAGACTACGAGAGGTTGAGTCATTGGCTGGCAGCAGTCTGTGCCCCTCACATTCTGACTGCCAAATGCTCTGAGACACTGGCTGAGTTATATTTAACTTATGGCATTTGCCATCTTCTCAGGCACCCATTTTTGGTATCATCTAGAGTTTCAGAGTGAGAAAAGTACACTCTTTTTTTTTTGAGACAGGGTCTTACTCTGTAGTTCAGGTTGGTCCTGAACTCACTGTGGAGTCCAGGCAGGAAAGTGAATTTTTGAGACATATCAAACTCAAGGCAAGACTGGAATTACCAGGGCACTTAATTTAGTAGGATTGCATTTGCAGATTTATTCAACCTTCTGCCACCTCAAGGAAGCTGGTTTTGTGCCTTGGGAGAAAAGACCCTAAGAAAAGGTTGGGGATGTCTGGATTCCAACGAGACCACAGAGAATTCCAACGCAGCCGGTGACTACGCCGAGTTGGAATTTATAACCTTTAGTTTTTCTGGTTCCTCTTAATGTGATTTTCCCTGCAATGATATCTCTGAATGATGAATAATTGACATAATATTCAACATGCACGAAGATCGATGTGACCACTGGACCATCAATCTACCCATTTTAATGCTTCCTTTGCCCACAGCCGTGATGGGCCCAAGATGGATGGGGGAGGGGATGTCCTGCACGGCCTGAGGCTGAAGGTGATAGAACAGCTTCAAATCATACTGTTGCCAGGATTGTTTTGGGGGTGGGGGGAGAACTTGGACTCCGCAGCACCTTGTTAAGACTCCCTGGGGAGCCACTAGTCAGGCACAGAGGCAGATCGCAGTGATGAATGGACTTCTCATGCCTTTCTCAGTATCCTTTCTCAGCCATAAGATGGCTGGGAAAAATATACAGACGCCGAGGGACCTTTGTGCACATCCATACATATAAACACACAGAGATACACACACACACACACACACACACACACACACACACACACACACACCACACACACACACACACACTGTGGATGCTGGCAAAGGCCTGCCAAGTTTTCAGAAGGCTCACCAGATTGTCCTTTGTTTGGGCTTTAAAAAAGATAGTAAGATGACTGCAGAATAAAGTTTAAGTGTTCAGAATAAAAAAGACAGAAAAGCTGTCCTAAATTTGGGAAATGGAATTTTCAATCAACTTTATATGCACATGAATAAATTCTTCAAAACTTACTAAGTTTCCTCTTAATTCTCAGGATTCATGAGACCAACTCAAAGAAAGGCATGCATAATAATTTTCGGAGATGTCTCAGCTGCTTTGATGAATGGGATTAGACTTAACATCTTTGGATAACAGTAATAATAAAAAGCTGTTATTGTGTGTGTGGTACTGAAGATGGAACCCAGGGCCTTCACCCTCAACTCTATCCTCAGCCCATTTTTGGTTTTTGATTTTGAGACAGGATCTTAATAACTTGTTGGGCTGGGCTCAAACTCATGATCCTCCCATCTCCACCTCCTAGAGAGCTGGGATTACAGGCCTGTGCCACCAGGCCCAACTAAAAACCTTATTAGCAGTGACAAGACCAAGACAGGTGAGCAGATGACGTTGAGGTTACCAATGCTATAATTGTTATATCTCATCAGCTTTGTTTAACCTATAAAAATCCATGTCCCTAAGTGGCCAATGGAACTCCAACTACATCTCTAACTATAATTCCACAACTCGATATTCCATGATCTTGAGTTTCTCAACTAGTCTCAAGGTGATTCAATTGTTTTTCCTTTAAAACAATGAGGAATCCAATATAGATTCGCCGGATATAACTACAAAATATTAAGAATCTTAATTATTAGGACAGAATTGACAGGTAACATTAAGTGAATTCCTGTTCATGCCGACACTGTGCACAAAGTTTTCTACTGCTTTATATAGCCCTCACACCGTGCCATGAAATGCCCTATCAGCTCCACTTTATAGATGAGATCTCCGTGTTCAGGTATGACCATAGCCAACTTCACTTTACAAAACTTCATAACTAGGTATGTGGCAGAATAGGATTTTGATCTTGCTCTCTTAATGCACGCATATTCTCACAACAAAGCCCATGATCTTCACAGCTACACTACTACACTGGTGAGAAATTTCTAAGTGACAAAACTCAAACAAAATATGTGGGAGGGATGGGTAGAAGTAAATCATTTGTAAATCTTTACAGTCCCAAAATGTTGTCATAAACTTTTCCACTTACTCAAGTTCCTTAAAAAATGATAGATAACACTCATTAACTCCAAAAGAATGCAAATTGTCTCAATGCTGCAGCCACATTAGAAGTGTCTTTTCCCTTAAGAGAACTGATCTTCAACAAGCTTCAAGTAGTCTCATCTCCTAAAGTCCAATTTGTACCTATAGGGATTTGTAGAGATGAAAGCCTGCATCCATGACCTATTTCTCCAAGGGCTCCAGGGCCATTACACCAGAGACAGGCAATATTTAGATGCTGCTCCAGGAAAAGAACCCCTAGGAATTTTATCTTCCCCGAGATGATGAAGATGGCTACCAACAAATTGGCAGCATTTAGGTGAGTGGGGAAACACGCAACACACGCACGTGCCCACACATACACATGATGCATGATGCATAGTTTTTAACTTACAACTGTCTACTTTTACTCCATAACAACTTATCTCTTTTGTCTTGAGCTTCCCAAACAATGTTTGAAACTTTGCCTGTTCTAGGGAATAAGCAGTAGTCTTCAGAATCACTGTCCATCTTGGGCAACCCCAGTTTTCCCCAACTCACAACCTCTTGCAAGAAAAGGATGACACTAGTGTGGCACTATTCTTGCAAGAAGATCAAAATTTCAAAGTAAATGGAAGCATGTTGTTTGAAAAATATGTTTTATGTTTTTTAAAAGGAGATAAGCTGGTCGTGGTGGTATGGGCCTACAATATCAATATTTTGGGAGGCTGACACAGGAGGATCACAAATTCAAACCCAACCTAAGCAACTTAGCAACAGCTCATCTCTAAATTAAAAATTAAGGGGAAAAAAAGGATCTGAGAAGAAGCTCAATGTAAAGTCTCTGCATTCAACTCCCAGTACAGAAAGATAGATAGAAACAAAGAGAGAGAGAGAGAAATTTCCTTGTTTATGTGTGTGTGTGTGTGTGTGTGTGTGTGTGTGTGTGTGTGTCCCAAAGTTGATATGAGAAACCACTGACATCAAAGAGTCCCAGGAAGGGAAATGATTATTTACTTTGAAACTGTGTGAATGCCTTTTTGAAGACTTTTAAACCAGCAATGAACTACCTACAATTATTTTTATCTTGAGTGCTATCACTGAATAAATCTCTCAGACAAGATGGCCATTAGTGAGCAAAATTCCTCCTACAAATGCTAATTCTGAATATGAGCAACCAAAACAATGTCTGATTTATCACTAGCCACTCTCCTATGTGGAAGTATCTCTTCGTAAAACTTCTAATAAAAAGCATCCTTGACTTTAGATGTACTAAAATGGAGGATATGGGAGAAAAGAATGCAACACATCCACCAGAGTGGCTAAATTTGAAGACACTATACCAAATAAGGGTAAGAAACAGAGTAACTGACACCCTCACATATTTCTGATAAGTATGTAAAACATTAAAATGTCTTTTGAAATACAGTCTAGTACCTCTGGTGAAGTTCAATACCACCCCTAATGGCCCCAAAATTTCACTGCTGAGGGTATTGGGAAGAGAAATTAGACAATATGTTCATAAAAATACATAGATACACACACGAATGCCCAGACCTCTCTATTAATCTGTTTCCTGTTGCATGAGGCAGGCTAATTTTACCAAGAAAAGAGGTCAGTTCAGTTCACAGTTCTGGAATCAAGTGCATGATGCCAGCATCATCTCAGTTTTGATAGACCTTTTAGCAGATGAAAGAAAGGAAGAGATCATACCACTGAACAGGAAGCCAGACAGAGAGTGGGGTCCCAGGATACCTTCCAAGGACAGGACCTCCAGAGGACATATTCTCACTAGATCTCACCTTTTAAATGTTCCACACCCACATCTCAATGCCACCACTGTGAGGACCAACTTCCAACACATGAACCCAGGGACCAACCACATCCAAACCACAGCAAATCCCTATCTGTATTAAAACTTTAGGGGAAAAAATGATAAAATTAAAAATTACAGTCTCAAGTCTTACAAAAAAACTTCAAAGCCATAACTCCAAATATTATCTTGGCCTTTCAATTTTTACCATGAAAGGAAAAACATCCCTGTAAAGCATCTATGATGTATCCCTCATTGCAACCTCAGCTGTCTTTTGTCTACACCAAGCTCACAAGCACAGAATAGAAAGGCCTCCAAAACCAACTGAACATTATACATATACATCCTTTTCAGAACAAGGATTTTACTTTGGCTGAAGTTAGAAGATGGGCTATGAGTAGAACCCAGAAATCTCACTTTTTTGCCTCCTGTATCTACACAGAAGATGACCGGAAGGGAACCAAAAAGACATGGTACTTGGTTAACAAGTCCTCTAGGACTTATAAGGAACTTGTAAACATGTCCAACACAATCTGAGGTAGTCACAAAAACAGGATAAATGCAAAACTACTAAACCTTGAACAGTCGCCACTTACCAAAGGTGCCGACACAGTGGCCTATCTCCCCTTCTATAAATAATACATGAGATAAACAGGCACAGCAAGGAGAGGAGGTGGGATATCTGGGAACAAAACATTCAAATTTGTATCTTTACACTGGGGTTGGGACACAGCCAACCCCACGCCTGTTCCTCTATGGCCTACAAACTAAAAAACAATGTTCACGTCCTTCACAAGTTGAAGCATGTCAATGAAAATTCCACAACAATGATAGAAAATTCAAATGGAACTCATAAAGTTCCACTGGAACATAGCCACTCGTTTGTTTATAAATTGCCTATGGCTATTTCTCACCATAATGGTGGTATAGTGGAATGAGACCATGTGACTCGAAGAGCTGAAAATATTTATTCTGTGGTCCTTAAGAGAAAAGAAAAATCGTTTTCTGCCCCTGCCTCAAGACTGTAAATTCCTGATGGGCAGAGACTATGCTCTTTCTGTAGACATTTGTTATACTTTGCTACCCAGCACTCTTTCTGAAAGATAAGGCAGAGAAATTGCTCCAAGTTTGAGCTCAACCTGGACAGGTGAGTGACTTAAAGAAGCTCTGTCTCCAAATTTTAAAATATGTAAGATCTGGGTGTAGCTCAGTGTGAAGGGTCTGGGTTCAGTCCCCAGTATAACCACGACAATAACAAAAGGCTGCCCTGATTCCTTTCAGAGAAAGTTCCTCCCTCTGGCTCAGCCAAGATCTGCGGGGAGGCTACTCTTAGGGCAGTGGATACATCACGTCTCCTGGGCCACAGGAGGCTGGAAGCACTTAATGCCCATGGTTCAAAAATTCCTGGGGCCTCTGAAAGAAGGTTCACACTTTTCCCTAGGAACTGAATCTGAGTAAGACTTGTACTGCTGCTCCCTTGTCCTGCTAAAAGACAGCCTAGCTAGGACTCAGAGTGGCACAGACCCAACGACCAAGCAGGAGACAAGCCAGATGCCAACCACCTTGTTGGAGTGGGAAGCTGGCTAAATGTACTCATGATCTTTGCATTGTATATGTGTGGAACCTAAACTCCGAACAATATTTGCTTACATTTGTTTAAATTATATTTTCTACTATATGTAATTGCCTGTATGTGTGTGACTGGGGCCTTCATACTGAGCTATGTAATACATCCCCAGACATTTTTATTATTTGAGACAGATTCTTAAGTAATTAAAGATGCCCAGACCAGGCCAGAACATGCAATCCTCCTGCCTCAGCCTTCCAAAGTGCTGGGATTATAGGCATTAGCCACTATGCCCAGCTAACCATATGCAATTTGAAAGAAATAAAAAGTCCTGACTCAACCCGATTCCCGTACGCATTCCCGGCAGCTCCAATTCCTCAACCCTAACACAGGAAGGCACACAGATACCTGTAAGTTATGATGATGATCTGGAGAATTTGAATCAAGGAAAAGGGAGCCTCAGAGTACTTCAGATGGACAGAGAGAAATAAACCAAAGAAATGTGTAATCCTGTAAGAAAAAATAAGTGAAAAACAACAGCAATATCAACAGCTGATAGGATGTCAACATGTCCCACTTTGCGCCACATATTATTACAATCTGATTATAGCTTATGCCACCTGATTAAAACCCAGACAAAGATGCATGTTCAAAGAATTCTTGTCAGGTGATAAACAGGTAATAAGAAGAGAGATTTGACATCAGCTGCAAAGCTCATGCTTGGAATCTGTGGACTCTTGGAAGTTCTTTACCTCAGAAACAGGTCCAGTGAGGCAAAGCAACCTGCCATTGCCCTAGGAGACACAGCTCTAGAGTCAAAAAGAGGCGCATGGCCTGATTATCCCTCCCTACGTCATTTTCAGCAACTGGCCTTTCTGAATCCCAACTTCCTCCCCTATGAAACAGAGGAAATACCAACTATACCCAAAATAATTCCCTTGGAGATTGCATAATATATTCTAGGAGGTTGATACATGCTCCCATACACTCCAGTGGCTTTCATTTTCCCAAACCTCTACACTCAGGTCCAGCCCCTCACTACCATAATACTGTGGAATTTCTTCAAAAGGTAAATGCTCATGCCAGCTGCTCTTGTGGGACCCACGGCGGGCACCAGACACGGCAAGTCCAACCTTCACAGGCGCCCTGTAATGAATTGAGCTTTTAACCAGCCTGCTGCAGCCAGGCCTCGAGTTCCCATGCTGCGGCCATTAGCACACCCAGCCCTGTTTACTGATAAATGCGTGTAATTCATCTCTAGTGTGTCACTGTTTTATGGCTGTTTCCTGTCTTGGGGCTCGAATGACAAAGTTTTATGCAATAGAGTGTTTTTTTATTTAATTGGAGCTTTAGGTTTCCAGAACCCCAAAAAATAGCATTTAATTAAAAATCACTTAGGAGTTTGTAATCTTTCAGTGCACTAAAGGGAAAAGGAAGGGAATTAAGGAAAGAGGCAAGAACTGAACAGATCAATCTGAGTCACAATAATTAAAGCAGCTCCCACTTTGCTAAATGAAGAAACCCAGCCATGTGTCTTTTCTGATGAATAGGCCATCACGTTGTATTTCTCAGCACTGTGACTGCGTCTGCTGCAGCAAGCAAGTAGGGAGAGACCCTTTACCCAGCAGAGGCCGGTGGGAGAAAGGGACTCTGCTGTCTGACATCTGCGGGGCTGAGTTCCAGAACTAGGAAATACTCACGTGGGACCTTGGTCAGGTTACTTCAGTTTATCTGTTTTTCAACATCCTCTCCTATAAAATAGGGAAAATCGTGATATGCTATTTGTAGATGTAATAGGGTACTGTAAGCAATAGAGTTCAAGGTCAAGAGGAACCAACTGAAATCTGCACAAGTGTGAGGTGCACACGTGGAAACCAGCAGGAGCTGCAAGGGCCCTGAAGCCGGACAGTAAGACATCTGTCCAGATGCAGCTGTCAGCTGCAGAACAGATGCCACCACCCTTGGCTTTGCCCTTTGCCTCCTGGCTCATGCCCAAAGAACCCAACAAGAGAGGCTGATTGGTTGACCTGTCTGCTGGAGAGAAAGAGAGGAGAGAGAGAGAGCAAGCAGGGTAATCCTGGAAGAAGGGCACAACCCGGGTTCCCCACACACGGGAGAGTCACACGAAGATACATACAAGTGAAATGCTCCCCGAAGGAGAGAAAAATCAGGACAGGAGGATTGGTGTGAAAAATAAATGAAATAATCCACATAACACCCTTAGAAGCGTTCCAGAATGTAGCAGATGGCTGATAAATGACAGCTATTATTATTTCTATAATTAGCATTATTTTTAACAGCTACACACTCTGGCCATGAGGAGTGAAACAGAAAGATGATTAAAATAGACTCCTTTTAGGTGAACTTAAGAAGGGCTTTATGAAATAGGGTGAAGCTATAGTCACCCAACACACAAACATCTAAGATCACCAAGGCTACTCATAGACCACCATGATACCAGTGTCAACCTGGACAGTGGGGGCAGGCGCTGGGGGCTGCTCTACTGCCAGCACCTCTCTGTTGTGTTCCGTATTTCACTGCACCCTGAGTACAGTCGTCTCTGCTGCCCTGGAGGGTTCTTCTACCTCAATGACTTGCCTCAAGTCCCACGTGTAGTAGGAAAGATAAATCTAAGGTCTTCTTGAGGTTAGCATGCAGTCTCCAACCTTGTAGTTTAAGAAGACATGCATATGCCTGCATATTATTTGCATGCATCAAAAATACTAAATACTAACCTAGTGTAACTTTGAAACAAAGCCTGACATGGCCATGAATTTGTCTCTCTCAGCTGGATATAATAGAGAATTTTTAAGAGCATAATTTCAGCCACAGGTGCAAGGCATATTAGTCAGTGGCTGACAGCTAAAATAGTTCTCTTCATATCTTTATTGAAGTTGCCTTTGGCAATTCTCAGCTGGCCTTGCATTGCTTGGCCCTCCCTCACAGCCAAAGTACAAGTGGAAATAACGGCCAGCCTGAGCCCTCAACAGGACCTTCACAGCCCCTCACCACTGAAAAAACGAAGGCACATCCACAATGGGGTAAACTGGAAAGAAATGAACAGAAATTCAGTATCGAGTTTAAGATTACTGTAGCCTGGACTATGTAATTATTCAGAGCTAACCCTAACATACTCAAGCTGTAGTCCATGTTGTGATGGTAAGAATGCTAAATTACTGTTATTAACAAATCGAACTTAGTTAAGAGTTAATGTAATGTGTGCTCATTTGTTCATCCAAATACTATCTATTCAGTATCTCCTACATGGCAGGAACTCTGCTGAGTGCGGGGATGCAGTCATGAGCAAAAGCAGCCAGAGACCTCAGAGTTTCCAGGCTAGCAGAAGACAGAATAGTGATTACATAGAGAAATTAAAAGCAAGAATGGTATCAGTGCTATCAGAGAGGAGCTGAGCTACCCAGACAAAAACAAACAGACCTCCTCTGAGGAGGTATGTCAAACAAATTAATACCCAAAGAGGAGAGCATTTTGCCAAAACGTCTTCTTCTTCGAAAATTCAAAGGGCTGTAAATATCATATGCACATATTTCCATCTCTAGACCTCATCCCTGTTGCGTCAACAACCCAAAGGACAAAAGCTCTCAAATCAAGGCAGAACCAGCTAAGCCTCTGTGGGCAAGACCAGGAAGATTGTGCGGATGAGCATAAAGTCTGGCTCATCCCTGCCCTCAACAGTATCCTATCTGGTTTTGAGGACAGAACAAATTCATAAATGTTAGAACACATAGCCTAGAGGGATGTAATGGTAGGAGTCAAGTCAGAGAAGAGGAACAGTTGTTTATAAGGACAGCAAGCAATCCAGTCTGGGTGTGTGGTAGGGCCTGGGCTAGCTCCTACAAGAACAAAGAAACGAGGTGGTTTGACCTGGCCAACAGCAAGGCACCACACGCACATGCACGGTCTAGCACCACCCTGTAACTTAGACTGGGACTTTACTGTCACTGCCAGGCATCTTTAAAGTACCTGTTACAATATAGGCGACAAAGTGGTCAGAACTGTAGGAAAGGGGGAGCCCTTGTATACACTGGGCTCAGACCTTGGCGATCCAAACCTTCCGGGCCTGCCACATAGTAAACTTAAGTTTTCCAACTCTGGAGCATTGCTGGGTGCTTTGCACTTGTTCCACAACAGTTGTAGGTACAGAGTAGATCAGGTTGACAACTCCTCCCCACCCTGCACCCACAGCGGGCAGTAATGACTAATCACAGCACTCTTCTCAGATTCCATAAGTCTAAGAGTTCTCCGGGTTACTACTTTGAGTAACCTGAAAAGTATCCAAGGATACGGTGGCAACATCAACGAAATTGCTGAAGAGAGAGCTGAGCTTAGAGCAAAGAAGAGGTGAATTTGATGTGTCGACAAAGATGTGTCTGGGAGCAAGATAGTAAAATTCAGCAAGATCTACTTAGCCTGGAAGTCAGCTTCACAAGATGCTCCTAGAGCAATATTCATGCAGTTGAGTCCTTTTGGGCAGAGAGAACCAAAACCGAGTTTACTCTGAATGGACATAAATAAATCCTTCTGTCAAGAAGCCACAAAATTGGAGATCAAGGAGAAATTTCATGAGTAAAGAAATTTGCTAAGTGATTGAAGCAGAGTTTTTCAACCATTAGCAAGCCTATAAGAGGGGCGAGAGGATACTAGCAGTTCACCAGACCTTCTCTTGAAAGAATAAAAGAGGATTGAAAGGAATAAACCTATGTGAATTAAACATTATTTTATGTCAGGCAGCATGCTACAATAAACATGTATGGGAACGTCAAAATCTCACATTTTGGGAAACACTGAACAATGCATTTGTTGAGTGTGTCCAGTTACTACTCTGAAAGTTCTATGTTCCAAACAGCTCTATTAGACCAAAATCATTAGCTCTGGTTTACAAATAATAAAAACTGAGACATGTCAAGACCAAGAACTCTCCCCGGGGCCATACTGCCAGCAAGTGGCAGAGATGAAGTCTTGCCCATACACCCTCCCGGGATTATCCTCTAACAGCTACTGGCTGGCCAGTGACAGTGGGAATGCCACACACCCGTGGGGAGTGAGGTCAGGGGAGGTGTGAATCTGACAGCCAGCTGAGGGCTCACGGATGGAGAGTACAGAGTCTTGACAAGATGGTGTACACTGCACAGTTACAGGATCATAGGGCATTGCGTTTCACTTTTGCTGGTCAAAATTACTTTTAAGTATCTTCAGAAGAATATGGTTTAATTCAGAGAATAAATATTCACAAAAACAAGTGGAAGAGTTAGTTGCACAGAATTTAAAATCTGTCCTTAGGTCTCTGTGAGAGGTGTAAGTACTCCTCACCAGATCCTCCCAGCTCTGTCTGCTGGGAACACTTCCTAGTCCTTTTGTGATTGGGGTGGATATGTAATAAGTGCTGGATACTGACGTTTTATTTTTAGGGTAGATGATTTGTTTTATTTATATATCAGAGCATTTAATTGCTAGCAACATTCCCAGAGCTCTTCGCTCTTCTTCATAGTTTCCAGAAAAACAAAATAGTTGATGGCTTCTGCGTTAGTTCAGATGCTAATGAGAAAGTACCCAAAGCCCAGCCCTCAAGCAATCCACACAGGGCCCTGGGTATCAGTGAGAGAAAAACCACTAGGACTTTCCAGGCTATTTGTTACCATAGCAGAACTCCATCGATGCTGACTGAGTGACCTGACTTTCAGGTTATAAATTACCACAAATACAATACAGAGGGAAGAACCTGTTACTGCCATGAAGGTGCCAGGCTACTGCCATTTCCATGGTGACCATCACTGCAGAGATCACAGCTTTTCACACCATGAAGCTGAGGAACAAACAATGAACACAGGGCCCAGGTGCTGCCAGTGTTCACAGATACTGGCAGCACAGAATCTCACAGAGAAAAAAAAACGGCCTTCGCCCCCCTCCTACCTTCAAAATCTCAAGGGCTTCTCCTTGCCAAAATTCTAGTGCCTAGGCGGTCAGGCGAATGTGATTTTGATCCTTCTGGGTCCCTGTGTTTGAGGAGCACAGGCTCTCAGTAGTTGACAGAAATAATTGCTGAATACGAACAAATAAGTCCGGGCTACAAGTTCTCAAAATGTGTTCCAAGGACCGTCTGAACCAGAATGGCCTTCTCTGCTAGGACATCTTCTCAGACATCAATCATACAGAGATTCAAACTCTGTACTCTGACAAGTGATTTACATATATACACACTGAAACTAATCAAATCCTCTGGCCCAGGCAAAGAGAATCTGCCCATAAGAGAGAAGGAGAGAAGAATTCTAAAACTACAAAGTAAAATTGCTATGTGAAAATTACTATGTTACCATGCCCTGCAAGTTTTATGTTTCTTGTATATTTAAAGTCATATTGTGAGCCAAACAATTGCCTGTTTAGACTACCCAGAAAATAAAGCCCAACTCCTTCATTGTGAAAATAAGAAAAATAAAACTCAAGATGGTTAAGAATGTTGCTTAAGATTACAATATTTAAATGAGAGAGACAACTGTATGGACCAAAGACATAATTAATAATTAAATTTGACCTTGGAAGACAGTGTATTCACCAGCACTCCCTTATCCAAAGTAAAAGCTCTTAGCACCTGTGACTAAGCAGTGTTGGTCCATACAGTGTTCTAAAAATTAAGGTAATGTCTAAAGTTTGGGAAATTCTATATAAAAACCTATGTACTTGGTTTGGTAAATTTCCACTGGAAATTGAAATCTGATTATCTTGGGCTTGCGGTCCCTAGCGACAAAAACCTGCTCCTCTGAGATGTGCCTCCCAGGCCCTGTACTCCCACTCCTGCCCGGCCCCGCCCCCCTCCCAACAGTACCAGGACCTTGACCTGTTTGGCGTCAATCTCCACCCATCCTCAGCTGAGAGCTGAAGACCATGCACCTTGCTTAAAACTGCCACAGAAACAGAATCTCCTAAATACATGTTGACCAAACTGGAAAAAAAAGATAGGCCAATGGGTTTTTGGGTTTTCACTCCTCCCCATTTCATTCCTTCTTATTGCCGGCCTGGTCCACGAGACCTCTGCCTCTCCGGCCTCCAAGCGCTCGCCAGCGTTTCCGACCCTCAGGGCCCGGGGGCGGCACGCGGACTGAACTCCAGTTGAGGCGCGCCCCCACCTGGCCACCTGTGGGAACAGCACCCTGGAGAGCCAGCTATTTTTATATTCTGGCATAGGGCAGTGAGAGCGCTTCCCTGTTCAGGATACCACAGCGCTGTTTGTTTGAGGTAATTAGTTTGGCTCCAAAATTAGCAGTTAAATAAATGTTAATGAACAGCTGTTCCCAATAAACAGGATAAATTGAAATTAATAACTGCCATATTCATTTAACAAATGAATTACCCACTTTTTAAATACAGTGACATAACACGTGCTCAGTCTCATGCCAAGTGGGGCCATCCCCCACCCCCCCCAAAAAAAAATTTGTTGGCCGTAAAGGCCACGCTGGGAGCGCAATGGGACAGATTCCGTGTTGCGTGAAGACACGGAGCGAGGCGCGCGTGACTGCTCTTCTCGCCTTCACGCCTTCAAGGCGCGACAAAGAGCTTATTGATCGTGGCCCACGCACCAGAAAAGAAGAAAGGAAGGTCGGGCTACCAAGGAGGGAGGGGTGTGCAGAGTGTTTCTTGAAGGCATTTGACCACTGACACCCCCACTGCCCCCTCCGCCCTGTGCCTTTTATTTAGGGGAATATTTGCTCCCGGATATTTATGAGACCGGAGTATGAAGCATCTCACTAGAAAAGAAAGGGGAAAAAACACTAGAAACTGGATTCTAGGGCTATCAGAAGGGCATGCACGTTGGAAGGACAGATTCAGACTCAGGTTCTGTCTTTGTTATGAGCTTCACTTTATCTGTATAATGGCGGGGTGGGGGGCAAAGGAACAGCTTTCTCAAGGGACTGCAGTGAGCTCTGCATGAGATCATGTGGTTTAGCAGTGAGCACAATGCTTGTTGCTTGCTACAGATTAAGTTCTCTCTATGCTATTAAGATGCCAAGGAGCCAACTCACAATAAACCTGAGCAGTGACCTCTTGGCCAGAGCCCCGCGCATTAGCTGTGCCACGTGAGCAAGACAGGAGCCCGCCTAGTGGAACTCAGACTCCTGCCCAGCACATAGGAGGCTGAGGGAGGAGGATTGCTACGAGTTTGAGGCCAGCCTGAACGACAGAGTGACACCCTGACTCAAAAAGAAGAGAACTTAGTTCTTAGTCCCAATCTTCCCATTTTCTAACTATGCAATCTGGGCAATTGACTTCATGTCTCTGTTTCCCACTGCATGTGAGGAAGATGGCTTCCAGCTATTGAGGAGGTCATGGAAAAATAGCTAAACAAATTGTATTTTTATAATATGGGAACCTTTACAGTAGCGATGAGACACAGAACCACACATGCTAACATACTGAGATATCTAAAACACGTCCATCTGGGAAGAGCAAGATGGGAAACTAGACAATAGGACAAAAATCTCGCTGGTTTTATGACAGATGTATCATGAACTACCTTCTTCCTCTGCTGTTTAATAATAGGACCGTGATTATGATTTGTATTTGTATTGGCAAATTTAGCTGAGAGCCAGCAGCTCCCGTCATCTTTTGCAGCTAGTTGTGGCCTTATGATAAATTCTGGTCAATAGGATGTAATCAGAAGGATCTGGACAACAGAATTTCCTTCCTTCTTTCTATGTCTAGCGTGGGAGGCAGATAGAACGGGTAAAGATTTTGCCATGGCGTTGAACTAGGAGGAGATGTTGATCACACAGACACCAGATAAAGGATGGCAGACTAAGGTGAGGGTCCTCAGTGACGTCATGGTGCTACCATCCCGGTCAGGACTGTCTGCTTCTAGACATTTCCTCATGTCTGAAAGAAACTTGTAACTTACTTAAGCTACTGTCATTTGAAATTTTCCCATCTCCTGTAGCCAAATGTAATCTTAAGTACTACAGAGGGTAAACACAGCAGGGTGAAAAATATGCATTAACCTAGCATCAGCAGCAATCTTTGGGGACAGAAGGAGAAGACTGGAATTACAGAGAGCAGTTGAAGGGAAAAACAGCTCTACCTTTCACATTTCATTTTTAGGAGAATTCATTCATGCACTTGTATAGTTAAAAATTGATTTTAGCATAAAAGGAGAAGCTAAGCCCATAGGTACGAGCCCTCAATCCCAACACCCTGGGAAGCTGAAACAGGAGAACTGCAAATTCAGGTCTAGCCTGAGCAACTTAGTGACTTAGTGGCCCTTGTCTCAAAATCAAGACTAAAAACCTGGCCCAGGAATGAGCCCTGCACTCCATCTCGAGTACCCCGAAAATGAATTGGTAGGAGAGAGCCCACGATCCGTTAAAGAGCCAGAGAGTGTGTTGCAGCAGAGTCTGTGGCGCTCAGGCCTCGGGAGCTCCACAGAGGCTCCTCGCCACACCCAGATGCAGGCACTGGAGGGCTGGGACCCTCTCCCAGCCTGCAAGCAGGACACCTCCATCACAGACACGTCATCTGTAGATTGACCACCTAAATCCACTCGTAGTCAATAAGGTCATAATGGGTCCCAGCAGAGCTTTGTGGAGCCCAGAAGGGGACAGTTAGGCCCAATGACCCTGTTCTCTCTTTCACAACTGGTCTTCCTAAGGCCGGAGGATGCACACACACAGATGTGAGAGGATTTGCAGCAGCCCTGTAGCGTTCCCCAGTGTGACAGAGGGACACAACACAATTCCATCCTGGGTCAGCCAAGGGCCGGTCAGAAGGCACAACTGCATGTTCTGCTGGTCCTAAAGCATCTCCTAAATAACAGAGCAGACGTGGGAAGCCAAGGGCCCAGGTGTATAAGGATGTGGGCTAAGCCATAAGATTGTAAATCCAAATTCAACTCACACTCACCATCTTTAGATCAGTGAAATGCAACAATAGGGAAGAGATGGGAAAGGATCTTTTCTAACATCACTGGCCTATTTTCACTTGTTCTCAGATTTGGAGAAACTCCAGGCCTGCACAGCTCAACCCTCCCCTCTCCATACCCACACCTGGGAAGTCACACCTGGCAGGCACACCTGACTCGTGGGGTGGCTGGTGTCATCAACAGTCAGCCTCCTCAAATCTTAGGTGCGACTCTGCTATTTTAGGGCAATTTGGTTTTACATGGAGCTGACTCCTCAAACTTTCCATCTTCTGCCCCCTTTTATTTGACAATTTCTCTTCATGTTCAATGAAGAGAGCAGAACCCAGACAGCCACTCCCACATCATGCCACCTCCAAATGCAAACGTAAAAACATCCAGGTGTATGTCTTCTTGTCCAACGGAGGGCTACGCTCATCCCCTAAGGGCAGTCCCCTGCACTCCCATAGCACCGGCCCTTCCCTGGGGTACTGCCACAGCTCAGGCTTGCCTACCTGCAACCCTGGCGTCATTCCCTCCAACACAAGTGCTCTCTGAAGAAGAGGGACATGGTGCTGCTAATAGGACAATCGTCTCATGGGAAATAACAGAAGTTTCCCAAAGGAAGCAGTGCTTAGAGAAAGATCAGAAGGACATGGAGCAGTTAGTTTGGGGAAGAATAGCATTTCAGGACTGCAACCTGCTTGAGCAGAGGACTTCTGATAAAATAAGCTGCTTTGCAAATAATCTGGAGTCTTCTTTCTGCCTCGCATGCATGGCACCTTGGAGCTTGCCACACCCGAAGTGCTGATAGGAAAATGGCTTCAGGAAATGCCAAGCCAGGGCACCTTGCCTCCAGCTTCAAAGCAATAGCTGGTATGCACGATGCTCAATTCAAACACACCAGCCTGTCTGACTACACAGGAAAGTACAATGCATTTTTCTTTTACCCTCTTGGCTTCACCTGTGTATGCTCTAGGGACATCAATTGCTTTTGGGGACAAGGCGGGAGAATTTAAGAAACCCAACTGCCAACTCAACTGGGGATCTGTACCTCTGCACTTTCTCACTTGTCACAAGACATGGATCAACATGCGCAAGAACACACCCAAGAAACGAGGAGGTCTGGGGCCCCTGGGCCTCCCTGGGTACCAGATCCCAGCCACACCGTTGGCCAGAAGTACGAGGTCTTAAAGGCTGGTGGAGGCATCTCACTCAGGGGCCTTTGTATCACGGAAGAGATGAGCATCCTCCGGCAGACCACTGTACATGACCTTGCCGTTGGCCGCTCTGTGGACAAGCCTCTCAAACTAGCATAGGCCTCACAGTTCACCGGCAAACACGAAGCCACATGCCCAGCTGGCTGCAAGCCTGACAGTGTTACCATCAAGCCTGATGCTCAGGATAACAAGGAATATTTCTCCAAGCACAAGTGAGCACTGGGACATTTAACTTCCCAGGTCTCAGCCATGAGAAGAAAATCTCTCTGTACTTTTTTTCATACTTAAAGCACAAGACAGATGTAGTGCAAGCCACACCTTTCCCACAGGAGCTGGAGAGGGCAGCCTTTCCTCCTCTCTCGGCAACAGCCTGATCCACGTGGTGGGACAGGCCATATGATAACCCGTGGTCTTCCAGCCCACTCACTGATCTTTTACAGTATGTATTAAACTTAAACCGAGGGGGGGGGGAATAGAATTAATGTTAGAATCACTTGCAAAAATAAGTCCCAAAGGAAATTATTTCAGATCCTTTGTTAACAAGAATAGGGTAGCCAACTGCCACCTGTGCTTATTTTAGTTAAAATTAAACATAATAAAATATTCAATTCCTTGGTTGCATCAGCCAGCTTTCCTTTGGGCTGGTAGAGGCCTAGAATATTTCCTTTACCACTGCAAGTACCACTGAAAGACAGTGAAATCTAAACTGCCAAGAGAAGGAGGGTCAAAATTTCACGTTGATAGATAAAAGAATTGCATGGGGCTTATCAAAAAGCCAGGGCAGGGTGTTCCAGTGGTCAGGGAACAGATGCAAGTTATGGCTCCCTCTGCACATTGCCTCTCTGAAAAAGCAGCCAAGGACACAGGATCACCCTGAGACAGGAAACTCCTCATTCCTTTCCGTTTCTTCAGGAGACAGTAAATTTAACAATATGCCACGTGTCTCTTTTACAGCTGCAGCTGGCTCACTATAAAAAGCCAAACTGCTGTAAACACAACAGTTAAAAATGTTATAGAGTCCCGCTTCACCATCCTGAGCAGGCAAACTCAGTCAAGATCCCCCCTGAAGGTCTCAAGAGCTTTCTCTCTCCTCTCTTTCTGTCCACAATAGTTTTATTTGTTTCGAATCTTCCTGTGGAATCCGAGTTGTCTTATTCATAATTAATTTGAGAGCCTGTGAGCCCCGATAACTGGAGACTGAGGTACCGTCACTGATCATGTCAAGTTGGAATTTTGGTTCATTTCCCTAGTAAATACAGTGTTTGCATTATTGTGTTAGCTTATTTATTCATTGTAGTGATTAAATACTCGACATCCACAATTTAAGGGAAGAGATTTACTTAGCTCCCAGTTTCAGAAGTCCAGTCGTGGGGCAGCCCACAAGGGTGGAGGGGCAGGGCAGGGACACAGCTGGAGGGTTCACCCCATTGTAGACAGAAGCCAAGTGAAGTAGGAGCAAGCCAATGAGCTCTTCCAGGAAGAAACTGGAACCGTATTTCTTCTTCCTTTTATTATATCAAGGTGCCAGTTGGGTGGACCCTCTCTACCAGAATGAGTGCCCTTCCCTCTCTTCCTAGCCTAGGAGTCAATAGCAAACACCTGAAACCCCTGCCCTAGGCAGTCCCCAATCTCAACAAATTGACAATTTTTCTCAGTCACACCTTAAACGCCTGCCCCTTCCAGCCCAGATAGTCAGTGAATTAAAGCAGGAATTAAACCAGGAAGCAAAGCAGGAAATAAAACAGACAGCTCAAGAACTACAAGAACACTCAGCTAAGCACAAAGCAAGCCTTGAAAAGAAATTAGAGGAGACCAAAGAAGAAATGGGGAAGCACAGTCACAAATCTCCTACAAAAAGACCTGAAACCCCAGGAGATGAAGTCAGGGTAAATAAAGATGAATATGGCAAAAATGATGGCATCTTCTGGGCCCAGAAATTCAGTGAAGTAAAGCAGGAATTAACACAGGAAATAAAACAGACGGCAGAAGAGCTACACCAATACATAGATAAGCAAAAAGCAGGCCTTGAAAAGCAACTAGAGGAGACCAGAGAAGAAATATACCAGAAGATAATGAAGACAAAAGAAGAAATTAGAGAAGAACACAACAGAGATATAGAAAAATTGAATGCAGATATTCAGGAAATGAAAAACACACAGGTAATAATAAGCAACCACTTTAAACAACTTCAGAAGAGAATGTCAGACCTAGAAAATAAAGTGACTAAGCTGCAACATACAGGCCATGAAGAACACAAAGCAAATAAAGAAAGTGAATCATTACGACTGATAGATGATTCAAGGAGAAATAACCTCAGGATTTTGGGAATCGAGGAGAAGACTGAGGACAAAACAAAAGGCTTAAAGGACATGTTTAATGAAATAATGGAAGAAAATTTCCCAAATCTAAGAAAAGAAATGAACATGGAACTTTTGCAGGCATACAGAACACCAAACAACTTTGATCAGAAGAGACCCTCATCATGACACATCATAATTAAAATTCTAGAAACCCAACACAAAGAGAAAATACTAAAAGCAGTAAGAGGAAAAACAGAAGGTGACCTACAAAGATAAATCCATCAGGATAATGGCAGATTTTTCAATCCAAACTCTAAAAGCAAGGAGATCGTGAGCCATGTCATCCAAGCACTAAAAAACCATAAATGCAAACTAAGACTGCTATATCCAGCAAAATTATCTTTTAATTTAAAGGGAGAACTTTAAACTTTCCATGACAGAGACAGCTTAAAGGAATTTGCAGCCACTGAGCCAGTATTGCAGAGAATACTTAAAGGAAACTTAGAAAGTGAAAGGGAGGCCAGGGACACCAATGACCCCAGAGGAAAAGCGACAACAGCTAGAGGAGAATGAGCTGAGAAAAAAGTAGGTTAGTCACCAGTGAAATATGAGTAAATAAGATATGAAAGTTAGGAAATTAAGAAATAACTAGATTTGCCTTCATGTCTGTCGCTTTAAGTATATTTATGTGGTATAGATTTAAGTTCATTTAATGTAGCAATGTGATATAGCTTTAACTTTGTTTTGTTGTAGCAATTCACTTATTAGGTCACTAATGAAAGTTTATCCTAAGGAAACTGATTGATGTAAAGATAACCTTGTGAATGTACAAATATGCACCTTCCAGTATTCAGCTAAGGCAACCGAATTTATTATTTTTCTGTTCTTTCCCAAATTAACTATCATTTTGAACTACATGCTTATAATTATTTTCTAGTGTGAACTTCTGGGTAAGGCCAGGTTTAACAATAACAACAAAGATGTAGGAAAATATGTAAAAAAAAAACCTTTGGTGAGTATCCCAATGAAGGGATTGGTTGGATTCAGAGAGGAGATATCAAGATTTGACTATTGAGAACCCATTAGAGGAATAGGAAGCTGGGGTAGAGTGGTGACTTGAGTGAAATGACTTAGGCGCGGAAGATTAATATGTTAAACACCATATGGTTTCTCAGACTTGGAAAACCCAGAACACAGACATTCTTTGGAACCATATGAAGTGATAGCCAGAGCCAGGGGAAAGGACAGGGAGGGGGTGGGAGGGTAGAAGATGGGAAGGGATTGTGAAGTCGATGTGATGCATAGATGTATGAAACACCCAAATTCATTGTAAATACTATGTATTACATTTGTATATTAATAAAAATAGTGGGAAAAATTTAGATATCCACATCTTTGGATGCTAACTTATATCTAACCATGGAATATTACAGGAACATTATCTGCCATTTTTAAGTGAACACTCCAAAATTTAGCTTTATGGTGATAAAAAAAATCAGCACAGATTTAATTCAAATTTTCCAGGGCCTCATGTGTAAATATTATGCCCTTCTCTTTTATGTCTCTAAGCAAAAAAAGAAAGAATAACTCAAAAGCACCAAAATCATTTTCATTCAATATTTCTCATCATACAGAACTTTTGCCTACAGTGTCAACTGTAACTCCAAAGCTGGAGGGAAAAGGGGACTTAACCTAGATTTGTCCCAGAGCCGAAGTGGAACAAAACAGCAACAACAAAAACCATAAATACCAAGCCAAAATGGCTGCGGTGAAAAGAGGAGACAGAACAGATGAACCAGGAGAAACTCTCATGGGCCCATCTGCAGAGCTCTTCATCCTGACATGCAAGCAGTAGGCAGGAAAGGTTTTAAGGACACAAGGAAAGAACACGAAAGGAAGAGCAATAGGATCAAACTTGACCCTGGAAAGATGGCTCCGATTGCTGTGTGGAGGAAAAGAACAAAGCCCAACAGGAAGGGAGCCAGGAAGATCTCTGCAAGGCAGCTACCGCAGTGCCTGAGAGCAGCCTCTGGGTACAGCCAGAAGATCACTGGGTTTCCTAAATCAAAAGTCAAGAAAGCACATTGACAAATGTAAAAGTTATGTAAAACAAGACAGAATATTAAAAGAGTCAAACAATCTCAGAAAACCTGGACCCTATGGCCATTCCCCCAGCAGTAGGCACAGGGATGCACTCAACAATATAATAAATACTTATATCGTAACTTATTCCATGGAAAATGTTTGCCTAAAGACAGGCCAACTTGCACCTAAAAATTCCAAACCAAATTTATTTTCACCTTGAAATTTTAATTCATCTCCACGTGACTTTTCCCTAAAATACCAGAACATATTTACCTTTGTTTACTATATTCCTTTCTTTAACATAAAAAAAAACACTGTGAAGTTTCCTTTTTATAAAAAGAGACAAATGGGGCTAGAGAAATGGCTCCGCAGTTAAAGCACTAAACCTAGCGAGTGCTAAGTCAAGTGCTAAGTACCCGAGTTCAATTCCCCAGCACCACTTAAGCCAGGCATGTTGGCGCACGCCTATAATCCCAGGGCTCAGGAGTCTGAGACAGAAGGATTGCCGTAAGTCCAAGACCAGCCTGGGCTCCATTGTGAGTTCAGGACCAGCCTGGGCTGCAGAGCGACACCTTGTCTCAAAACAAAAAAATAAATAATAATTAAATAAAAAAAAATTTTAAAAGACAAGTAAGTCTGAACTATGTATATTGAGAGAAAGTAGAAGGTTTGCAGACGCTAGGCCAAGCTTAGCCTATTAATACTGCTTTGTCCCCTCCCATCTCATCACTCTACACTCCTCACACATACCCACACAGGATACTTTATTTTGAGACATGTCTTGTTAAGTCACTAAGGTGCCCAGGCGGGATTCAAACATGGGATCTTCCTGCCTCGGCATCCCAGTGTGCTGGGCTGACAGGCATATGCCACCACACCCAGCTAAACTATGCTTTTAAATTTGAACATCTAGCCAGTCGTGTATTTTAGGATGCCTGTTAATCCAGCACTCGGAAGGCTGAAACAGGAGAATCACAAATTCGTGGCTAGCGAGGGCAACATGGCGAAACTCTGACTCAATCGATCAATTACAAAATTTCACAGAGAAATGTGGAATGTTTTGCTGAAAAATCAGAAACGTGGCAACACTGGGCCTAGACCCAAGTGCTAGCTGATCTTTTCAGACTATGATGACTCTCCAGTTCGTGGAGGCATTGCCCTCCCAGCATTCAGGCCTTGAAATTCACAGGTTACAAGATGAGTTTGTGTTATCCTCGGCATGGTGCTGTATTTACTGTCCTGCCCTCTGCTGGCCAGATCTGTGCAACTGCAGAAAACTACCACATTATTCTGGTCTATTGATTATCATCAGCAAACAGGTATACCTGGCCTTTTTTTAGCACCAAGTGGTACAAATTCAAGAAACACAAACAAAATTTGATTTTAACAGGTCACACTTCAAAAGAGAATGGCAATATCAAACCCCAACATTTTTCCATTATACTATACATAGGTTCATTTATGACAAAAATTCAGAATTGCTCAGTTTACATAACAAAGATAATTTCCCTCCCAAAATAATATTTAGGGCATTGAGTGGTTTCTCACTGTATAAATATGAGTAAAGTATATTAATTGGGTCCCAAAATTTCCATAAGCCACATTGTATTTAACAATCCCCAAGATTGAGATGTTAAACTCCTTGTTAAAACATGGTCCTCACAACACCCATTGTAGGGACCAAAACCAAAATAGGAGAGTCTGTTGTTGAGTTACTGCTAAGTACAACTCTCTGAGCATGGAGAAATCAGCTTCACAGGGCATTCCCAATCTGCAGGCAGAAATTTCATAGCACGCTCCAAATTAATACACTGTGACAGCTATATTTTGGGAGACATACATTCAATTAGAGAGATATGTGCCCTTTTCACCATTATTCTCCTCTCTCTAGCAGATAAAACATGACATGAAAGTCAAGCAACACTTTGATCACATCCTGCAATTTAATAACCACATTCTCCACCAGCAGCAGGAAAGGCCCATGAAGGCAAAGAGCCAACAATTGTCTGCAACTGAACCAGATGTGAAGGCAACAGCCAAGTGCAACCAATCAGACTCTTGTGGCAGTGCTGTAAATCCCACAGGGTGGGGGACCAGTTGGAATCAGAGAGAATGGAGAACTATAATTCTTACAATAGATTGACTTTATTAATTTCAAAACTCAGAATTCCAGCAGCTGTCCCATTAATTAACATAGAAATGGTTTGTCTTCCACTATATGTATTGGCTTACCATTAATGTGCCTTAATCTTTTTAAGTCAGTTTTTTGGGAAGTCCCTTAGACTCTTTCAGGGTGCCCACAACATCAAGACTACTTCCTAATACTAAAGCGTTCTTTCCTTTTTGACCCTCCCTTTCTTGCGAGTATACAGGGGCGCTTCCTGGGTTTCTTGATGCATGACACGGCAGCAGACTGAGGCAGAAGCAGAGGGGAGAGTCGTTTTCATCCTATTAAGCCACACTTCAAAGAGATTTGCAAAAAAAAAATACCACTCTTCTTGCATAATGTTTTCAAAAGTGTAGTTATTTCTTATAAAAACATTATATTAACCTCTAAGAGTGATTGTTATTTATTTTCCCTATTTTTTTGATATGGTAAATATTGACAGATATATAGGCCAGGTAAACAAAAGTCCTTCAAGGTCCTCAGATCTTAAGAACAAAAATTTGAGGGCTGGAGGAATGGCACAGCACTTAACGTGGCCATGAGTTCTTCCCCAGCATTAAATAAAGCAGGCATGGTGGCTCATGCCTGTAAACCCAGCACTCAGGAGGATAAGGCAGGAAAATCGCCGTGAGTCCAAGACCAGCCTGGGCTACATAGTGAGTTCTGGACCAGTCTGGGCTACAGAGTGAGACCCCGTTTCAAAAAAAAAAAAGACAAAAAATTTGAGAAGCCCTATGTTACACAGTTTCCTGGTGCTTTCCAGGTGAAGAAAGCTTCTTCTTCTGGAGTGTACCCTTTCTGGATCAGTCAGGCAGAACCCAAGGTGGGCTTCCCCCAGCTTTCAGAGCTACTCTGCTCACAGGCCTCCATGGGCAAAAGCAAGGTCTTCACTACTTCCTGGCCTCACTCCACTTGCTCACAGATCACACTGCACAGTGACTCTTACACTCACAACCACCAATTTTCAAAACAATTGTTCAGCCGATTTCCCTTCATTGTCTCACTAATAGTAAAAAGTGCCTCAAAGATTGCCTGGCATGTGGCTATTAAGCTTTTACAGACTATTGTGGTAGCCATAAAGAAGGTCATTGTCATACAATTCCACATACTAATATTATTCCCCACTGAAAGCTGAGAAAATGAAGCCTCAGAAATGATCCTTACCCAGGTCCATCAGCCAGGAAGCAGCAGAGCTCGTATCTCACTCCAACTCTGAGTATGAGGGCCACATCCAAGCACTCTGGCCCTGCTGTGCCCAGTGTGTCTAACACCTCCCGGGCCGATGCCACCTCAGCTCTTACCAGACATTGGGTCTGCTGCAGGGGGCCTACGGTGGCCCAGGCATCTACACTTCTAAGAAGTCCCCAAGAACTGCTGCTGATCATCCTCAAAACTGTTCTTCTTACTCTCACAGACATCTTGACCCGTTTTCAGTCTATGTGTCCATTTGCCTATATTCATTTTTTTGTAGTACTGGCGTTGAATACAGGGCCTTTGCTCTGAGCTCAGAGCAACCTCAGCTTCTAACCTCAGCTTCTTTTTATTGTTTGAGATAAAGCCTAAGTTGCCTGGCTGGGCTCAAACTTGCATTTCTCCTGCCTCAGCCTACAAAGTACAGGGATTATAGTCCTGGCAAACATGGCCAAATATTCAAATATTCTCAACCTGAATGTATTCAAGAGCTCCATTCAACAACAGACCCAAGCCTTCATTTAATCCTCCACCCTTTATATGGTACTGAGGACTGAGTGCTGGGCCTTACTACTGAACTACATCCTCGCCCATTTTGTATGTTTTCTTGGTTTTTTGTTTTGTTTTGTTTTGTTTTTTGTTTTTTGGGGGGCTTTTTGTTTGTTTGTTTGTTTTGTTTTGTTTTGAGACAGGGCCTTGCTAAGTCACTTAGTTTTCCAGGCTGGGCTTGAACCTGCAATCTTCTTGTCTCAGCCTACCAGAGTGCTAGGACTACAGATGTGTGCCACTACACCCAATGCAACCCATAGTTTTACATTACTCATGAACACCTCAGACTGCTTTGAGAACACTCATCTTTTCTCCATTAGCTGAATAGCAAGTATTTGGAATTGTCCCCGGGGGCACTGCCCACTAATCAACAGTCTAGACTGTGCCATTGCATAGACACATTGAAAGTGAATGGGAGTTGGGAAAGGAAAAGGCAAGATGCGAGTTACATGAACTAGATGATTACTGACCAGGATCCGGGGATGGACAAACCACTGTTTTACTCATGCATTTTTATTAGTCTGGGTCTCACTCTGTATACCTGGATGGTCCTAGCCTCAATATGTAGCCCAGGCTGACCTTGAATTCAAGGCAATCTTTCTGCTTCAGCCTCCTGAGTGTTGTAATTACTGACTTAGCACTACCACGCCCAGTTCATGTGGTGCTGGGGAATAAAACCCATGGCCTTGTACTTGCTAGGCAAGTGCTCTAACCCTGAGCTATGCTCCCAGCCCTCGTGACTTTTTCATATCCTTTCCAAATGCAGCCAAAACATTAGAAGTCATTGCTTAATGCTGCGGGTGTGGCTCAGCGGTTACAGCGCTTGGCCAGCAAGCATGAGCACCTGAATTCAATTCTCCAGCACCACATAAGCCAAGCGTGGCGGCGCACACTTGCAAATCCCAGGACTCAGGAGGCTGAGGTAGGAGGAGTACCATGAGTTTGAAGCCAGCCTAGACTAGAGAGCAAGACCCTGCCTCAAAAAAACAAAAAAGTATACATCTGTCTGACACTTAATAGTCTGTAGCCATGGGACATGATGTACCTATCAACATGAGTTTCCTGTGTAGATTTGGGAACAAAGATCACACCTCACACTTCCACTGGCCTTCTTTATGCTAGTAGGAAAATCTAAAACCTCTTTTCACCTGGTTAACCACCTTTTCTCTCCGACCTTGACTTGCTATAAAGGACAAAGAGGGTCATCAACGAGGGGAGCCAGAGTCTTGTGTCACTCGGAGACACTCGGTTACAAGTGGAACTGTGCCACCCTCCACCACAGGCCTCGCTGAAAGTCCTAACCTCCAGTAAATCCAAATGTGACTTTCCTTAGAGATAAAGTCAGTAGAGAGGTGACGAGCTCAATGGTGGCTTCTAATCCTACAGGACTGATCCCCTCACAAAAAGAGGAAATTTGGAACCAGATACCACAAGGGAGAACACCAAGGTCGAAGCAGGGACTCAGGTGCTGAGTCTACACGCTGAGTAGCATCGACCGTGTCCAGCAGCCACCAGAAGCCAGCAGGGAAGGTGGAGCAGATTCTCCCCCACAGCCCTCACAAGGAAACGTGCAGATAGCTTCGGCTCAGACTTCTGGACTCCAGAGCCCTGAGACAACACATTTCTGCCATTTGGAATCCTGATTGTAGTACCTCCTGACAGATTTTCCAGCAAACAATGCACACAAGTGCCAGGTACGACTGGACTGGTATCAGAGCCCATTAGGCCAACACCTTTTCCCTCAAAAGGATAATCATGAACTTCTGTGGATCTTCAGGTAATTGAAAAAAAAAATAATAATGATTGAAATATAAGAGTGAATAAGGCATTTAAAAGCAATTTACATCAAAAGAATCAAAAAATATTTTTTCAAAAAGCTGGGTATGGTAGTAATGCTTATAATCCCAGCGCTTGGGAGGCCAATTCAGGAGGATTACCTTGAGTTCAAGCCCTGCCTGGGCTCATAGTGATTTCAGGACCAGCCTGGACTACACAGCAAGAACCTGTCTCAATATATATATATTATTTTCCAGAAAGTTCTGCACACTGCCTTGTCTTTTCATAGTATAATTCAGTTACTATTTATAGCTGCTAGAGCACGGTGCAAACAGAACCAATGTTTTCCCTGAAGTTGACTCGAATACCCAACTCGGTTTCTTTCCTGCCAAGAAAGGGGAAGGCTCCATCAAAGAAGCAAAGCTGCTTGTAAAAGCAAATTGGCCAC